>MU224256.1:4719081-4766825 GCA_018584345.1 Thuja plicata | reverse complement strand
CATGCTTCCCTACCTAACTGTCCTCTAATCATACTTAAAGGGTGATTCCTAACCTTTTTAAGGCTAATGGAATGCTCACCCACATGGGGAAATTCTCTCCAAAAAGGTCACCCATTCCTCTTAAATTTCTCTTACAAGTTTGTCTCCCAATTGAAAATCTTGAGCCACTCAACATTTAATGCCAATTTTGACTCAAATTTAGCCATCCCTTCAAGCCTACGTGTCCCTTATGTGGCTCCTATGTGGATGCCACATAGATGCCACATAATCCAAGCCCTCTTCTTCTCCTCCAAAATTCTATAAATAGAGGCCTTGTCCTCTTCATTTTTCATCTCTCATTGTGCATTGTTATTATGCTAGAATTACTTTAGATTTTCATAGCTTATTTTCATGCTCTTAGTCTTTAGCCTAAATCACTTAGAAATCACATGCTAGGCTTCAATTTGGTAAATGAATCATAGTTTCTTGCATATGCATATCATTTCATAGTTTGATCTATCATCTTGAAGAATATTTGAGGCTGTTCTTCATACTAGCTCTTGAACCTCTCTTCTTGCCTATCAATCTTGCATTGCATTGGGGATCCACTTGAATTTATGTGCTTGAGAGAGCACACCCACATCCCATCCAAAAGAGAAAATCAAACAAGCCTCTTGGGTGCAACTTTTTTTTAGCTCTATTCGATGATATGAGGATACTTTACTTTGTTTTGCTTTCTTTTATCTCACTTTGAATTTATATGCTAACCCTCTAATGGTTCCTTATTTGTGAGTGATTGCAGGTTGACATTTTCCTCATACTACAGTAAGATCAAGGATTTGGGAGTATTATTATAAGACCTAAATTTTGATACTATTATTGGGGATTGATATTAATCAAAAAATCACTTTAAAGACCTTGGTGGTACCATTAAAGAAACTTTATAGCCATGTTTACAATAGGGTGTAATTAAAAGAGATCAAGGATATGAGAATCAGGGTTGCACTAATATAATTCCAATTAATGTGAAGAAGGTATACCAAATGGAAAGCTAAAAATCTACATATGTCTTCATTGCATAATTATTGAAATATTGAACTAGTAGGCACATCTCTGAAATGAATAATTTTGTTTTATATTTGAGAGATCAATATTAATGTAATTTAGACAATTCTACTAACAAAATGACTAGAATAGGTAAAAGAAATTTTGAATACAAATATGATATGCTGCCAAATTTGCAAAATAAAAGAGAAATAGAAGAATTCCTTTAAAATTATACATTAAGGAGGTGAAATCTAATGTTTCTCCACCCCTATGTGTTACAAATTTGAGAGATACACCTTATCCTTCTCATATCATAACATCTTATGAAGTTAGAATTAAACAAGAGAATGAGGCTAGGATCTCCCTTTTCATGATGTTGATGTAGCCATATTGTAATGCCATGATAAGGAACCCTCAGAACACATGATTAAATATGCACTAAATTTTTTTTTTCTTGACAATAAGAACGCCATAAATGAAATAAGTGCACAACCATAACGACATTGTTTAAGCAATAAGGAACAAAGAATGATCACCAAATGATTGATCACAAGCGGAAGTCTTACAACACTTCCAAGGGTTAGAAGAAAACCCCAAACACAAACAAGAGTGGACAATTAATGGTCAAGTCACCATGTGAGAGATTGAACCACATCTATGAACCTCACAGGATAAGATCAAACCATCGTCAATGACCACCAATCGAGGAGACAAGTTCATCCTCGGTGCAATCCAAAACAACGTTCATGTTAAGTCCTAATAAAAAAGTGAACCTAACATCATTATACAAAAATGGGATGTAATTTCCCTTCCTTATGATTAGTGTTTTGAGTTGATGATTTATATTCTTTTTCTTGAATCACCCTAATGTTTGTTAATTTAATCAAAACATTATTTGGAATATGAGGTTGTCTGGTATACATGTATATAAATATATAATTATTGTTAAGACAATGTTATAACTTATTGTTCATGCCTTTGTTGGGAGAGCTGGAGGTCTATATTTGTACTTTTACGTAAAATATTATTTTGATATATATTATTGGACAATGAACATGAAATCATTATGATACTGAACTCATATTTATTTTTTGGATGCTATTTCAAGCGAACCTAAATGAAAATTAATATTGTAAAGATTAATATTATTTATTGGGTTAAAGTAACCAATATATATAGTCCCAATATAATGAATTTTGATAAATTTTATTTATTAGTCCCTACCTTATAGGCAAGAGACTTATGTTTTCACCGACATTATGCCTATTAATCTTTTTTTTGGAAAACATGAATATATAGTCTAAGCTAAAGTTTTGCCAATATTTTTATTAAAGTCAAAAATTTCAATATTCAATATTTTTTTTCTATTGGTTCTTTTAAATTTTTCGAGTGGTTTTAAAGATTTTTTAAAAAGAAAATTTCAAAAATTTGGCCTATCATACCATGGGCGATGTGTACAAACGAGCCATTGTGCAACTATCTTTGCAAGTGCACTATGTATCGCGATTGATTGTCGAGCTGTCTTCTGCAAGACAGGCAATAAAAAACTAGCCTTTTACCATATTTTTACTTTCATAGTTCACAGGTTTGCTTCTGCATTTCCTGATATTAAGAATATTTCATTCAGACTACACATATCATACTATACCAGATATGAGAAAAGTTGTTCTGCTTCTCTTTTAACAGAGTTTGAAAAATTTATTTCTTTCTCCATGGTATCCTCTGTTTATGGTATTTGAAATTTTGTCTTTCTCCTCTTCTTAATTTTTATTTTAGTGGTCCAGATAACAATATTTCTGCAATTTTGAAAATGGGTTCTTTCTTTGCTACTGCATTTTGACCTGTATTTATGCTCAAAGCCCTTTCTTGGTCTTTTTCTTTTCTTTGTATTTGTTGGTGTTGAGTAAAATGGGCTTTTCCCAGATTGATTGTAAAGCTGGGGAAAATTATGTCCTTGGAATTCAAATGCTTGAAATGAAATGGGTATGATCCCAAAGGATTTAAAAGCTAAGAAATATGAAATAGATGTGAAAGAAAGGGATTGACTTGAAAAAAAAGTAAAACGCCACGAGCGAAGAAAATGGGTATAAGCAAAAGCAAAAAAACTGATTGTACAACAATTTATCTAGTGAAATGGCATCTCCATGTTTTAGAAAATAGTCAGGTTTAGCTGTAGGTTGTCAAACTCATTCTCAAAATGTAACAATTTTTCCTCTTACCCTGAATCATGAACTTTAAGAAAGTAATTTTTCACCATTAATCTCAATCCAACCCAATGAGTTCTTAAGAAGCAAGTTTCCTTTCATTTTGTACTCCAATGTTCATCTAATGTCACCCCCAGCATAGAGAAATGGATTATGGAAGTTTTGTCAGTGAGACCCTCGCTAAAACTACACAGGGCGACATCATAAATCAACGAAAATATTTATTAGTTGTTAATTTTTTTAGCTTTTCCCCAGAGAAGACTGTTAACTCTTCAACAGGAAAGAATAGAGTTTTTAATAGCTCTTTTATGAAAATCTCTCTCTTTTTATTTTCTCAACATCTTAGATTTTTGTGTTGTTCGGTATTTCATGTTAGTTATTGAGCCTTTTTTTTCTCCTGACAAACCCAGTTGTGTGCACTTAAAGATAAGAGAAATAAAACGTCACAAGAAATACTTTCCCTGGAGCTGTTTTCTATTAGTTCTTGTCTTCTTGACCTCGGTTGGCACTTAGAACATTAACAAAAAGAATGCCAATATGTGCTACGAGAATGTCTCAAGAACCACACAAATTGTATTAACGATTTGAGGTAGAATTGCCAAAATCTTTAAAGTAGGACTGAAACTATTGAGCAAGTCCTGTATCTGGAAATACAATTAGGCATCTAGTGTCAAAAATCAATTGTGCTAGCATTTAGAAAGTTATTTTGAAGCCACTATCAGAGGTGGTGATGAAAGTCTTCATTCTACAAACCTCGGCCCAGGATAGGCATACTACGAAACTATGAAACTTGGCAATGTAAGCACAAGGTTTTGCAAATATTGGCTCTGCACCTGCCTTCTCAACCCTAAGGGAACTGCATATTTTTAAACATGTTCAACATCAACCCATCTTGAAGCTCTTAGATTCTAGCCTCAAGTACAATTTTGTTTCTATGTTCATTTTCAGCAATTTTGTACAATCACTTGGGTGTGAAGGTGTGTATCATATCATCATTATACTGGCCATTAAACTATTTCAGAATTTTACACAATGTTCTGTACATTTATATGCTATATATCTATGAAATGCAATTCAAAAATTGGTGATATATTTGTACTGTTATATGATTAAATACTATACAGATTCCAATGATTTATTTCACTATTTTTTCTTAGAGACACATTCTTTTGGAGGATTCATGTTACAGCTAACTCTTTCATATTAATGATTTAGCATTTACAGATCTCTGAAACATAGCTTATTGAAATATACCTCTTGGCTTTAACGAGTCCATCATTTTCTGAAAATGTTGATAAACAAATTGATTAGTTTATAATGGAAATTGTAGTAATACACCATCTAATTGTGGGGATTTCAACCAAATCCAGACATTGAGACATGCAAGGAAAATAACAGTAGCACGTTAGACCCATTTTGTTTTATATAAAATCTGCTTGACTCTGATTTTCTAAAAATGTTGAATCAGTAACTGACAACTCTAGACCAAGCCAGAAATAATAATCTTATTATAATGCTTTTTTTTTCAAAATCCAGCTGGACAGATTGTTTACCTTAATATTGCTTACAGTCTTAATTCAAATATATAAAATATTATTACTTCATATGGAAAAAAGTGGTCATTTCAATTTTAAAGCATCTCAATCCATTGTTGCTTCTTCTTGCTAAGCAATACCAACATCCATGTCTTCATAAGTTGTGTTCCCCTGTGCAATAGCAATTTGGTATTCAACAATTTCTTTTTCCTTGTCACGAACCACTGCATCATGTTCGGCTTTAAAAGATGTCAATTTAAGTTCCACATAATTCTTCAGACTTCTTTCACCTCAAATTCCATCATACAAGGAATTTAGTAACTCTTTTCTGTCCTTAACATCCATGTACTACGTGGCACCAATAGTTTGTAAAAATCAGTTTCTAAACAATTTATTATATTTTGATGATGAGCTAAATAATTATATGGATGTATATTTCTAACAATTCAAACTCAGTGAATCTTTAAATCTCAAAACTTTGAGAAGCATTTGCTTCTGGTAGCTCAACTAATCAACAAATGCTATATTACACCCATGAGGCCTAAACCATTTTGGTCTTTTCTAACTATTCATAGTAAGCTGCTAAAAAATAAAAAATAGTAGTTACCTCTATTGTCTTCTATTTTGCAATTATATTTCATTGTTTTCCTATTGTTATCTATTTCTTTATATTTTCGCCCAACAACAACTAAATAGAATCATATGTGTTTACAGCTTGGCTTTTACTCTGTCTTGTAGGTCCTTGGTTACGCCTTGGCTATAAGATTTCTTGTAGCTCCACTTTACAAGGTCAGTTGCACTTGTTTCGAAACTAGTCACATTAGCTGCTATGCTCCTAATTATTGTCTTGTACCAATGCAACTAGACCATTTCTAAAAATTGTTTCAGAAGGTAATTTATATCAATTGTATGTACAGAAGCAAAAAAAAAAATACAATTAATTAAAAGGTCAAGATAACACCCTCTTGTTAAAGCTAAATAAAAACACTTTCCCCATAATTTTTATGGGAGACATAAAAGTTTAGCTTTAACACCTACTATTAGTTTAGCGATTTGAAAAAGGGTGTGTAGTGAATCCATTGACATAATGGTGAAGTGCTGGCTTCTCATCTTTATTATGATTGTAAAACATGGCTGTTGCGATATAAAGTGGTCTCTTACCTTCAAAAACTCCCGTTCACTGGTTAAGAAGGAAATCACATGCAATTTATGAGGTTCCCAAAGCTATTTGTCATGATGATTTTCAGCTGCAATAGTTGGAAATGAATCTATTCTTTAGTATCCAGACTTCAAATGTATCACTGCAATTTTGTATTAACAACCAATTATTGTCGGTGCATTGTGTTCCTTTGCCAGTTTATAATTTCTGAAATGTGATGCTCTACAAGCTAACATGTATGTTTGAAAAGAACAAACAAAAAGGCATGATACACAATGTATTGTGCCTCTATACACTTTGAAATATAAAACTAATTATTCCTTGAAAAAAAAATCTATCATGTTAAAAATATGTACTTAGATTCCCCTGTATTGCATTAGTACTTCATTTTTTAAAAAAAATTCCCCTTGTATTGCATTGGAACTTTACTTATTTTTTAAATTTTTTAGTGCAGCCTGAATGACGATGAAATATGAAAATTATTGAGGCTTGACCAAGGGATGATTCACTTAATAAAGTGCTAAGCATCAAACAAAATTCTGCCATGTTAGAAATATGTCCTTTATTTTCCCTGTGTTGAGTTAGGAAGTAAGCCACTATGCTAAGATGATGTAACAAGTAAGACTATGAAATGTAGTGATATAAAAAATAGTATAAATGCAAAGATTCATGGAGGAGTAATTGAAGTGTCACATTTCAATGTTTGTCTAGAAGAGGTTGTGTTGCAGCTGCTACCAGTTGTGCATTGTGCCTGTTGAATTTTCCCAGTGGTTTTAAAGATTTTTTAAAAAGAAAATTACTAAAATTTGGCCCATCATTCCATGGGCGATGTGTACAAACAAGCTATTATGCAGCTGTCTTTGGAAGTGCACTATGTACCGCGATTGATTGTCGAGTTGTCTTCTACAAGTCAAGCAGTACAAAACTGGCCTTTTACCATATTTTTACTTTCATAGTTCATAGGTTTTCTGCTGCATTTTCTGATATTAATAATATTGCATTCAGACTATGCATATCATACTATACCAGGTATGAGAATAGTTGTTCTTCTTCTCTTTTAACAGAGTTTGAGAAATTTATTTCTTTCTCCATGGTATCCTCTATTTATGGTATTTGAAATTTTGTCTCTCTCCTCTTCTTTCTTGTTATTTTAGTGGTCCAGATAACAATATTTCTGCAATTTTGAAAATGGGTTCTTTCTTTGCTACTGCATTTTGACCTTTATTTACACTCAAAGCCCTTTCCTCATCTTGTTCTTTTCTTTGTGTTTGTTGGTGCTGAGCAAAATAGGCTTTTCCCAGATTGACTATAAAGCTGGGGAAAATTGTGTCCATGGAATTCATATGCTTGAAATGAAATGGGTATGCTCCCAAAAGATTTAAAAGTTGAGAAATATGAAATGGGTGTGCAAGAAAGGGATTGACTTGAAAAAAAAGTAAAACACCATGAGCAAACAAAATGGGTGTAAGAAAAAGAAAACAAAATGGGTGTGATTGTGGCAAGATTGTACAATGATTTATCCAGTGAAATGGCATCTCCATGTTTTAGAAAATAACCAGGTTTAGCTGTAGGTTGTCAAACTCATTCTCAAAATGTAACAGTTTTTCCTCTTACCCTGAATCATGAACTTTAAGAAAGTAATTTTTCACCATTAATCTCAATCCAACCTGATGAGTTCTTAAGCAGCGAGTTTCCTTTCATTTTCTACTCCAATGCTCATCTAATGTTACCCCTAGCGAAGAGAAATGGATTATGGAAGTTTTGTCAGCGAGACCCTCCCTAAAACTACGCAGGGCAACATCATAAATCAATGAAAAGCTTTATTACTTGTTTATTTTTTTAGCTTTTCCCCAGAGAAGACCGTTAACTCTTCAATAGGAAAGACTGGAGTTTTTAATAGCTCTTTTATTAGAATTTATCTCTCTTTATTTTCTTAACATCTTAGATTTTTGTGTTGTTTGGTATTTCATGTTAGTTATTGAGCCTTTTTTTCTCCTGACAAACCCAGTTGTGTGCGCTTAAAGATAAGAGAAATAAAATGTCACAAGAAATACTTTCCTTGGAGCTATTTTCTATCAGTTCTTGTCTTCTTGACCTTGATTGGCACTTAGAACATTAACAGAAAGAATGCCAATATGTTCTACAGGAATGTCTCAAGAACCACACAAAATATATTAATGATTTGAGGTAAAATTACCAAAATCTTCAAAGTAGGACTGAAACTATTGAGCAAGTCCTGTATCTGGAAATACAATTAGGCATCTAGTGTCAAATATTAACTGTGCTAGCATTTAGAAAGTTATTTTGAAGATTCTATCAGAGGTGATGATGAAATTCTTCATTTTACAAACCCTGGCCCAGGATAGTCATACTATGAAACTATGGAACTTGGCAATGTAAGCACAAGGTTTTGCAAATACCGGCTCTGCACCTACCTTCTCAACCCTAAGGGAACTACATATTTTTAAATGTGTTCAACATCAACCCATCTTGAAGCTCTTAGATTCTAGCCTCAAGTACAATTTTGTTTCTATGTTCATTTTCAGCAATTTTGTACAATCACTTGGGTGTGAAGGCATGTATCATATTCATCATTATACTGGCCATTAAACTATTTCAGAATTTTACATAATGTTCTGTACATTTATATGCTATATATCTATGCAATGCAGCTGAAAAATTGGTGATATATTTGTACTGTTATATGATTAAATAATATATAGATTCCAATGATTTATTTCACTATTTTTTCTTAGAGACACAATCTTCTCGAGGATTCATGTTGTAGCTAACTCTTTCATATTAATGATTTAGCATTTATAGATCTCTGAAACATAGCTTATTGAAATATACCTCTTGGCTTTAATGAGTCCGTCATTTTTTGAAAATGTTGATTAAAAAATTGATTAGTTTGTAATGGAAATTGTAGCAATACACCATCTAATTGTGGGAATTTCAACCAATACATACATTGAGACATGTAAGGAAAATAATAGTAGCACATTAGACCCATTTTGTTTTATATAAAATAAGCTCGACTCTGATTTTCTGAAAATGTTGAATCACTAACTGACAGCTCTAGACCAAGCCAGAAATAATAATCTTATTATAATGCTTTTTTTTTGTCAAAATCCAACTAGACAGATGATTTATCTTAATATTGCGTACAGTCTTAATTCAAATATATAAAATATTATTACTTCCTATGGAAAAAAGTGGTCATTTCAAGTTTGCAGCCCGTTGAGGACTTCTGATCTCTCCCTTTAAATTTTCTAGACCGCCAACTGCAGCATCTCAATCCATTGTTGCTTCTTCTTGCTGAGCAATACCAACATCCATGTCTTCATAAGTTGTGTTCCTCTATGCAATATCAATTTTGTATTCAACAATTGATTTTTCCTTGTCACAAACCACTGCATCATGTTCGACTTTAAAAGATGTCAATTTAAGTTCCACATAATCCTTCAGACTTCTTTCACCTCAAATTCCATCATACAAGGAATTTAGTAACTCTTTTCTGTCCTCAACATCCATGTACTCCGCGACACCAATAGTTTTTGAAAATCAATTTCTAAACAATTATATTATATTTTGATGATGAGCTAAACGATTCTATGGATGTATATTTCTAACAATTCAACTCAGTGAATCTTTAAATCCCAAAATTTTGAGAAGCATTTGCTTCTGGTAGCTGAACTAATCAACAAATGCTATATTACGCCCATGAGGCCTAAACCATTTTGGTCTTTTTTGACTGTTCATAGTAAGCTTCTAAAAAATAAAAAAATAGTAGTTACCTCTATTGTCTTCTATTTTGGAATCGTATGTCATTGTTTTCCAATTGTTATCTATTTCTTTATATTTTCGCCCAACAACAAATAAATAGAATCATATGTGTTTACAGCTTGGCTTTTACTTTGTCTTGCAGGTCCTTGGTTACACGCTGGCTATAAGATTTCTTGCAGCTCCACTTTACAAGGTCAGTTGCACTTGTTTCAAGGTCAGTCACATTGGCTGCTATGCTCCTAATTATTGTCTTGTACTAATGAAACTGGACCATTTCTGAAAATTGTTTAAGAAGGTAATTTATATCATTTGTATGTACAGAAACAAAAAAAATACAAGTAATTAAAAGGTCAAGATAACACCCTCTTGTTAAAGCTAAAAAAAAACACTTTCCACATAATTTTTATGGGAGACATAAAAGTTTAGGTTTAACACCTACTATTAGTTCAAAGATTTGACAAAGGGTGCACAATGAATCCATTGACATAATGGCCAAGTGTTGGCTTCTTCTCTTTATTCTGATTGTAAAACATGGTTTTTGCGATATAAAGTGGTCTCTTACCTTCAAAAACTCCCGTTCACTGGTTAAGAAGGAAATCACGTGCAATTTATGAGGTTCCCAAAACTATTTGTCATGATGCTTTTCAGCTGCAATAGTTGGAAATGAATCTATTCTTTAGTATCCAGACTTCAAATGTATCACTGCAGTTTTGTATTAACAACCAATTATTGTCGGTGCATTGTGTGCCTTTGCTAGTTTATAATTTATGAAATGTGGTGCTCTACAAGCTAACATGTATGTTTGAAAAGAACAAAAAAAAAGGCATGATACACAATGTATTGTGCCTTTATACACTTTGAAATATAAAACTAATTATTCCTTGAAAAAAAATTCTATCATGTTGAAAATATGTACTTAGATTCCCATGTATTGCATTAGTACTTCATTTTTAAAAAAAATTTCCCCTTGTATTGCATTGGAACTTTACTTATTTTTAAAATTTTCTAGTGCAGCCTAAATGATGATGAAATCTAAAAATTGTTGAGGCTTCACCAAGGGATGATTCACTTAATAAAGTGCTAAGCATCAAACAAAATTCTGTCATGTTAGAAATATGTCCTTTATTTTCCCCGTGTTGAGTTAGGAAGTAAGCCACTATGCTAAGATCATGTAACAAGTAAGACTATGAAATGTAGTGATATAACAAATAGTATAAATGCAAATATTCATGGAGGAGTAATTGTAGTGTCACATTTCAATGTTTGTCGAGAAGAGGTTGTGTTGCAGCTGCTACCAGTTGTGCATTGTGCCTGTTGTTTTTTAATAGCTACCAGCTTGAATGTTGCACCCAGAGCATCCACTTGTACTAAAATTGAGTTTCCAAAATGTTACACACCAACTGTAGACACCAGATTTACACAATACTTAGTACATCATAGACTGGTTTGGGATTCAACTTTGTTGCACTCTCTCGCTCAACTATTATATATCCTTAATTTAGGTTAAGTTAAAAAAAAAAAAAGATGATGGTATCAGGTAAAAAATCAACAAGACTAGAATCATAGTCAAATTACTGAATACATAGTAGTTTATTAAACAATATTTAGCACAACAAACTGCTGCGACCTTAAGTTTGCACTAAAAATAACAAGTGTTGAGAAAATTTCTGGGTTTTCTTATCTGTAGAAAATGTATCAACAGTTAAAAAATTCAAGGTCACAATTTTATTAAAGCTCTTATTTAAATTGCTACAATGCAAATTTTAAAATATGTAGGGAAGCTAGGCTAGTTATAGCAATTAGAGTGTCTACAACAAATCTCGTTTTAACGATAACTGAAATGCAAAGCCAA
The DNA here is from genome assembly GCA_018584345.1 of Thuja plicata. NCBI lineage: Eukaryota > Viridiplantae > Streptophyta > Pinopsida > Cupressales > Cupressaceae > Thuja > Thuja plicata. The sequence goes on along the minus strand of MU224256.1, from coordinate 4,755,263 downwards.
TTTCTCAAGTTCATGGAAATGCTTAGAGGAATAAATTAATTTCAATTCCTTGTAGCATAATTAGATTTTATGGACTCTTTCATCGAATTTGAGGAGATAAAAAAATCCAGCCTTGGTTGGATAAAAGTACATAGCCAAAGGAAAATTGCAGTGGACCTAGCATGTTGGTTTTGGCAATGCTCTAGTGTAGATTCTTTTTTTTTTGTTTCAAAACTATCCCTTTGATACTACACAATAAATTCTTTTCTCTGCTCATGCTTGATACTTAGAACTTTCCCTTGATGAGATTGCTTGTTTGTGTAATTGGCAACATTGGCATAGCCCTCAGCCACTAGCAATGCCCGTTGCATTGCATGTGCAGAAAACATAGCCTTTGCATATGAACCCTTCTTGCAATGCATAATACAGAATGAAGATGACATTATGGATTGTACCATGCATGGAAAACTCCTTGAGAAACACTTTCCACAACTTGCAGGAATAACATTTCAAAACTATAAAAAAGACATGTCTGAAGTAGTCTCCTTGATGTGAAGCTTTGAAATTCAAGGTACATTCACAATTGCGATGGATGGCAAAATCATTTCCATTGCAACAAAAATCTACATATAAGATCAAAAAACCTCCTCGTTTGTATTGCTTCAATTTTAAAAGTCATAATTTTTCAATAATGTTTTGCAGCTATTTTCCCCTCTTCAACCTGTTTTCTGTGCATTACAGATTCATTAAGCCTCTCAATAGTTTATGCATGCTATCCTTGTACACATCTCTCTAATTTTGTGATCTTGTACACTCCATGGTAGAACCAAGACTGATACATTGCAATGTTACATGCCTCCATAGTTTTTGAAAGAAGCAAACATAATGCAAAAACTTATTTGAGTTTCCCTATTTTGTGGTTGGCGATTTCAAATGCAAAATGTAGTACTCATCTAGCTAGAGCATCCCCAGGGAATATCTGTTCAAGAATTTTATTGTGACAAAGGCAAAGACAACTAATTTGTTCATTGCACATGTTTCATGCCATAGCCCCCACACCAGGGCTTTCTCTTCTGCTTAATTTTGTAACCGAGAGAAGATAGAATTCAAATGCCCTCACAAATGTTCAACAAATAATTTGCTCTAACTTTAACATGATTTTCTCTTATGAATATACTCTTTCAAACATTAGCTGCCACACTTCTTCTATTTGCTTGTACAATTTTGTCAGTGATTACATCTCCTCATGAGCACTTGTCCAAATTAACAGATACTAGTCTAAGCCTGTTGTGCAAATCATGTACATTTTCAGCTTCTTCAAACCTTCAATGGCAAGCAACAGGGAACAAAATCAAAATAAATATGTAGTGTGTTTTTCCTCAATGCTTAATTTTATAGATTCTTGTCATTGCTCATAAATTATATTGCTTGGTTTTAGATGCCTGTAGTTTCAATTTACAAATAACTTTTGTAATCTGCGCATGTTTATTGTTCATCCAAAAAAAAACTAGCAGGTAATGTTTTGGACCTGTCATGCCATGGCTGCCAGGTCACAGCTTTGTCCTCTATATAATAAATTTTGTGTTCTAAAATAGATTCCATTTAAATGTTCTCTCATATATTTGAACAATAGTTTACTACAACTTTAAAACGATGATAAAATTGGTTGTTATGCTCCTTATTATTGTACTTCATTGTTTGCCTTGTTTTTGTTTGGTTATAGTAGATGATCTTGTTAATATTGTATCTTTTAAAATCCACATCTAAAACTTGATAGATGTCTCATTTCTTTGCACAATGTTGGATTTTTATAATAAAATCTAATTATCTTGAGCCCCTTTCTTTGACTTTCCAAAAGTTAAATCTCCTCTATTTATTGCTCAAATAATATTAGATTTTGTGTGGACTTTTTTCAGATAAGTTCAAATCAGATTTTGGGGAAATCTGATTTCTTCTTTGGACTTCTAATATTTTCTTTGGACAACAATTAATTTATAAAGAAAAGAATGTCTTTATTCTTTCAACAGAAGAATAGACTTGTAAGAAGTTTATTTCCAATAGTAGCAAATTAGTTTGTTTTTTGTAAGTGCTCTATTTTATTAGAGACTTGTTTATTGCAGCAGAAATTATTTTGTAATTGTCTTGTTGAGAAGTGATTGCTCTAGACATTGTTGAAGTTTGTATGTAGCCCTAGATAGCTATAAGTTTATTTTAGTTGTAGAAGTTAATTTTCATATTAATAGAAGCAAGAGAAGCTTGCATATCTCCATCTTTGTTCTATGTTTCTTCGCTGCCCTGTTTTGGGGTTTGTTGAATTTATTCATTTCTAAAATAGAGCATCTTGTGTAAGTTTCCAGAATATAGAGTGATTCTATATTCTTTACATGGTATGAGAGCTGATTGGCCCTCAATCCTTGTAAGTTTGGGCATTTGTTTTTTCTGGGTAATTTATTTATCTTGTACAGGAGACATGGCTAGAGATGTAGGAAAGAGTTGGCAGCAGCCACCATTCTTTAATAGACAAAACTATGATATTTGGGCAAAGAAAATGAAGACCGTAATGGTTGCAAATGATTTGTGGGAGCTTGTGGTTAGTGGCTTTGTGGATGTGAATGACCCACCTCTTTTTTTTGCCCTCACAAACAATCAAAAGACTCAGTTGAAGGAGTCAAGGAGGAAAGATGCAAAATCTTTGAGCTTGATTGGAATTGCCCTAACAGAGGCAATCTTTCCCAGAATAGCAGCAGCTGATTATTCCAAAGAAGCTTGGGATATTCTCCACACAAGTTTTAAAGGGAATGAAAAAGCTTGTGTGGTGAAGCTCCAAATGATTCGAAGAGAATTTGAGACTTTTCTCATGAAGGAAAATGAGTCCATTTCAGATTTCACCTCAAGACTCTCTGGTTTGATAAACCAGTTGAGAACCAATGGAGAAACCATGGGGGAGAAAAGAATAGTAGAGAAAATTTTGAGAATTCTTCCCTCAAAATTTGATACTCTAGTTATTTCCAATGAAGAGGCAAAGGATCTCTCAACATTGACTGTTGATGAGTTGATGGGTTCTTTCCAAACCCATGAGCATCAAATTAATCAATCAACGAATTCTTCTAAAGAGAAAGCTTTTAGAGCTCAAGCCAATGCAAGAGGCAGGGGAGAGGAAGAAACAACTCTGAAAGAGGCTCAAGAGGAAGAGGTCATGGCAACTCCAGACAATAAAATGCTAGAGGAGAAATCTCAGAACAAGCAGCCACAAATGAGGGAGTTAGCAGCTCTTAGAATAATTCTAGAGGAGGCAAGAATAATAGTAACTCAAACAAGAACAATGTTGAGTGCTATTATTGCCATAAATTTGGGAATTATGCAAGTGAATGCTGGAAAAAGCAAGGTAAACAGTCAAAGAAAAGTGTAAACTTTACTGATGTGAAAGTGGGTAATGAAAATAATCCCACAGCCTTCATCATGTGCAATATTGGTGAAGAAGGCAGCCCTGAAGTCTGGTATTTAGATATTGGTTGCAACAACCACATGAGTGGTAATGAAAGTCTTTTTTATTTCATTGATAAATATATTAAATATGAGATTAGAATGGGGAACAATGGAATTATTCTAGTTGTGGGCAAAGGATCTATTATGATCCGCACCAAGCAAGGTGAGAAACAAGAAATTCAAAATGTTTATTTTTCTCTAGGGATAAAGCACAATTTGATGAGTGTTGGACAGCTCATTCAAAATGGATATAAAGTGCTTATTGAGAATGATCAATGTGTCATTTATGATAAAGATGGGAGTAAAAAAATTGTTGCAGCAGTCTAAATGACAAAGAATTGAATGTTTCCATTGAAGGTAGAAATGTGTTTCTCTTCAATTTTAGCAGCTGCATCTCTCAAGAAAGCATGTACATCACTACAACAATCAGCCTTCAAGAGCATGATTGAAGACCCCTCAAAGCTATGGAATTTAAGGTATGAACATCTTGGATATGCTGATTTAAGTTTATTGTCCAAGTAAAGAATGGTAGATGCTTTTCCATGTATTAAAGAGTTCAGTAGGAAGTGTTAGGCTTGCATTTTGGGTAAGCAACATAGGATTCTCTTTAATTCTAGAAAATCTAGAAGGGAAAAAGCACTATTAGAGTTGGTGCATACTCATTTATTTGGCCCTATGCAAATCACTTCCATTGGGGGAGTACTTATTTTATGACCTTCATAGATGATTTCAGCTGTAGAACATGGGTTTATTTTATGCAAAATAAATCTGAAGCTTTTGATAAGTTTTTAGAACTTAAAGCCTAGGTTGAAAAAGAAAGTGGACATAATCTAAAAGTCCTAAGGTCAAACAAAGGGGGGATATACCTCCAAATTTTTTGTGAAATTTTGCAAGCAAAATGACATAAAGAAGGAGCTAACAACCAGTTATACTCCGCAGCAAAATGGAGTGGTTGAAAGAAAGAATAGGACCATCGTTGAGATGTCAAGAAGTATGATGAAATAAAGGACTCCCAATTGAATATTGGGGAGAGGCTATAGCAACAATTGTCTATTTAATAAATAGAATTCCTACAAAGGTAGTCCATGACAAGATTCCTTTGGAAACATGGGCAAAGCATAGATGGACAGTTGAACACTTGAGAGTGTTTGGGTGTGTAGCATATGCAAACGTGCCAAAGGAGCAAAGGAAAAAGTTGGATGACAAGGGTGTGAAGTGTATCTTCATGGGATATAGTATTGATTCTAAAGACATATAGATTGTATAATCCTATCACCAAAAAGGTCATTTTTTCAAGAGACGTGGAGTTCATTGAGAATATTTCATGGGATGGCTCGGTGGACACATCATCAAGCACTTTAAGTAAAGTGCCTATTATTGTTGAAGATGATGATGTTAATGAGAAAAAAGATGATATAAAAGTAGATATAGAAGGCTCCAGAAGGTAGAAAAATGGCCCAGTAGAGACTAGCAACAGCAATACAGAGAGTAGTGATCTCATTCTCGCCTCCCTAGTGCCACGAAAGACCAAGAGTCTAAGGGAGATTTACCAAGATGAAATGTATGAAAATGAATTAAATGAAAATATAAGTTTTGCATTATTTTCTCATAGTGATCCAATTTATTTTGAGGATGCTGAAAAAGAAGAAAAATGGTGTAAGGCCATGGATGAGGAAATAGATGCAATAAAAAGAAATGAAACTTGGGAGCTCACTAATTTACCTCCTAACAAGAAAGTTATTGGAGTTAAGTGGGTCAACAAGACCAAGAGAAATGCAGAAGGAAAAATAGATAGGCATAAGGCTCGATTGGTGGTCAAGGGGTATAAACAGCAGTTTGGTAGAGACTATGATGAAACCTATGCCCCTATTATAAGAATGGAAGCTATGCATGCTGTCATAGCAATTGTAGCCCAGCACAAATGGAAGGTATATCAAATGGATGTGAAATCCTCCTTGAATGGAGTATTGAAAGAAGAGGTTTATGTGGAGCATCCACCTGGTTATGAATTTCCAGGTCATGAAGGTAAAGTGTATAGGCTAAAGAAGGCTCTTTATGGGCTTAAGCAAGCTTCACAAGCATGGTATAGTAGAATTGACTCATATTTGATGAGCAATGGATTTTGCAAAAGCGACGGTGAGACCAGTCTTTACATCAAGGTAGCAAATGGTAATTGCAGCCCAACACAAATGGAAGGTATATCAAATGGATGTGAAATCCTCCTTTTTGAATGGAGTATTGAAAGAAGAGGTTTATGTGGAGCATCCACTTGGCTATGAATTTCCAGGTCATGAAGGTAAAGTGTATAGGCTGAAGAAGGCTCTTTATGGGCTTAAGCAAGCTCCACAAGCATGGTATAGTAGAATTGACTCATATTTGATGAGCAATGGCTTTTGCAAAAGCAACGATGAGCCCACTCTTTACTGGGTATAATAATTTTCTCATTGCTAATTTTAAAGAGGCCATGAAAAGAGAGTTTGAAATGTCAGACTTAGGACTCTTGAGATATTTTTTAGGCATAGAAGTAAAAAAAATGTATGATGAGATTTTTATATCTCAAGAAATATATGCAAATCAAATCTTGGAGAGATTTAAAATGAAGAATAGCAAGGCTGCACCAACACCAACTACGGTAGGTCTAAAGCTAAGTAAGAATGATTGCAACAGCAATGTGAATTCAACTTTGTTTAAAAGCTTGGTTGGAAGTTTGATGTATTTAACAACAACTAGACCTGACATAATGCATGCAGTAAGTTTGATTTTCAGATTTATGGAAACCCCAAAGGACTCCCATTGGCAAGCGAGAAAGAGAATCCTAAGGTATGTGAATGCCACCAAAGGATATGGTATTTTGTATACTGCAACAAATGATTTTGGATTGATTGGTTACACAGACAATGATTGGGCAGGGAGTTTGGATGATCGCAAGAGCACTTCTGGATATGTCTTTCACATGGGTTTAGCTGTAATCTCATGGGATTCTAAGAAGCAACCCATAGTTGCTCAATCTATAGCAGAGGCTGAATATATAGCAACAACATGTCAAGCTATTTGGCTAAGAAGGATCTTGGTAGAATTGAAGGAAGCACAAGAGGATGGAACCACAATATTTTGTGACAATATTTCCTCAATAGCTTTGTCAAAAAATCTTGTGTTTCATGGAAGAAGAAAGCACATTGAAATTAGGTATCATTTTATTAGAGAATTAGTTGAGAATGATGAAATAAAAATGGAGTTTTGTAGGTTAGAGCAGCAGCTAGCAGACATTTTCACCAAGCCATTGGGCATTGCAAGTTTTGAATGCCTAAGGAGAAATCTGGGCATAGTCATCTTGGATGAAGCATGATCGTGTTTTGTCGGCTCAAGGCAATGGGGGAGTGTTGGATTTTTATAATAAAATCTAATTATCTTGAGCCCCTTTCATTGACTTTCCAAAAGTTAAATCTCCTCTATTTATTGCTCAAATAATATCACATTTTGTGTGGACTTTTTTGAGATAAGTTCAAATCAGATTTTGGGGAAATCTAATTTCTTCTTTGGACTTCTGATATTTTCTTTGGACAGAAATTACTTTATAAAGGAAAGAATGTCTTTATTCTTTCAATAGAAGAATAGACTTGTAAGAATTTTATTTCCAACAATAGCAAATTAGTTTGTTTTTTGTAAGTGCTCTGTTTTATTAGAGACTTGTTTATTGCAGCAGCAATTATTTTGTAATTGTCTTGTTGAGAAATGATTGCTCCAGACATTGTTGAAGTTTGTATGTAGCCCCAGATAGCTGTAATTTTATTTTAGTTGTAGAGGTTAATTTTGAGATTAATAGAAGCAAGAGAAGCTTGCATATCTCCATCTTTGTTCTGTGTTTGTTCGCTGCCCTGTTTTGGGGTTTGTTGAATTTATTCATTTCTGAAACAGAGCATCTTGTGTAAGTTTCTAGAATATAGAGTATATTTAGACATGACATATGATTTCTCTGTAGTGATGGATTATAACGTGAGAATTTTGAATTTTGCGTTGGGTGGGAACTCTTCCCAAGTTGCACAACAGTGTGCAGATGAGGGAAAGGACATCAAGGAGGCCTTTGGGAAGATGGAAAAATCCACTTATTCTACGTCGGGGGTTTCACCAATTCCTAGGGACCTGGGAGGGGGGCGCATTCAGGGAGATGCATGTGACTTGGGTGTGGGATTTCAAAAAAAAAAAATGGTCCTCCTTATTCAGAATCAAACCTTCCGGTAAGTCCTCTTTTCCTAAAGTAAAAAACATATCTGATTCAGAGACGGGTAAATTTTTTATCTCTGTTCCAGATATGGTTATAGATCATAATATAGATTTAATGGAAAACTCCTTGGTTGGGAAGTTCTTAGGAGAAAGACCCAATATAGAGGTGGTTAGAGCATTTTCCATAAGGAAGTGGATTTTAAAGGGCCAAGTGGATATAACCACTATGACAAAGGATTTTTTCTCTTTCTCATTCTCTTGCAAAGAAGGTAGAGCAAGGATCCTATGTGGGGGTCCTTAAATGGTGGGGAAAATGACTTTAGTGCTTCAAAAATGGTATCCAAACATGAATCTTAATGATGAATTATTCCTAGCTCAAGTTCATGTTTGGATCAAGCTTCCAGGTATTCCAATGGAATATTGGGTTAAAGATATCTTCTTAGGGGTAACTAGTTCTTTAGGTGAACTCCTGTCCATTGATCTGGTGACGGCTTCAAGGAGAAGGCTCATATATGCTAGAATCTGTGTGGGCATTGACCATGATGTGGATATGCCCAACTCTATCAAAATGATTCATAAAGTGGATAAATGGGATCAAAGAGTGGAATATAAATCTATCCCCTTTTCTTTTTTTCACTGTAAGAAGGAAGGTCATTGGGCCAAGAGCTGCCCTTCTAAGCCACTCAAAGAGAAGAGAACAAATAAGCCAAAAAATAGAAAAAATTTGATAGGTGAAAGAGAAAACTAAAACAGATAAATCTGTTGAAACTTTTAGAGAAATAATCAATGAAGGAAATGGGAACCTAATTAGAGGGGAAAAGTATCCTAATACCACACATCAAGAACATAATACAACAAAAGAAAAAATACAGGAGAATCTCAAAGAGGATGAGAGCTCCAATTCTGAAGAAGAAGAAGAACCCATATTATAGGTTTTAGCTGACTCTTATTATAAGAGTAATGAGGGGAATTACTGATCATCCTTTGATAAGGATGAAGAGGGAGAGATTTGAGATTCAAGTGAAGAGGATGGCAATTATTTATCCAGCCTTGAGGGGAATGAAGACTCTTTCCAGGAAGCCCAACATTGTAATATTTTGGATCCTATCCTATCTGATATATCTCAAAATACTATGGACCTGGTAAAGAGTACTTACCTTGTTTCAAATAAATCAGGAGATGAAACTAAGATGAATAAAGATAAGGTTGAAATGATTAAGTTTTTAAGAGTGTGTTATGCCCTACATACCCATCCCTAAATTTTGTTGGTAAAATGTTGGGTCCCCTCTTTTCGCTTTGGCTCTTTCTTTGTCTTCTATTTTCTTTGTTTCCTTCTCTAGGATTTCCCTCCCATGAGTTTTCTCCCTTTCTTATTTTGTCTTTCATGCCTCCGGGACCTAGTCTCGGAGTTGGTTGTTGTTTCCTGAGCCAGATTTTGGACTATGGGATTCTCCGCCATGATGTCTTCTCCTCGCAAGAAGATACAGTTGTATGGAATCTCCAGGCCCGGAGTTCAGAGGTCTTCCTGTTCTGACATTTGTGGAGAAGAGGGTAACTTGTTTTTACCTTGGGTATAAATAGAAATTACACACCACTATTACAGTTATCGTGATTAAAAACACTTGTGCATTCGGAGTGATTCAAGGCAAATTAAGGCGATTTTAACCTGCAAATTACTCTGTGCTTAGAGGATAATTACCAAGTTCTTTGAGGTATCTGTTCATGATTGTTTGAAGGTAGGACTTGTGCAGAAGTGCTCCTGGTGTGATTCTTCCCTACTGTTCAATGGATTTTTAGGTGGGCTCTCAGTTTGTCCTCTATTTTTCTTGTTGTTTCCTAGTTTTCTTGGTTCCTCTTTTTTGTTTTTGGTTTTTTTTCGTTCGTTTTGCTGGTTTGCCCTCTGTGCTTTGCATTTTTGGTTCACCTCCCATTGGTGTGTTGGCTCTGTGAGAGGGTTGTCCACCCTCTGTGCAATTGTAGATTAATGTACACATTGCATATGGTCTTAGGGTAGTTTGTGTATATATGTAAATGTTGTTTAAATTTGTAAAAGGCTTATAAATTCTATATTTTTAGTGTGTATATATTTTGGCCTTTGGCCCTCTATGAATTCATGTATATATCCAATGTATATCCTTCTAGTTTTGGGTTGATTTCACCATGCTCTTGTCTGGATTTCTAAACTTTATGAGCTCACCCACATGGAAAAATACCACCTAGTTGCAACTTGGCTCTTGGCTGGTTTCGACTATGGAAGTTTCTCTCTTCGTCATCAAGTCAGTATTTATGGCACATTTATTTCCCATGTGCACATTTAAGATCTGCCAAGTGGCTTTCATCTTGCACGTGTTTGGACAGCTGGCATCGTCGTCACCATAACACCTATTTAATACATTGCCATGTGACACCCACATGAGCCTGACAACTCATCTTCCGGTCATGTCTCCCAACGGTTAGTTTTCCAGACTCTGGGCCCTACGTCCTTGTCCATCCTATATCTTACTTCCATCAAACATGCTAAAATCCCTGGGCCCAGATAGTGGTTGAATTCCCAAAGTTGACATCCTATGCATATCTTTCCAGAATTTGACATAAACTAACTTTTTAGGTGAAGAGTGCAATGCGGTGGTAAGTTCTCTAGAATCCAGAGTAGAATTTTTTTTATCTTATGAGAATTTTGACAGTCACCTTACCTTGCAGGTTTTCAAACATCACACTTTCACTATGTCGGCTACATCCTCACCGCCTGGGAGTCCAGATCTCCCCACCACGGTAGTCACCAAGGCCGCCATCAGGTCTAAGATTGAAAGAGCCCCATAAAAGCTTCCCCTCAGCATGAAATATTTGAAGGACAAACTATTACAGGATCAAAGATCAAATCCAAGCTCTAGTTGATTACTAACACCAGTGTTAGAATGTGGGCAGAAATGCAGCCCCTGGTCAAAATGATGTTCATCCAGCAAATGGCTAGGGAGAAATTGGCCATCAATGTTGGAGAATCTAGTATTCTAAAGGCCGCTTGCTTCTCATGTTTCGTGAAAGCCTTGAAACTTATTCTCATTCTAGTCACGCACTACAACTCCTCCATTTGGGTTGTCATGCTCGCCGCCCTAGTCCCAACCGGATATCCTACACCCATGGTCTCCCTGGATGCTACAACTTTTCAGGCAAGTTTGGGGATCCCTCAGTTTGATGAAGCATCCATTGTCACCCGATCCGATGCCTTGCGACAATTTCAGCAGTTGGAGGTTATGGCCCGGCAATATCGGAATAACAAGTGGCTGAAGACCCCAAAGAAAGATTCCAAAACAATGAAGTTGGAAATTCCCAGATCTGAATTCAAGGAAAGCATCCAGATGGGGATCATAGAATTATGCAGAATTTTTGGGCAAGCTCATGCATGGGAATTCTTAGGATGGATGTATTACTTTCTATTAGGCATCTCCACCAGTGAACAATATTTTGATTAGGCCACCATCATTTCAAACCATGTGGACTCACAATTCCTTCAGGTGGCCCGGACCTCTAAATTTTACATGACATCCTATGTTCTCTTGGCCCTAGAAAAACAATGTCCCATCACAAATGGGCTGCTCACATCAGGTGTACTTGGGGTCAGCCCAGACCAAAAGGATCCTTGGGATTATTTCCCGCAAATCCAATGGGAGGCTAGTTTCCTCAGCTTCTGTCGACTGAACAATGCCTTCATTTACTACAACTTTCTCACACCTACCCGGGATGCTAGGTATTGCCTATTGAAGGAAGTGATGGACTTGGTCAGAAGTTACGGCCACTACTACATCTAGCTCCAGTAGCATACTTACATTCAGGTAACCGGATTCTCTGAGAAACCTTATTTGTTGCCCAAGCATTGTGGGAACAAAATAATTCTTTTAGAATATTTCCAACAGATGCTGGAACTGTACACTCTCTACACTATGAAGAAGATGGTCAATGTTCCATTCCCAGTCACCTGCGGGAATTACACATTTAGTTTGGCTGCAGCCATAGAGGCAGACAATGAGCTTAAAATCCTGGGATTAATAGAATTCTATCTGGCACAGAAGAACTTTGATCCACTAGGAAAAATAGAAATTACACTTCTTGGGCATCAAAGCCCCATATATTCCACATGGAGGACTTCTAGGAAGATTTCCAAGATTATTTTGAAGTCTGGAGCTGGCACTTCATCCAAATGACAATGAGAATGATGGAGGGGTTGAAGCTTCAAAAATTCCCAGACAAATTTTTGAACACTAGGTGCATAGTAGACCCTCAATACAAAGAGAAGGTAATAGACAAGATGGCTCTCCCTCTAATAGATTGAAATGCCCAGGAGGGGACAACTATTAGAGATATCACTCACGATGTGGTCGAGCGTATCCATGCTTATTTCAAAAGGGCGTGCCCAGGGAGTACACGTGGAGTTGGCCAGATAATGCGGGGCCTGACCACTGGGGTCAAAACCTCCTCACAAGGGGAGGATAAAGGAAAAAAAATAATGGGGACACCATCGCAAACACCATCTGACACCCCCAAAAAAGAGAAAATACAATAGATGCTGGCGGTCTCCCAGCAGATGAAAGATAAACTAATCACGCAGTTAGCAACCCCGGTCCTCATGATCAGGCCTGTTCATCCTCCCTCTTCCCCTTCGCTAGTAGCATTGATGGTCTGAGCAATAGGAGCCAAAGCAGAAGAGGAGCAGGAAGCTCTAATGGATGCAGGGCCCCCTTTAGTAACTAGGAGAAAGAAAAATAAAATTGACTCTCAACCAAGGGCGGAGCCAGAACTTGGGATGCCAAGCATCCCAGAAGTACAAATTGTTTCTTCTGACTCCCTAAAGCTAGACAAAGAGCCTAAGGATATCCCAGAGAATCCCCCTCCCTATGATGAATTTGATGATTTATTTAGAATTGATGAATTTGGAAACTTGCAAGGGGATATCATAAAGTCAGCGGAAGAAATCACCGCACAGGACGAACTCCCGGAACAAGAGCCTGCACAAGAGCAGGAAGCCCAAGAAGAAGAAGAAAATGGATAGGAATAGGTGAATACCTCTAAAGTCCCAGATATACAGGTTACAGGGACTCAGGGTAGACAGACATAGGATGAGAAAATGGCATCGGTTGTGAAAACCGCACCCACAGGAACAACCATGACCCCAACTACCGTGCTCCAAATGCCACTCCCAAAGGTAACATTTGGGGAGGTGGTCATAGTGGCCCAAATGTTGTATCTTGGCCTGATGCTTCCCCCAACTACATAGAATACACTAGTAGAAGAGAACATCCCAGCAACAGAGGCTGATGAATAACATCAGGATGAAAGGAACCCCGGGGAAATAAATGATGATCCTAACATTGTCAAGGATACAGACACTGGGGAAAAAGATACAAGCACCACCAGAGTAAGTATCACTGGTGAACTTAAAGATACAGGAAAGGAGTAAAAAATGACTCATACTATCAAAGGGGCACAACAAGATCCCAAGGAGAAATCACAACAACAAATTCTAGTTGCAAATCCACCCCTACCACCACAATGGTTGGTGGAGTCTCACGAGAGGAAGGCCCCGACAACCCCTAAGGCCCATCTCTCCTTGTCAAAGATGATGGCACAAATGCAGGACCCTCCCAAGACCAAGAAATCTTGGATAGTCCATACTCTTCAGATTGGGCCGGGTGGAGATACAATCATGGTAATCGCGACACCTTCCCCAGATGTAGATGAAGCAACAGCTAAGGCCGATGAATATTCCATCACTGAAGTATCACTGGGGAAGAGAGGGAAACAGGGTGAACTTGACCTGTTGAAAGAAGCGACCAAGGTAATGGAGGCCCGCTATGAAAAAGAGGCCCAAAAATTTAGGGCAAAAAAAGAGAAGAATGCAAATCTTATGGGGTTGCTGACAGAGCTCGCGCAGCCTCTTACTACCATTCCCCTATGTGCCTCCACATCCGATGCACTTCTCCCTCAGAGTGACATAGATTCATTAAGGGTAATGAAAATAAAAGCCCAAGCAGTTGATGAGTGGTTTATAGAACAGGTGGGAAACGTCTGGTGTTTTTTGGCATCCACACTCCCAGACTTGTATGCGACCAGCAATAATCTACATTGGGCAAAAAATACTATCTCCATCTAGGAGGGAGACATAAAAAATTATGAGGCATGGAAAGCTGAGATGGAAGAGGTCATCAGCATCAGAGAAGAAATTTTCTTTGAGGTTGAAGTTTTAGGAGAGGAATCTTTTGACTTTGTCTGGACCCAGCACTCCAAACTTGACCTCACATTGGGGGTAATCAAGCAACTGGTAGGGGAGATGTGCAAAAAATTCTAGGAAGTTTAATATTATTTCAATTTATACAAGTCATTCATCTCCATGGTCTCCAGAGTTGATCCCTTCAACACTGAAACATGCACTCTGGAGGAATATGTCCTGGGAAAGTTTGATGAGCTAATGGAGTCTTGGTATGGATCCACGGAGGGAATGGATGGAGCAAAAATGGAAAGGCTCACTCGCATGGTGCTTCAGATTCATGATACGACCAAGATGGCCACAAAACTCAAGGCAAATGTTCCAGGTTTGGATGAGCATTTGGAGGTGGCCAAGTACCGATGGGCCGGCCTTAAGGACATAGACAAAGACGAGATCACCCAACTCCTGCAAACATTCAATGATACTAAAGAACAATAATGTCCTCCAGATTTCAGAGATGATCATCAGGAGATGTAATTTTTTTTGTATTCATTCATTCTTTAGGGCATGAGTTCCTGGATCCAATATTATTTTTGGAATTCTTTAAAGTGACACATGTCCTGATTTCCAAGGCTAGGCGGTCACTTTCAAGGCAGTCCATAAAAGGTGTTAGAGAATAGGTAACCATGACAAGGCACATCAGCTCAACAAGAGGGTTCTAATAGATGGTCTTCCCAAGGCACCACTTCAACATACACTTGGCACATCAAAGACAGGGCACCACTTTCTCATTTATGAGGCATGTAGCCTCAATCCCTTGGGGATCAAATTTCTTCTCTTCTCCTACCGGCTCTCCCCTCGAGGCCAATTATTCCACTCCTCTCTTCTTGTCTTATTCTTCTGACATGTCAGACCTTTTCCATCTTGAGGTCTTTTGTAGCGTGGTGCAGGTAGTATCGGCCACCGAAAAATAGTATTATATTGTAAGGTGTAAAATAAATTAGGTTAAGTTTTAGGTCAAATTGTGTTTATAAATAGTAAGTCCAGCCTCATTCCAACAGTCAGCGAAATTGATGATTTTACAGTCCATAGCTAATAGAAATTTGGTTTCTCTCAGTTCTTAGTTGCAGAGCTCAATGCTCCTTAGTTTTAAAATATTTTGGTAGATAGATGCTCCCTTGGAGCCACCATCGTAATACACACCAGTGCTTGTTAGAGATATGTTAATGAAGAAGGAAGGGTTCTATCAATGATTTTGTTAGCACTCTAATCTTTGGGTTGACAGTATTTTATGCTTTATGTTCTCATGTCCTTTTCTGTAATACTTCAAATAGATTAACGACCTTCTTTTTCCTCCGCTATTGATTGAATATGAACTAATGGTTTTGTATTTCTTTAGTATTTAGTGTAGCGTGTTAGAGCATTGTCAATGTTTTTAATGTTTAGTATAGCTATAAGTAGATGAAATACTTCCAAATCTATAGTATCTTTTGAATTTTATTTGGTTAAGTTAATGAACGCTTGTAGGAAACCTCACTCACTTGAATCCCCAAAAGGGATGAGCCAAGATAACTAGCTATCCCCCTAAACAAAATAATCACATTTCCCAACTAAGCTCCTGCACTATTGAGACCCAACTCTCACATGCTTGAAGGCCCGGGGAATCTCATTTCCTTGGAAAACCTTTACAGGCAAAGTTGGCTAGTACCCCGATACCCGGTGACAACTTACATTTGTTGGCGGACCCGGTCACAAAGTCCTGTCAATAGAAATTGGTGCTAGAAGGAGGGCATGAACTCATCCCCCTCTAAGGATTTAGATTTTACACCACCCAAGGGTTCCCCAAGCCATAGTTTTAGTATTCAAGCCTTCAGTGGGATTGGATCTTTTTCAGTAGCAAGATTCGAAAGAGTCCTTGGATCAACTCCCAATCTTGAACGGTTTGTCAAACTCAAGCCTCTCGCTCAAAAGAAATGGACCCCAAAAGCCAATTCAGCCACCATTGTCTAGGGATTTAGCACATCCTAGAATATTCAAGTCCCCCAGATGACCCTGGGAATTAGCACTCGACTTAGTCAAAATCCAACACCCCCAATGGCTGCGTATTTTGGAAATACCGGGTCCCCAATGGGAAATTTTTCGAGTGCAACCAACGATTTTCCTTCGCACCCAGAAAATATTTGTCCTCAATATGAGCACTTAGGCTCGTGAACCATAGAAGAGAATCTGCAGGTATATAAAGATTCCATGAACCGACACCAGATCCAACATCAAGATGTTGTGACCTAGATGTTCCCTCTATCCCTCGGATAGAACGAACTGAACTGGTAACTTAACCTGCCTGCTAATTACATCAATAGTTGATAGGACATGGAGGACGCCTTCCTGGCTACCTTCCGCATGCACATGGACCCAACATGGTCCCATAGATAGTTCATTTCTATCAGGAAGGAACCAAATGATCTCCTTACAACATTTAACCACTGGTTCCAGCGTGCCTTGAAGTGGTGCAAAGGTCCTTTCATCCCATCCACAGATGTAACTATCCTGACCTATATCAACGTGATGGACCCCTTTGTTGCCACTCTCCTCTAGAGAACCACCACCCCCGACGACTAGGATACTTTGGCGAAGGTTTACAACCTAGCCTTGGAATTTTCCCATGGTCTTAACAAATACCCGGGTGGGATTGGGTAGAGCATGCCATTCAACATGATACTCGACAGAACTTCTTACGTTAGAGGATATAACCCTAATCAGGCAATGGGTACCCTAGCAATGGCCATGAATCCCCCATCACCGCTGATAGACCAGCAGGCCCGGTATGTGTATCCATCTTAGACCTAGATAACACCAGGCTTGGAATCTTTTCCCTGGAACCAGCCGCAACAAATGCAAAAAATGCAACAACCACAGACACAACCACCCAGAGTGCCTTTCTTTTAGTCATCTACGGCTAGAGGATTGCCACCCTCGACTCTAGAAAATGCTGTCACTTTCCCAGGGAACCAACAACAACAACCCTCACACTGTGACGTGAATACCCAGTTGACTGCTGAGGTTGAGTCCCTCCGGCGAATGTTTTCCACACTGATTGTGGATATGGGTCAACTGAAGGCGGGGTCCTTTGCGCCCCAAAACACTAATTCCTAGAGAGGGGATATTTTCTCCATCCAACGAAACAACAATACCAGAGGAAGAAACTACAACAATGGGCCTCGGCCCAACCAACAATAATGGAATAAAAATGCTAGTATTGGAGGTCCACCTCCGAACTAAAACACCAATTAGGGTAGCACTATACCTTCTCACTTCACACCAGTCCCAGACTTCTAGCTCATGACCAACTAGTGTAGACTACACGACATAGGCTCTCACAATGAGGTAAACTGTGCCACGCTTGAGAAAGTCATCATGATTTCCCAGCTAGATAAACAACAAGCTTCTAATCCTACTCCCTTAGAGCCTCCTATACAAGAGCCAACTCATGGTACATTTTCTTGTGAGACCGTCTTCTTTGGGACAACCAGAGAAGATGAAGAGGAACCCAAATTATAAGGGTTCTTTGATGAATCTATTTTGGCCTTTGAGTCCAATGCCTTCACCAACCCACAAACTCCCTGCAACACTTAGAATCATGCTGGTAAAGGACTAGTTCACACACCCACACCTCCCAAAGACACTCCTCCCTAGGATAACATGATTGATCAGCTTGTCCCTTCAAAAGGCCCTGGCTCCAACCAAGCTAAGGAACAAACCGAGGGAAGCCACCAATTCCCAAGAGGAAGGTTTGACATCATGAAGGCGTTAGAATAAACCACCACCTCCATGACCTTGATGGAGGTTTTGTTGAACTATCTCAAGCAGAAGAAGTCTCTTTTGAAGCTCTTGGGAAACTCAAAATTCATCAGTCGCCCACCCAAGACTGTCTCTTTTGAGGATGTCAATGTGGCTATCTTCTAAGGAAACACTGAAGATCCTCTCTTCCTGCTAGGCTTGAAAATAAAATAAAATAATATACACAATTTCCTAGTAGATTCTAGGGCTTTGGGCAACATCATACCTTTATCCATATGCCAGAAGCTCAGATTCCAACCCACCCCATCTAACAGTGCAGTAATCTAGCTAGATAAAATTGCTGTAAAAATGGTGGGTGAACTGATGAACATCCAGATTCAACTCATCCTGGACCCTAGGATAGCCAGCATAATTGACATCCAAGTGGTGGACATCCCAGAGACTTATGGGATGTTACTAAGTTAGAATTGGTCCAAGTCCCTGAATGGGTATTTCTCAACCGACTTCTCCCACTTGTGGCTCCCTTGGGAAGGAGAATCTAACTAGATTTGGGTTGAAAGTGAGCCCCAGATGAGACAGGCCCTCATCAAAGTCAGGAGGGTGAATGAAGTCCTCTTCTCTAAGACTTCTCTGGGGGTGTACCAACCCCTTGAAATCTTAACATTCGATTTCACCCCAGGGGAAGACCCCATAGTTTTGCAGAGAACCATGGACCTAGAAGAAAAATTGAGGGTTGAGGTTAACTCTTAGGGTTCCATAGCGACCCCTGCCACACTCTTGTCTGGCACTTGGTGCCGGGTGCACTACTAGAAACATTCAGAACTAGAGTGTGAGCCAAGTCTTGGTGTTGCCACCCGGCACATCAATGCCCTCCAGAAGAAAGAACACACAGCTGATTCCTCAGAACCTAGTGCTTCTACTGGAAGCACCTTTTTGGTGCCATTTGTCTGGGAATCCCAATTAAAAATTCTTTCAGAGACAAACCTCACCTGTGTACCATCAGTGCCGGAGGAGACTCCTCCCAGCCCTCCCAAAAACAATCCAAAGACCACTTCGCCTTCCCAACCCCAGATAAAAAATGATGACCTGTGGACCCTTAAGTTTGACGGGTCCTGATCCAAATAGGGTTGTGGGGCCGGAGTGGAATTGATCGACCCGCAGGGGAAATCCTTCCTCACATCCTACAAGCTATAGTTCAACTGCATGAACAATGTCACAGAGTATGAGGCTTTGGTCCTTGGACTCCTGTTTGTACTAAGGAAAGGAATCACTCACCTCTGGACCCTGGGTGATTTGGAGTTGATTGTTAAGCAGGTCTGGAGTCAATACACCTGTCATGAAAAAAGGATGGCTGCATACCGCAACTGGGTATGGAGCCTTATTGAGGATTTTTATGCCTTTGGAATTGATCTTATTCCCTAGAGATGGAATTATGTCTCGAATGCCCTTTTTGTTTCTGCCAGCACACTTGAGCCAATGGTTGGCTCACAAATCTGAAGGTTCTCTGTTGAGATGATCCCCACCCCATCCATTCTAGACAATGTCACCCATTTTCAAGTCTTTGAGGACGATCAACATATCCTGGCCTTCATGGCCAATGTTGGTGTCTTTGAGGACTAGATAGTGGAAGAGAGAGATCACAATGATACTAGATAGGGTGATGAAGATGATGGGATCATAGACCTACCAACCAACACCATTCCAAAAGGGATGGTCGCACTTGAATGAATCTTCGACTTAGACCCTCAGGGTTGGGTAAAGATATCATCCTCCTTTGAGGGAGGAAAATTTGAGAAAGTGAACATCGGCCATCCTGGTGAAGAGACAATGATACACATTGGCACCTCCTGCTCCCTTGAGGAGAAGGAGAAGATTCTCGCAGTTCTTCGAGAATACATTGATGTGATCGCATGGGGATATGAGGACTTGAAAACCTATGATACATCCATTATGACTCATACCATCCCACTCAAACCTGATTCTAAGCCTTTCCAGAAAAAGAAATGACCGGTCAACCCACTAATCAAGCCTCTAATTTATCAGGAGGTTCAAAAACTACTGTCAGCCCAGATAATCTTTCCAATCTGGCATACTACATGGGTTGCCAACCTAGTCCCTATGAGAAAGAAGAGTGGTGAAATCTTCATTTGCGTGGATTTATGAAATTTAAACAAAGCCTCCAAGAAAGACAATCATCCTCTCCCCTCATTGGATGAGGTATTGAAAATTGTGAATGAATCACAAATGATGTCTTTCTTGGATGGGTACTCCAGGTATAACTAGGTCATGGTTAAATTTGAAGATAGAGACAAAATGATGTTTACCACCAAGTGGGGAACTTTTTCCTACCAAAGAATGCCCTTTGGCTTGATTAATGTAGGGGCCACATTTAAAAAGGCTATGGAGATTGTGTTTGAGGGCCTTGTGAACTGGTGTATAATCATCTACACGGATGATTTGACCATCTTTTCCTAGGATAGGCGTGATCATTCCACCCACCTTGCCCAGATTTATGAAAGGTGTCACCGGTATGGAATATCCTTCAACCCTAAGAAATGCATATTCGGGGTCACTGAAGGGAATTTTATCAGGTATATTGTCTCTGAGAAGGGTATATCCATTGACCCTGAGAGAGTTGAAGCACTTCTAAACCTACAAATTCCCGACAACAAGAAGGAAATGAGGTCTTTCTTTGGAAAGATCAACTTTGTCGGGCGGTTCATCATGGGATTTGCCGAGATCGTAAAGCCACTCAATGAGATGATGAAAAAGGATACCAAAATTGAGTGGATCCCTGAAGCAAAGTGGGCGTTCACTTATATTAAACAAATGATAATGAAGGCCCTAGTCCTGGCTAGTCTAGAATATTCCCTCCATTTTTATATCTATTCGTTTGCTTCACCGCATTCTATCATGACAGTATTGACCCAAAAGGTTGAAGGAGAAGAATGACCAATAGCTTTCATGAGCTCCCCCTTTAAGAATGTTGAAGTCTGGTATTCATCGTTGGAAAAATAGGCCTTTTCTCTTGTTCATACCGTGAAGAAATTCTAGCATTATATTCTCTAGAGCAAGGTGCATGCTATCATCCTGGACCAAGCAGTAAAATATTTGCTGATGCAGAGTGAGTTGGGTGAGAGATGGGGGAAATGGATGGCCATCCTCCAAGAATAAAATTTGGAAATGCAACCCATGAAGGTAGTCTGAGGCTAGGGACTATGTAGAGCAATGGTAGAGGAGACTCCCAACATTGAATGTCAGACATATACAGTGGAGTCCATCACTCAGGATCCATGGTACATAGACCTGGTGTACCTATTATTGAATAGCAGATTCCCAAAGGGATTGCCCCCAAACAAATTTCATGCCCTGCGATTGAAAAGTGCACACTTCATGATAAAAAATGCCACACTTTTTCACAGGAATTATGAGGGAGTGTACCTCCGGTGCATTGATAGGGTTCAAGCTGCAAAGATAATCAAAGAATTTCATGGGCAATTTGGAACTAGGCATAGCTCAGCTGACGTCACTGCCCATAACTTTCTCTGGGCCAGATACTATTGGCCCTGTGTCTTTAAAGATGTCTACACTCACGTCCAAAAGTGCCATACTTGTCAAACTATGACACATCGTGACTGGAACCTGGCTATACCTTTGTAGCTAGTCTTCGAAGCTAGACCTTTTTCCCAGTGGGAATTTGACTTTATCAGGGAAATCAACCCCAACTCATCTGCCAACCACTGGTACATTCTCACTGCTATCGATTACTGCACTTGGTGATCTGAAGCAATACCTTGTAAAAATAATACGACAGACGTAGTTATAAAATTTCTGGAAGAAAACATAGTCACAAGATTCAGAATGCCCTTTTCTCTAGTATGTGACAATGGTATGACATTTTCTTTGGAATAATTACTTGAATGGACCTATGACCAAAAGATCACTCTAAAGTTTTCCAATAATTATTACCCCTGGGGTAACGGTGTTGCTGAGTTGACCAACAAAAATTTGCTTAAAGTGATCAAACACCTGTTAGAACATAATCCCCAGGACTGGCACCAAAAGCTAAGATTTGCCCTTTGGGCGGATTGTATTCGAATTAAGGCTGCGCTGGGGACATCCCCATTATCTGGTTTATAGGTAGAACCCAGTGTTCCCCATTAACTTACAAATCCTAGTTTTACAATTCATGCAGGTTTTCAGCAACCAAGACAATATTGTGGAGGTTCGGCTCCTAAATATGGTGTGGATGGAAGAACAAAGAGACGCGGCCCTTGAACATTTTTCATGTCACCAAGCAGTGGTGAAATGATGGTTTGACCAAAGAGCCCAATATAAGGCCTTTGAAATTTTGGACTTGGTCCTCTTGTGGGATAAGGCCTAGGAAAAGAGAGGAAAGCACACCAAATTCCAATGACTGTAGCTCGGACCATGTTTGATCTTAGATATCTATGGGGAAAACACTCATCACCTTAGTACCATGACCGGAGAAGCCATCCCATTGCCCGTCAATGGACAGTTTCTCAAGCATTATTTTGAATGAAGTGAGTTTGTCCAGAATTTTACTATATGTAAATTTGCTCGCTTGTAAATATTTCCTTCTCGGTGCCCTGTCTGGGGTGCCTTGTAAATAGTTTTGTTGGTTGTCCTCTAGGACCACCCCTTTTGTTTTGTTTTGTTTTTGGCTTCGTTCTTTCTTTTTTGGGTTCCCATCATTCTGCTCCCCTTTTTGTAGACCGGTATGCTTCGCATAACATCTAGTCTCCAGGATGGTACCATTTGCATTATGATGAACTCAAAATCTAATGTTAGCATGGTGGAATTGGTCCGGTCTCCAGATTTATTTTGAAGTTGGGTAACAGGCTATGAGTAATCTTCATCGGGTTCATCCCCGAAAGTATGGAAATCAATTAAATCAAAATCTAAAGGAACAAGTAATCAGACACACCGAGAGAAGATTGGTCACACTAGTTTGTTGGCCCAACTCTAAAAAAATATTTAATTTCTTCCCGGGTCCAGAGTTTTTTCTTCCTTATTTAGCAAATTGAAGTGGATGGAAGGGTGAAAGAAGTACCACCGTTAAAATTAGCTAAGCTTAAGATTAATGGTGAAAGGAGTACCGCCCTCCCATCCAGAAAAGAATAAAATGATAAGGAAAGAACAGAGTGGAGAAACTCTGGTATCTGGTGGAAACAAACAAATTTGATGACTTTGGATTGATATATCTAGTGCCTCTTCTCTACTTCTCCCAGAGGTCATCGGCTTGATTTTCTTGAAAAGCACACACTTCACAACTGACAAAAGACCATGGATTGAATCATGTATGAGCCATATTTTTTTTCTCAAATGCTTCGCACCTTGCAAGCAGGATGCTCCAAGTAACGATTGATTCCGGTTTTGTTAACCAGAGATTCTGTAGTTCTCAAATGCACTAAGGCATTTGTCCCAGATAGTCACCATTTGTTATGCCCTGCATACCCGTTCCTACATTTTGTTGGCAAAATGTTGGGTCCCCTCTTTTCACTTTGGCTCTTGCCTTATCTTTTGTTTTCTTTGTTTCCTTCTCTACGATTTCCCTCCCATGAGTTTTCTCCCTTTCTAATTTTGTCTTTTGTGCCTCTGGGACCCGGTCCCAGAGTTGGTTGTTCTTTCCTAAGCCAGATTTTGGACTCCAAGATTCTCTGCCACGATGTATTCTCCTCGCAAGAAGATATGGTTGTATGGAATCCCTGGGTCCGAAGTCTGGAGGTCTGCCTATTCCAGAGTTTGGAAAGAAGAGGGTAGCCTATTTTTAAGTTGGGTATAAATAGAAATTACATGCCACTATTACAGTTATCGCAATTAAAAACACTTGTGCATTCAGAGTGATTCAAGGTGAATTAAGGCGATTTTAACCTGCAAATTACTCCGTGCTTAGTGGATGATTACCAGTTACTTTGAGGTGTCTGTTCATGATTGTTTGAAGGTAGGACTTGTGTAGAAGTGCTCTTGGTGTGCTTCTTCCTTTCTTTTCTTTAGATTTTTAGGTAGGCTCTTTGTTTGTTCTTTATTTTTCTTGCTATTTCCTAGTTTTCTTGGTTGCTTTCTTTTGTTTATGGTTTTGTTTCATTTGTTTTTCTGGTTTTCCCTCTGTGATTTATTTTTTTGGTTTGCCTCCCATTGGTGGGTTAGCTCTGTGAGAGGGTTGTCCACCCTCTGTGCAGTTGTAGATTAATGTACATGTTGTATATGGTATTAGGGTAGTTCGTGTATATATGTAAATGTTGTTTAAATCTATAAAAGGCTTGTAAATTCTATATTTTTAGTGTGTATATATTTTGGCCTTCGGCCCTCTATGAATTCATGTATATATCTAGTGTATATCCTTCTGGTTTTGGGTCAAGTTCACCATGCTCTTGCCTAGTTTTCTGAATTTTGTGAGCTCACCCACACGGCGGAATACCACCTGGTTGGAACTCGGCTCTTGGCTAGTTTTGACCATGGAAGTTTCTCTCTCTGCTGTAGAGTCAGTCTTTATGGCACATTTATTTCCCATGCATGCATTTAAGATCTATCAAGTGGCTTTCATTTCACGTGCATTCGAATAGTTGGTGTCATCGTCACCATAATGCCTATTTATTGCATGGCCATGTGACACCCATGTGAGCTTGACAACTCATCTTCTAGTCATGTCTCCCAATGGTTAGTTTTCTGGACTCTGGGCCCTATGTCCTTGACTAGCCTATATCTTACTTTCATCAAACATGCTAAAATCCCCAAGCCCAGATAGTGGTTGAATTCCCAAAGTTGACATCCTATGCATATCTTTCTGGATGTTGACGTAAACTAACTTTTTAGGTGAAGTGCGCAATGCAGTGGTATGTTCTCCAGAATCTAGAGTAGCATTTTTTTTATCTTATGAGAATTCTGACAACCGCCTTACCTTGCAGGTTTTCAAACATCACACTTTCACTATGTCAATGGCTTCTGCATCCTCACCGCCCAGGATTCTAGATCTCCCAACCACGACAGTCACCAGGGAAGTTGTCAGGTCTAAGATTGAAAGGGCCCTAGAAAAGCTTCCCCTCAACATGAAAAATTTGAAGGAAAATACCATTATAGGATCAAAGATCGAAGCCAAGGTCTAGCTGATTACCAACACCAGCATCAGAATGTGGGCAGAAATGCAGGCCCTAGTCAAAATTATGTTCATCCAGTGAACGATCAGAGACCAATTGGCCATCAATGTTGGAGAATTTGGGATTCTAAAGGCCTCTTTCTTCCCATGTTCTATGCAAGCCTCAGAACTTATTCTCACTTTGGCCACACACTAAAACTCCTCCGTTTAGGCTGTCATGCTCATCGTCCTGGTCCTGACCGGATATCCTACACCCATGGTCTCCCTGGACGCTGCAACTTTTTAGGCAGGTTTGGGGATCCCACAGTTTGACAAAGCAGCTGTCGTCACCCGATTTGATGCCTTGGGACAATTTTAGTAGCTGGAGGTTATGGCCCAACAATATCTGAATAACAAGTGACTAAAGACCCTAAAGAAAGATTTCAAAAGAATGAAGATGGAAATCCCAAAATCTGGATTCAAGGAAAGCATCCAGATGGGGATCATAGCATTATGCAAGATTTTTGGGTAAACCCATGCCCAGGAATTCTCAGGATGGATGTATTACTTCTTATTAGGCATCTCCACCGGTGAACAATATTTTGATTGGGCCGCCATCATTTCGAACCATGTGGACTTGTAATTCCTTCAGGTGGCCCAGACCTCTAAATTTTACATGATGTCTTATGTTCTCTGGGCCCTAGCACAACAATGTCCCATCACAAATGGTCTTCTCACATTAGGTGTACTTGGGGTCGGCCTGGGCCAAAAGGCTCCCTGGGATTATTTCCCACAAATCCAATGGGAGGCTAGTTTCCTCAGCTTCTGCCGAGTGAACAATGCCTTCATTTACTACAACCTTCTCACACCTACCCAGGATTTTGGGTATCACCTCTCCAAGGAAGCAATGGACTTGGTCAGAAGTGATGGACACTACTACATCCAGTTCTAGTAGCATACTTACATTTAGATAACCGACTTCTCCAGGAAATCTTATTTGTTGCCCAAGCATTGTGGGAACAAAATAATTCTTTTAGAATATTTCTAACAGATGTTCGAACTACACGCCCTCTACAATGTGAAGAAGGTGGTCAATGTTCCATTCCCAACCATCTGTGGGAATTACACAAGTAGTCTGGCCGTAGCCAAAAAGGCAGACAATGAGCTTAAAAGCCTGGGCTTAACAAAATTCTATCTGGCGCAGAAGAACTTTGATCCGCTAGGAAAAATAGAAATGAAACTTCCCCGGGCATCAGAGCCCCATATATTCCACATGGAGGACTTCTGGGAATATTTCCAAGATGATTTTGAAGTCCGAAGCTGGCACTTCATCTGGATGACAATGGGAATGATGGAGAGGTTGAAGCTTCAAAAATTCCTAGATGACTTTTTGGACACCGGGTCCATAGTAGAACCTTAGTACAAAGAGAAGGGAATAGACAAGATGGCTCTCCCTCCAAAATATTGGAATGCCTAGGAGGGGCCAACTATTGAAGATATCACTCACAATGTGGTTGAGCGTAGCCATGCTTATTTCAAAAGGGCATGCCTAGGGAGTACACACAGAGTTGGCTCGACAATGCGGGGCCTGACCTCTAGGGATAGAACCTCCTCATAGGGAGAGGATAAAGGACAAAGAATAATGGGGACCCTATCACAAACCCCATCTGAGACCCCCATAAAAGGGAAAATGCAATAGACACTGGCAGTCTCCTAGCAGATGAAAGATAAACTAATCATGCGGTTAGCCACCCCAGTCCTCATGACCGAGCCTGTTTTTCCTCCCTCTTCCCCTTCACTGGCAGCATTGATGGTCCAAGAAAAAGGAGCTAGAGCAGAAGAGGATCAGGCTACTCTAATGGATGCAGATCCCCTTTCGGTAACCAGGAGAAAGAAAAAGAAAACTAACTCTCAACCAAGGGCAGAGCCAAAACTTGGGATGCCAAGCATCCCAGAAGTACAAATTGTTTCTTTCGACTCCCTAGATCCGGACAAAGAGCCTAAAGATATCCCAGAGAATCCCCCTCCCCATGATGAATTTGATGATTTATTTAGAACTAACAAATTTGGAAACTTGCAGTGGGATATCATAAAGTTAGCGGAAGAAATCACCGCACAGGATGAACTCCCAGAACAAGAGCCTGCACAAGAGTAGGAAGTTCAGGAAGAAGAAGAAAAGGGAAAAGAATAGGTGGATACCTCCAAAGTCCTAGATATACAGGTTATAGGGACTAAGGGAAGATAGACACAGGATGAGCAAATGGCATCGGTTGGGGAAACTAGACCCACAGGAACAACCGTGACCCCAACTGCCATGCTCCAAATGCCACTCCCAAAGGTAACATTTGGGGAGGTGGTCACAGCAGCCCAAATGTTGAATCTTGGCCCGATGCCTCCCCCACCTCTAGAGAATACACTAGTAGAAGAGAACATCCCAGCAACGGAGGCTAATGAACAACAAAAATATGAAAGGAACCCCTAGGAAAAAAATGATGATCCTAACATTGTCAAGGATACAAACACTGGGGCAAAAGATACAAGCACCACTAGAGTAAGTATCACTGGTGAACTTAAAGATACAGGGAAGGAGTTAGAAGCGGCTCATACTGTTGAAGGGGCACAACAAGATCCCATGGAGAATTCACAAGAATAGATTCTGGCTGCAAAGCCACCCCTACCACCACAATGGTTGGTAGAGTCTCACAAGAGGAAGGTCCCGATGACCCCTAAGGCCCATTTCTCCTTGATAGAGATGATGGTGCAAATGCAGGACCCTCCCAAGACCAAGAAAGCCTAGATAGTCCATACTCTTCGAACTGGGCCGGGCGGAGATACAGTCATAGTAATCACGACACCTTCCCTGGATGTAGATGAGGCAACGGCTAAGGCTGATGAATATTCCATCACTAAAGTATCACTAGGGAAGAGAGGGAAACAGGGTGAACTTGACCTATTGAAAGAAGCGACCAAGGTGGTGGAGGCCCGCTATGGAAAAGAGGCCCAGAAATTTAGGGCAGAAAAAGAGATGAATGTAAATCTCATGGGGTTACTGATGGAGCTCATGTAGCCTCTTACTACCATTGCACCAGGCGCCTCCACATGTAATGCACCACTCCCTCATAGCAACATAGATTTGTTAAGGTAAATGAAAAGAAAGGCCCAGGAAGTTGATGAGTGGGTTACAGAACAAGTGGGAAACATCTAACATTTTTTGGCATCCACACTCCCAGATTTGTATGCGGCCAACAATACTCTATATCGGGTTGAAACTACTATCTCCATTTGGGAGGGAGACATAAAAAATTATGAGGCATGGAAATTCAAGATGGAAGAGCTCATCGGCATTGGAGAAGAAATTGTCTCTAAGGCCAAAGTTTTAGGAGAGGAGTCTTTTGACTTTGTCTGGACCCATCACTCCAGACTTGACCTCACATTGGGGGTAATCAAGCAACTGCTAGGGGAGATGGGCAACAAAGTCCAGGAAGTTCAATATTATTTCAATTTACACAATTCATTCATCTCTAAGGTCTCCAGAGCTGATCCCTTCAGCACTGAAACATGTACACCGGAGGAATATGTCCTGGGAAAGTTTGGCAAGCTAATGGAGTCTCGGTATGGATCCATAGAGGGAATGGATGGATCAAAAATGGTAAGGCTCACTCACATGGTGCTGCAGAAATATGATGCAACTAAGATGGCCATATAATTCAAGGAAAATGTTCCAAATTTGGATGAGCATTTGGAGGTGGCCAAATACTGACGAGCCGGCCTTAAGGACATAGACAAAGATGGGATCACCTGACTCCTGCAGACATTCAATGATACTAAAGAACAATAAGGTCCTCCAGATTCTAGAGATGATCATCAGGAGATGTAATTTTTTTTGTATTCATTCATTCTTTGGGGCATGAGCTCTTAGATCTAAGAGTCCTGGATCCAATATTATTTTTGGAATTCTTTAAAGTGACTCGTGTCCCGGTTTCCAAGGCCGGCAGGTCACTTTAAAGGTAGTCAATAAAAGGTGTCAGAGAATAGGTAACCACGACAAGGCACATCGGCTTGACAA
Organism: Thuja plicata; assembly: GCA_018584345.1. NCBI lineage: Eukaryota > Viridiplantae > Streptophyta > Pinopsida > Cupressales > Cupressaceae > Thuja > Thuja plicata. The sequence goes on along the minus strand of MU224256.1, from coordinate 4,726,418 downwards.
GAGGGTTCTGACATATGGTCTTCCAAAGGTGCCACTTCAACATACACCTGGCACATCGGAGACAGGGTGCCACTTTCCCATTTATGAGGCATGTAGCCTCGATCCCTGGGGGATCGGATTTCTTCTCTTCTCCTATTGACTCTCCACTTGAGGTTGATTCTTCCATTCCTCTCTTCTTGTCTTATTCTTCTGACATGTCAAACCTTTTTCGTCTCGAGGTCTTTTATAGCATGGTGCAGGTAGTACCGACCACCAGAAAATAGTATTATATTGTAAGGTGTAAAATAAATTAGGTTAAGTTTTAGGTCAAATCATGTTTATAAATAGTAAGTCTGACCTCATTCCAACAGTCGACAAAATTGATGATTTTGTAGTCAATAGCTAATAACAATTTGGTTTCTCTCAGTTCTTAGTTGCAGAGTTCAATTCTCCTTAGTTTTAAAAGCTTTAAGTAGATAGATGCTCCCTTGGAGCCACCATTTTACTATGCACCAGTGCTTGTTGGAGATATGTTAATGAAGAAGGAAGGGTTCTATCAATGATGTTGTTAGCACTCTAATCTATGGGTTGACGGTATTTTATTCTTTATGTTCTCACATCCTTTGCTCTAATACTTCAAGTAGATTAACGACCTTATTTTTCCTCCGTTATTGATTGAATATGAACTGATGATTCTGTATTTCTTCAGTATTTAGTGTAGCGTGTTAGAGCATTGTCAATGTTTTGAATGTTTAGTATAACTATAAGTAAATGAAATACGTCCAACTCTGTAGTAGCTTTTGAAGTTTATTTGGTTAATTTAATGAACGCTTGTAGGAAACCCCACTCACTTGAATCCCTGGAAGAGACGAGCCAAGATAACCAGCTATCCCCCCAAACAAAATAGTCACATTTCCCAACTAAGCTCCCACACTGTCGAGACCCAACTCTCACGTTCTTGAAGGCCCGAGGAATCTCATTTCCCCATATAACCTTTACAGGTGAAGTTGGCCAGTACCCTAGTACTCGGTGACAACTTACATCTGTTGGCGGACCCGGTCACAAAGTCCCATCAACAGAGTGGAGGTGTTAGTGGGGGTAGTTCATAGGGAGTTTTAGGTGGTATTGCTACCTTCTGGAATCTCAATATCATAAGGGGTGATGTCATTGTCCAGGACAACAACATGGCCTGCATTAGATTTCAGCATATTAAAGATGGTACTTCTTGGGTGCTTACTAATATCTATGCTCCAAATACTTTGAAGGGGAGAAGTAAATTTTGGAAAAGATTGGAAGCAGCTAGATCTTGCTTCAAACATGAAAGTTGGCTTATTATGGGGGACTTTAATACCCCGTTAAAGGATCACAAAAAAATATGTTGATGCCCTTCTCAACTGGAGAGCAGAATGGACTTAATGGAATTCAACAATTCTCAATCCCTCCATGACATGGATCTTTAGGGTGTTGAGTACACTTGGACCAATAGAAGATCTGGACAAGACCTCATTCAAGTTTGTCTAGATAGAGATTTGATCTCCAATGATTGGTATGTTCATTACTTCTATTCTTTGTCTACCCATGCCAGAGTTGGGTCAGACCACTACCCTATTTTTTCTTGGCTGACTCTATTAAAGGTAGAGGACATTTCCCTTTTAAATTTGAGAAGATGTGGACTATGCATCCTAATTTAGAAAATAAAACAAAAGAATGGTGACATATACAGGTGGAGGGAAATACTATGTTTAGAGTGGTCAAGAAACTTAAACATGTTAAGGACTATATTAGGAACTATAATAAGGAGTGATTTGGTGATATTTTCTCTTCCAAAGTTTCTATCCAAGATGACCTTAAAAAAATTCAAGATCAAATTGAAGTAGATGGGTATAACACTTTCTCTATTTCAGATGAAAATGAAATTCTTAGGAGATACCATGATATTATAGCTAAAGAAGAGGAATTTGTATATAGAGAGCCTGCTCTCTCTGGCTGACTGAAGGGGACATGAATACTAGATATTTCCACATGACCACTCTGAAACATAAATTTGTAAACAAAATTTCAAAAATAAAGGTGAATAATAGAACTATTGAAGATGAGGAAAAAAGTAGGCAGGAGGCTAAAGGCTACTTTGTTGATCTCCTTTCTCAAGACCTTAATCTGGACTAGATTACCCAAGACAATATGTTTCAAATTATTTCTCCTCTTATCAATGAAGATCAGAGCTCCACTATTAGGGCCATACCCTCTCCGGATGAAGTAAAGAAGGCTATCTTTTTTATTTGAAGGAAACAAGACTCCTGGACCGGATGACTTCCCTATGTTTTTCTTTCAGATGTATTGGTCCATTCTCTGTAAAGATGTTACCTATTCTCTCAAGGAATTATTTGGGGATAAAAGTATTTTAAAGGAGATCAATGGTACCTTTCTAGCCCTCATACCCAAAGTTGTGGGTACCGGCTCTTTGGATCTGGTACATCCTTTCAGTCTTTGTAATTTTTTTTATAAATCATTTCTAGGATTCTTACCTCAAGGCTTCTTTCTTTGATTCCCTCCATTATATCTCATCAACATAATGATTTTGTTCTGGGAAGACAAATTCTAGACTCCATAATCATAGTCCATAAAAATATCCATTCCTTATCTTTGGCCAAAAAAATAGGGATTCATCCTCAAGCTGGATTTATCTAAAGCTTATGATAGAGTTGTCTAGACCTTTATGTAGAAAACCCCTTTGGCTTTTAAATTTGATAAAATTAGTGTAAGTCTAATTATGCAATTGGTTTCTTCTGCTACCTTCTCTATTATGATCAATGGTACCCCCTCTCCTTTCTTCAAATCCTCTAGAGGTCTGAGACAAGGTGACTCGTTGTCTCCTATTTTGTTTGTTATTATGGAAAAATTTCTGGGGAGATGTATTTCTCATATGGTGGACATGGGTTCTTTCAAATTTCTTCATCTCTCATCCTCTCCCCAAGTCTCCTCTCATTAGAAATTTGTTGATGATTCAATCATTTTGGGGGAGGCCACTATTGAGGAGGCAAAGGTTCTAAATGATACTCTCAATAATTATGGTTCAACAACATGACAAATTATTAACTGGGCCAAAAGCAATGTTTATTTTATAAATACTCCTGATAGTAGACAAAAGAGGATCAGTAACATTATGGGATATAAAACTACTAATCTTCCATCTATGTACTTAAATCTTTTGTCTATTTACTTAGGTCTTCTCTGTATCAATCCCCAAATTCCTTTTGGAGCTCTTTGATGGACAAGTTTAATAAATAGTTAGCTAGATGGAAGGGCACCCTCCTAAGTCAAGCTGGGAAAGTTCAGCTTCTTAAAGATTCCCTGCAGAGTATTTCTATTTATGCTCTAAGTATTTTTAAGATCCCGGGAAAGTATGCTAATGCTATTGAAAAAATACAAAGAAAATTTCTATGGACATGAGCAAAGGAGAAAAAGAGAATATCTATGATTTCCTGGGAGAAAGTTTGCATGCCAAAAAGAAGGGGAGGATTGGGTCTTAGGAGAGTAAGAATGTTGAACAATTCCCTTCTCTAAAAAAAATAGAATCTACCATTCAAATGGTGAATGGAATCAAATATGGAGAAATAAATATACTAGGAATTACCCAACTCTGGATAGGTTTATAAACTCTGATGCTACTCCCACTGGATCAAATATATGGAAAAATACTGCTTCGAACATAAATCTTATGACTAAGGGCACTCAATGGAAGGTGGGAATGGTGAGAGAGTTAAGTTCTGGGAAGACCATTGGCTTGATGATGCTCCTCTAATTAACCACTCTGATTAGGGTCATTACGCCTTGGTTTGCAAAACTAAGTTTGGTCACTTTGTTGTTGATTATTGAAACAAGGAAAAATGGAAGGACATAGAGATAGTTAGCTCCAATCTGATTTAGATCAAAAGACATCTTTTATCCATGACTCTTCATGAAGAAGAAGATACTTTGAAATGGAAGATGGATCCTAAAGGAGGCTTTTCCACTTCCTCCATGATCAACATGATGGCTAATAATCAAGAAGATCCATCTTGGTGTTCCAATGCTTGGATTAAGGGTCATATCCCTAAAAATAATATGTTCTTTTGGATTTTAATGTAGAATAAGATCCTTACGATTAACAACTTGAAACACTGAGGTTTTTGTATCTCTAATTGATGTAGTGTTCGTTTCCAGGAGGAAGAGATAGTGGAACACATTGTTATCCACTATCTATTTTTTGTCTTTATGTGGTCCAGTCTGCTAGATATGTTCAATATGGAATGGGTCTTCCCTAAGGACATTCAATCGCTCTATTTTGCATGGAAAATTTCTTAAAAAATCCCTATATAAATGATCTTTGGAGAATATCTATGCCACACTTGTTATGGGGTATATGAAAGGAGAGAAATGGTAGAATTTTTAGGGATAAGTGGTCCCCTACACATGTTTTCCAAAGGATTCAAACAGCTATTCTTTAAAATATTCATATAATGGGAGAACTGAATGAGCCTACTAGAAAGATGGATGAGGAAATATTATATTAGTGGAATCTCAGTGGAAGATACAAGAAGAGTAATAATAATACCAAAAGGGAAGAGATGTTTGGCAAGTGCTCCCTAAAGGCTAGATGAAATTCAATTTTTATGGGGCCTCTAAAGGCAACCATGGGAATGCTTGCTATGGTACTATTCTAAGGGAGAAGGAAGGAAATTGTATTGAGATGGTGGATCTTCCTTTAGGGACTCAAAATTATCATAAGGCGGAAGCTATGGTTTCTTATCAAGGCCTTCTCTTAGCTAAGAAATGAGATTGCAAAAATCTTTGGGTTGAAGGGGACTCAAATAAAATTATTATTTCCTAACTAAAAAATATAATCCATCATGGAATATTAAAAACATTATTAAGTCCTCATGGGATATAAATGATAATCTTGACAAGTGTTATATTACCCATGTTTATAGGGAGATAAATGGCGTGGCTAACTGGGCTGCCAATGTGGCGGTGATGAGCAATGATGTTAGTAAATGGAAAGGTGAGGATGATTTTCCGTATGAGGTGAAATCACTAATCTTTAGTGATAAAATTCACAGCACGCAATGTGTCAAAATCATATCCAATTAATAATGTATGAAATAACATGGGTGATTAATAACCATTATTACTCAAAAAGGGTCCATAATGCGATGTGCTATGTGATTATTATTATTACTCATGCTTTCTGGGTTACTTTGGCTTTTCTCTTATGTGTGGTTTTTTTTGGCATTACTCTGATATGAAGAAATCAAAGAATTCTAGTCTACAAATAACCTTCATCAAAGAATCTTTGATGATGTGATGGAAGACAACAGAAAAATAATGGAGCCAATTTTGTGCAAGGACTGGAGGAGAAAGGAGGAGGTATGGGACATTCTGAAGGAAGGTGGCCTAATTGTATATACTGAGAGATTGCATGGTAGGGATTCAGCCATTACTAAACATTTTCTAAAATATTGGAAGAAGGGTAGTTGACAATGGGGAACTAGACAATTAAGGTTGATGAAGCCCTTATCTCAGGAATTACTAGTTTGACGGGTGATGGATGTAAGTTCTAAAGGGATTGTAAATTGATGGAGGGAGTTGTCAAATAGTTTCCCAAGATTTACAAGGAGAAGAAGATAAAACTAGTAAAGTCTGCTAACACCTATTACTCTCCCAAAAAAATTGAGAGACCATGGCATAAATTTCTTTATGCAATTATGAGTTATGTTTCCCTGGATGGTAGGTATACTAGAGATTATGGTTATCATTTTGTTCTTAACCATTTCTGCCGTGGGGATTAATTTTTTCTACTGTATTATTTAATTTTTTCCATGAAAGCTACCGTGAAAGAACATAAGGAAAACCTTCAAGGAAATCTTTCCATGCACCAAGGTTTAATGGTGCTCATTTACAAACACCTCAAGGCTAAGAAGGCTGATCATCCCCTATCTTAGAACCCTATTTAGAAGGAGGCTGATACAAATGAAGATTTATGTGTGGGGAAGGGTACAAAGATTGATTTGATGTCTAACATAGATTCCTCTTTTGAAGACATCAAAGGGAAACATAAAAATAATCCAAGCAAATACACATAATAGGGAATTAATCGAGCCCTAAAATAAAATATAAGAGATACCCATTTCATATCTTTGAATAATACTTTAGAAAAATCAAACCAAGAAAATTCTAAACTCAAATTCATTTATTAAAATAACATATTTCCAAAAATGGGTATGTAGAAAACCTAGGAAAACACATGGTAATTTTTACCAAAATGAATTCAAACTTATAGAAACTTTCAAGAATGAAATGTACTGATACCATACATCATTAAACATAGAAAAAACTAAAGATTGAATCAAATAAAAAATATATTTGACAGATTTAAACCCCACCTTGGATCTTGTGAAGATTCCACCGAAGAAGGAAGAAGGAGACAAGGAGAGGAAAGGAATCCAAACATGAGATGCAACATTCAAAACCCTCTCCACTTTCAGAAATCTCCAAGAAATAAAATCCAAAATCTTGAGAAATAACTCCCTCTCAACTTTTGAAAATATCAAACAATGTCCCTCTCCCAAAACAAAGAAAACCATAAAATCTCCAAGAAAATTTCTCACAATTCTCATAAATTTCCCTCAACAATATTCTCAAAATTTCTCTCATGAAAACTCCAACAAGCCCCCTTAGAAAAAAATGAAAACAAGAAACTCTCTCAGATAAATTTTCAAGAGTTGTGTTGGTTGGGAACCAACTCCCAACCAATTTTCAACTAATGGGATAATAAAAATAACTCTAATATAAATAACATAAGTAAGGCAATTTTCCCCCACTTAAAATATTATAATTAATATACTTATGCACACACACAAATATATGCTAGTAAATCAAATATAAATCCAATATTCATTCAAGACCTCATAAAGAATATTATTAATAAAAAAAATATAGTAATAATCAGGACATTAACCAACAAGATCCAAAATAACCAAAATACAAATAATACTCAAGAGATCAAACAAGACAAGCAAAAAGGAAAAATGTCCATAACATTGAAATAATCCCAAAATGCATTAATGATCTAAGGGTGACCAATCATGGCAAAAACATACACCCTTCCACATAAGATCAAGCATAATTTAATGATACCATAGTTCCATCTTTAAATCCTTTCAAATGTATATATAACCTATCCACATTATTAATAAGTTAATAATTAAGGGTACTATACTTTACCTTAATCCATATATATATGTGTGTGTGTGTGTGTGTGTGTGTGTGTGTGTGTGTGTGTGTGTGTGTGTGTGTGTGTGTGTGTGTGTGTGTGTGTG
>MU224256.1:4703427-4719021 GCA_018584345.1 Thuja plicata | reverse complement strand
TATATATATATATATATATATATATATATCCACCATCATTTGAATATAATCATACATAGCCTATATATGTATACATATATGTGTGCACCCATATATATTGTTGGGATTAATGGGAAGTAGTACTGAGAGGGGATGGGTGAATCAGTACCTCTAAAACTTTTAACTCTTTTCACCATTCATCATTAGTAATCATTCTTTACTGTAACACCAACCATATTTGTTGTTCTTCTTATGCATGTAATATTAAATCATAATCTTTAATTGTTTGCAACATTCATGAAAGTAATAAACACATAACACAAGATATGATATTGTAGAAAACTCTTGTTAGGAAGTAAAAACCACGGTGGGGATGGCACCCACAAAAATTCACTATTTGCAGAATGGAAGGGAGTCGGTAAAGGATTACAATTGATTACTTCTGATGATCTACCCTGTTAAGAGTATTAAAGTGGAGACCAGTTAAGATCTACTCTATTAAGAGCTTTAGCAACATTGATTTAAGTGTGCACTCGGTTAAGAGATTTATAATAGGACTATTAGGTCCACCTTTCTTGAAAGGATTTCTTATGTGTACTACACTTGTTAGAATGCGTACATATGTATGACCTGACTGTATGCAATCTACAATTGTTGATCACAGATCTATTAAATCTCTCATAATAATAATATCACCTATTGTGATTGATTAATACCTTTCTCTGCTCGTCGGTAGCCTGTATTCGTGTTCTTGAAACTAATTTGATATGTTTCTATCCTTGTGCATGAAATCTCTTGTCTGGTCCTTAGATTCTCTCAGTGGATACAATCTTCATCGAACAACAACATGTTCACAATATATTGAGCATCTATTTATACAAGTATTTGACCTATTTTAGAATCACGCATTACAATGTTAACTCTAGATCCAAGGTTTACAACTTGACCTTGATCTTTAGTTTGGATGTTTTAAATCATTAAAACTAATTAAAACAATAATAAATACATTTCTTCCTCCACACATAACGGATTTAAAAACAAATCAAGAAGCTATATATACAACTTCGGTGATTTATCTGACGTGGAAATTCAGATCCAATTTTTGCAAGATGTAACTGACTGTCAGTTCTTGGTTGTCGGGTTGAACTGTAAGTATGTTGGTGTTCCTTGGTTGAACTGATCATCAGGTTCCCTTCATCTGTTAGGTTCCTCTCTTTTTTGTTCTATTGGGTTTCACTGTTGTTACTCGTCGGGTTCCTTTAACCTTTTTTATCATCGGGTAACACTGAATAGTGTTTGTCGGGATGCTTTGAACTTGGTAGTATCGGGTAACCTTGGCATCGGGTAGTATTGTGCCCTGTCTGTCGGTGTAGTGTAGATCGATGGTGTAGATCATGTTTTTCCTTGTATATACTAATGGAAAAATATTATGCCTTCATTCTCCCCCTTTGACATTAGTATCAAAAAATGATATGTGCATAATACTAAAGTGTTTAGTATGTACACCATGTTATATCCTTGTCATTATATGACTCCCCCTAACTGTATGCATCAGTATAGTATAAGTATATATGTACATGTATACTTGCCTCTATACTATACATTCCCTGTTCATTGCTCTTTCAATTGTTTGACTTTACATTTCATTTCCCCTTTATACTGTCTGAACTGTACATATCCTTCCCCCTTTATTTGATACTCATGACAAAAATGTACAACTTATAAGATACCAAAAGTGTGACAAAATGTGTAACTTACAATGTGTCAAGAATATGTGAATGGGTGTTCTTGATGTCTTCAAGCAATTTATCCCACTTTTCTTTCAGGAGTTCTAGTGTCATGTGCTCTAGCTCTAGCCTTGCATGCATATCATAAATTCTATCTAGGATAGACATTTCTGGGGTGGCAATTAGTGCATTTTCCTCGGTCACATGTTGTTGCAGTAGTGAAAGTGTCAGTAAGAGTTGAGCTTGAAGCTCATTTACCTCATCTCTTTACTTTGTCTCTGCAATCTGAATGTCTTGTCTCATTTTCTGAGCTTGCTTGAGTTGCTCATTGTGCAATTTTATTGCCTCTTCATTATTCATGAGACTTTGTGCACTTGTCTTAAGATCAGCATCTATTTGTGCTATCTTGTCAGTATTCTCCTAAGTGATTTTGTCAAGCGTGCATAATTTCTTTATTAAGGTTATAACTTCTGAGATTATCAGATCTATTATGCTAACCAATTCAGAAAGCTTTACCTTTTTCAATGCCACTTCCTAGCTTATATTTTCTTCTAGCTTGAAATCATATTTATGTTTAAGTCTTTCTTCCATGACCTTCTCAGAATCTATGTTCTGAGATGTGATTATCGTTGTGAGAACCACTAGTTGATCAAGCGTTGGGGTTGTTTGATCAATAACTACATCTAGTACGATTTATTGAAGTATTCCTCTTGCTACTTCCAGTACCTTAGCTTCCTTTGTGGATTTTCTCAATTTGTCTTTCATTTCCTTCCTCTCATAGAGTCTTTCATACTTGGTCAATTTAGTTGGATCCAATGTCCTTGGGTCACATACTGGAATCTCAATGATTTCATCCAGAGTTACTAGATTCTTATGCTTGCTCTTCTTCTTCTTTGAGACTTGTGGGGAAATAGATGTATGAACTACCATTGTTAGTTAATTTTTCCTCTCTGAAGTGCTTGGTGAAGGTTTTGTAGAAGATGCTTCTTATGTTTTCTTCTCGGGGTGCACCTATCGGTTTTGTGAAGACGTCTCTCCATCAACCTTGGGTGACTCTGCAAATTTTTCTTCTATTTTATTTTCCATCTCATCTTTCTTTTCTTCTTCACTCTTATATTTCTATGTGTCATGTTCTACCTTTTGTGTTTCATCTTTACTCTGATTAGTAGATATATCTTTATGATCATTGGTTGCAACCTTCTCTGTAGTTGTGTCCTTTGTATTATATGTGGTGTCTTTTTCTTCTGCATCACCCTTATCCTTGGGTGTGATTGTATCTCCTGCAGTAGATTCATCATTACCCTCTAGTATATTTATTGCCTTCATTAATATAGGCATATTGCTTTGAGTGCTAGCTTGGGCTGTATCTAGAGTGGTGTCTTTCTCGTCGGTTTGGTCTTTTTGAGCAGTGACATCTTCATCTTTTTGTATTTGCTCCACAGGGTCTGGTTTAGTTGTGTCCATGACTAGAGTGTCTTGCCATGTCTCATCAACAACATTCATTTCTTTATCCTATGATGTCTTTAATTCTTGTTGCCTTCCCTGATCCTTAAGTGTTATGAATATTACATCATCTTTCTTCTATGGATCTTTATCAGAGTCATAATTGGTGATATCTTGAATGTCAATATCATCCATCACCTTGTCCAAATAATTTTGTTCCATATCTTCCACATTGTCCAAAGCAATGTGTTGAGGACTTGCCTTGTCTTTTTCCTCCTCTCTGTGAGGTGTGTCGGTGAGAAGTAACTGTTCCTCATGACTTTTTGACTCTACTAGCAGATCTAGGAGTTGTCTCTATTTTGTTTCGGTCATTGTATACAGCTCTATGAAACTATCCTCTAGCACTTTGTAAGCCCTTATCCTTGCTACAAATTTTCTTGAGTGCTTCTTCATAATTTCTTTGATTTCTTCAACCTTAGATTTGGGAGGCATAAGTGCAACAAGTATCCTCTCCCTTGCTTCTCTTTTGGTCTATAGAGCATATGACCATTGTTGAGATATTTTGTTACCTAGTTCTTTAGGTATTTGGTTGATGAATTCAGCTGGTACATATTTGAATTTTACCATTAACCTAATTATTGCCTCTTGTATTTTATTCTGGTCCTCTAGTTTAAGTGTATCTCATTGTCTACTTTTCTTATGAGACATGGTGCCAGTTGCAACAATAGATTCAACAGCCTCATCAACTATTTGATTCCTGAAATTTTTCTTTACCACATCGGGCTCATCATCCTTTGTGTCTTCTATGTCAGCTTTTGTCCTGATCAATTTATCTCTCCTCTTTGTAGGTGTTGTCTTCATAGTTTACTGCTTTGTTTTCTTTGTTGGCTGCTTCCTCTTATAAGTCCTTACTTGACCTTTCTTAAGAGGTGTGGTGTTGATATTAGCATTCTGACTCTTTGTCCTCTAGTTCTTTGTAGGAGGTGGAGGTGTATCAGATTCAGTTTCCTCAAAGTCTGATTTCTATTCATCACGCCCTTCACCGATGGTGCCTTGTTCATCAGTTTCCTCTATTTGTTCTTGTTCCTCCTCATTGACCAATAGAATCTTTTTAAGATTCTTAACCATCTTATTTTTCTTATTGACTGTCTTTTTGATTTCTAGGTCTCTTTTTATCTTTGACCTAGCCTCTTCATAGGTTCCAAACCTTGGTTGCTTGCTGTCAATAGGCTCATTGATCAATGCATCAATAGCATTGGTTGCTTGATCTATTTTGATTTCATAATCAAGTGGAGCTAACCAAGCTACCCTTGGTACAACTGATTTTATGTGGGTGAAGTCTATATCCACCATAAAACATATTTCATCCCTATGTTTTTCAAGCAGTTGCTCAGGGATTCTTGTTCTTTCCATCATCTTTTCCTTGAATTCAAGGAATTATGCAGTCATAACAGATTCAAAGTTATCTCCTAGTGATTTAACAAGTTCACTAATCTGTAATGTCACCATTTTTGTAGTGTCCCATTTTACTTTTCCTACTGAAGGAAAGTATTCTTGAAACTAGAAAAATATGCACATGATAAGTGAGCCAAACTTACATGTGTAAGTCTTTGCAGACCTTATTGTGTTCATGTTCTCATCAAGTTGTTTTAGTAGGATCTCATAGAGATCCATCTGAATGCCCTTGGTCACTATCTTGTAGGCTATGCTAACTGATTTTGACAATATGTTGTTTATCCTACTTACCTGAAAGATCTTGTAACCAATCACACATGCACCGAATCTCAATTCTTTGTCGGTGATGGTGTTAACTTTGAGACCTCTATTATCCCATTCAGCTTTTGTAAGCTTTTCAACTTCTAGCCTGGAAGGATTCTTGTGTGCCTTGGGCTTGTTGGTTATTGGATAACCAGTGATAGCATGCAGGATATCTTTAGTGATTTGTTTCGGTTGATCTAGTCATAGCTTCTGATCTTGCATTCTGCTAAGTACCAACCTAATCCATTTGGTTTTGAAGTCCCTCGCAAAATGTAGGGCATTGGTTCTTCCCTTCACTTGCAGATTCTTATGTTCATCTTTTAGGTTTACTTATGTGTCACAAAGTTTCTTGTAAGCCTCATCCATCTCTAGATCACCTATCTCAGCAATCTTACAATGAATATAGGACCTTACACCCTCTATTAACAAAACCCTAGGTGGAATCTTAGAAAACATGCCAGTTTCATTGGGTTACGATGCAATCTCTGGGCATATCTTGTATCTGAGCTCTAAATAGGTACTATTCTTAATCAACTTAACCATATTGTTCTTATCACTCTTGATCTTAGCAGTTCTTGAGGTGGTTGCCATAATTTTTTAAGTTTTAGGGCTTTCTTGAAATTTAGGGCTTTCTTGAAAAATAACAACAAAGTACTTTTGGTGCCCTTGGTACTTACTTTGATCTGTGATACTGGTGAATGATCTATTTTCTATGTGCTTGGATCGAGTTGAAGTTGCTCTGCTGAATTCTCTTCAATCGCTCTATTTTTTGCTCTGCTTTTCTCTTCAAATGGCGGGTGCAAAATGAAGTGCTTTTGTCGACTATTTATAGACTTTTTCCCTAATTCTTGTCATAAGTTCTCAATAACTCATCGGGACATGAAGACTAAGTTCATCGGGAAGACTTTCAAAATCATCATCGATGTTGACAGGATGCTTGGGATAGCTGTTGACAAATTTCTTTTACCAATGAATATCGGTATTATGTTAAGACAACTTTATAACTTTGTTTCCTTACCAACGGGTGTCGGGTTACATTAGCAACTTAGCCACTTTATGTGTTGATTGACAATTTCTGGTAAGTGTAGGAAGCTCATCCATTATGTTCATCGATGATTTTTGGTATGTGTATACTGACGGGGTTGATTTCTTAGAATTGTAACAAGTAACATAATATGCATCTTTATTCATGCAGATTTTGAATATCTATCAATTATATAATGGAATTGATGCAAAATATGACTTGGTGTAGTGCAGTTCCATACTTACTTGTTGAACTTAAGTGGAGGTGGTGATGTCACCATATCCATTGGATGGGGTGTCACCATTTGCATTGTTTGGTCCAGCTTCATCATTGCTTAAATCTTTTCTCCACATTTTTTCTCTAGCCCTCCGAATATCTTCAATGGTGTTTCCATTGGGATATGTCCTTGTCTTTGTCATTCGGTCTTTGCAATATTTCTTGAGATGACCAACTTTATGATAGTGTAAGCATGTCATTCCGGGGTTTGACCAACCTCTAGACCTTTTGGTCCATGCCCTCATGCATTTTGCAGCAATGTGACCATATCTACCACATGTTGTACAATTTTTCCATGTATTGTAGTCCCATACATATTTATTACCGATTCTCTTTGGTTGATAGGGAGTTTCTTGACCTTTAGGCTTCCATGCTTGCCTTTTATTTTTCCAACATTCATTAGTTGTGTACCCATTCATCTTGTATGTAGGACAATATTTGTCCATGTAGGTTTCCTTCTTTGGTTGATCCATCTTAGACTTACATTCATATGCTTTATGTCCTTTCTTGTTACATTTATAATAGAATCCTATGAATGAAGATGTAGATTTAGGAATACCTTTCATTTTACCTCGGCATACATTTGATGTGTGGCCTTGCTTTCCACAGTGCTTGCATGTCAGCTTTCTTGGTCTTGGATTTTCATAGACATTCTTTGGATTGGCTTGATTTGATGATTCTCCTTTTTTGGTAAAGCCTAGACAATTGTTATTGTTGACTCTTTGTTGTCCTTCAAGAAAATCATCCATTCTTTTATTTCTTTCTTCAGCCTTTCTAATAACTTCATTATGTTGGTGCTGAATTCTAACCTCATGCTTTAGTTTTTCATTCTCTTCTCTTGGTTCACTGATAGCTTGTACTCTTTCAAGGAGTTCTATATTTAATCTATTTGCTTCTTGACTCATAAGAATAATCTGATTTTTAATCTCATGGTGATGCTCAGCATGTCTTTGAATTTCTAACTCCTTCTCTTGTAGCTTCTCTGTAATCTTCCTTTTGTCATCAATAGAAAGTGTTCTTTCTATTTCATCTTTTCTATAATAACTCATCACATCAATCATTCTTACCATATGGCTCTCTTGACCTATTTGTAGCATCTTTATTTTCTTTGTCAGATGTTGATTGATCTCCTTCAGATTTGTGATGTCCTCTTATGATGTATCTGATGCATTACTTGTATTTGATCCTGAAGATTCAAAAAAATCTGGAATCTCTTCTTCTTGATAATCATTTTCATTGCTCCAAGTTGCCGTACGTTTCTTCTCATCTAGCAACTCTCTCATCTTGATTCTTGCTTCTTTATAATGTTCATAGAACATCTGTATCTCAAGATTTTATTCTCAATATTCTTATCAAGTTTGTACTTCTCCATTGTATGATCTTTTCGCTTAATCCTTTAAGATTTTCCAAGAAGAGACTTAGCTTTGATACCAATTGTTGGGATTAATGGGAAGTAGTACTGAGAGGGGAGGGGTGAATCAGTGCCTCTAAAACTTTTAACTCTTTTCACCATTCATCATTAGTAATAATTCTTTACTGTATTACCGACCATATATGTTGTTCTTCTTATGCATGTAATATTAAATCATAATCTTTGATTATTTTCAACATTCATAGAAACATTCATGAAAGTAATAAACACATAACACAAGATATGGTATCGCAGAACACTCCTGTTAGGAAGTAAAAACTATGGTGGGGATGGCACCCACAAAACTTCACTATCTGCAGAATGGAAGGGAGCTGGTAATGGCTTACAATTGATCACTTCAATTGATCTACTCTGTTAAGAGTATTAAAGTGGAGACCAGGTAAGATATACTCTGTTAAGAGCTTTAGCAACACTGATTTAAGTGTGCACTCAATTAAGAGGTTTACAATAGGAATTTTAGGTCCACCTTTCTTGATAGGATTTCTTAAGTGTACTACACTTGTTAGAATGAGTACATATGTATGACCTGACTGTATACAATCTATAATTGTTGATCACAGATCGATTAAATCTCTCATAATAATAATATAACCTATTATGATTGATTAATACCTTTCTCTTCTCGTTGGTAGCCTATGTTCTTGTTCTTGAAACTGATTTGATCCGTTTCTATCCTTGTGCATGAAATCTCTTATCTGGTCCTTAGATTCTCTCAGTGGCTACAATCTTCATCAAACAAAAACATGTTCACAATTGATTGAGCATCTATTTATACAAGTATTTGACCTATTCTAGAATCACGCATTACAATGTTAACTCTAGATCCAAGGTTTACAACTTGACCTTGATCTTTAGTTTGCATGTTTTAAATCAATAAAAATAATTAAAACAATAATAAATACATTGCTTCCTCCGCACATAATGGATTTAAAAACAAATCAAGAAGCTATATATACAACTTCAATGATTTATCTGACATGGAAAGTCAGATCCACTTTTTGTGGGATGTAACTGACTGTTGGTTCTTGGTTGTCGGGTTGAACTGAAAGTCTATTGGTGTTCCTTGGTTGAACTAATAATTGGGTTCCCTTCATCTAATGGGTTCCTCTCTTTTTTGTTCTGTTGGGTTGCACTGTTGTTACTCGTTGGGTT
The DNA here is from genome assembly GCA_018584345.1 of Thuja plicata. NCBI lineage: Eukaryota > Viridiplantae > Streptophyta > Pinopsida > Cupressales > Cupressaceae > Thuja > Thuja plicata. Next base: position 4,710,230 of record MU224256.1, on the reverse strand, counting down.
CCTTTAACCTTTTTTGTCATCGGGTAACACTGAATAGTGTTTGTCGGGATGCTTTAAACTTGGCATTATCGGGTAACCTTTTCATCGAGTAGTGCTATGCCCTGTCTGTCATTTTAGTGTAGACCGATGGTGTAGATCATGTTTTTCCTTGTATATACTAATGGAAAAATATAATGCCTTCAATATATATATATACTTATATATATTTATGTAGATAGATGCCAAATACAAAACACTTTAATCTATACAACATTAATATTATTACACATACATACTCATTCTAAAATATATCTCTTAAACATAATAATATCTCTCCTAAAATCTAAAAGAGGCCATAAAAATCAATCATGAAACACATCAAGATAACTTCAAGATCAAATAAGGTCAACTGTTGTCAATAAGGCAGTTCAAGCCTGACTCTAGACCAAACATGAATCCTTGAAATATAACATAGCAAAGATCAAATGAGAGTAATATCAAGAAAGACAATTAAATGAAATAAATAACCATATCACTACAAGATAAGGAAATCAACTGAGAAAAATCACAAGAATGCCCAACCCTGAAAAGGTAGCACTCTGAAAATAGGAAACATATGGCTATAAGGGAAGGCATTTACGAGGACCTTGGGACTATCTTTGCAACAACAACCATTGAGGATTTGAGGGCACTCTCAGAACTGTGAAGCCAGGTGAAGTCGATGCTTGATACCTACAAGCATCCATCATAGAACATGTGTGTGTGTGTAAAAAAGACAATACAAACAAATGACTAGGATGGAGACATCGCATGGACCTCACCAGGTGAGTAACTACGAATTTATCTTTAGTCATGAAATAACATCATAGATATACACACATAAATCATCAACTATATAAAATAGTATATCAATTATAAGAAAGAGTTATAGCATAATCCCCTAGGGTTAGTCACATAATTAAATTGAATAACCAAAGAGATAATCAACTCATGAGTACCGATGTAGAATATAACCATAACCATAATAAATATATCTAAGCAACTGGAAACATAATTATGAATTTGTATCATATCATCAACAAATATCTAGGAAACATAACTATATAGTCCATCAACAATATCATATAAATGACTTGGGTTACTTCATAATCAAATACCAAATCAACATAAACATGGAACATAAGTAACAATCTATGACTATATGCCTATCCATCATAACTTATTAATGATCATGGTTAGATTGGTAATTACAAATAATAAACCATACAAAGACTTTCATACAAAGAGAACAATATTAGTGTCCATTACCTTTTTAAAATATTAATCTTGAGTGTATTCATCAACATCTAAAATCACCAAGTTACAAGATTCATCCAAAGTAACCTTAACAGTAGAAGGTCTAAAAAACACTTAAATATCCATCAAGCACATATCCCACAACATCCTTCATACATAAAGGTCATGAAAGGTCATCATACCTAAGTGGAGAATAACCAAGGATACCTTAATATAGTATGTCAGGCATTAGGGTCAACATGTGCTATATTATGATATCGTTATAAAAAACTACTAGAATAGATCAAACAAGTATCAGAAACATCTAAGCACTAAGAGAAGCATCAAAATATCTTACCACACTCAGAAGAATCTAACAAAAGAAGTAAACTCATATAGGGTTAGAGGGGTATTACATCCAACAATAGGGATATGCATAACACACATCATGAGTCACCAAAAATTGTTGTAACCATATGACACAACCCACCACACAAGGTTATAGTAATAGAATTAACATCACACAAGGGACAATTAGTCTCTATAGCCACTATGGCCTATTTTCACTCAATGCAAGGTAATACAAGGTCACAAAGAACAAAATGCATGAAATTTATGATATCATGGAATGAAACAATTCCTACACGATGCTTCACAATTAAAAAAATATATATTTCCCAAGAAATCAAAGCAATCATACAATTTTGGGGACATAAGTCATCAATGCAAATGATCTATCATATAATGTTAATTTCACTTTTAATTACCAATAAATGTTTCTTCTCATGAATGCAATGGTGCAAAACTATCGGTCTTCGAGTGAAATGTATTTCAATGCAATAAATAAGATGCCAACATATAACCACCATCAATCATTTCATTTAATTTTACCCTTAATGCAAAATTCATGAAGTACAATGCACCACACTCCAAAGAGAGTCAATCAATAGGCACTGAAGGCCATGCATGAAAACTATTTAGTAACTCTAACCAAGTAGAGTCCCACAAGTAAGTGAGACACTCGAGGGCTACCAAGAATCCAAGAAACATCATACATATAATCTATCATGCAAAAAAAAGGCAACACAACCACATTTACTAAGGCATCTGTGCACTTGGACCACACAAGGGTCACTAAACACTAAAAAAACCAAGAGAAACACACCAATAAATTATCTAAATTTCTCTAAAGAGGTTTTCATATAGGGGTATCATCCATCCCTAATAGATGCTAATATCTAGGAGGTACTCTTCCTCTACCAAATTCTATTTGGGTTGGTTCTTCCAGAACACTCAAGAATGCCTCCCTAGGCACATAAACAATGAGCTACCACTACTCATGACACAACACATGTGCACTCTCATGCCAACAACATCAACTACACAAACAACATATACCAAGAGATCCCAATATATGAAAATGGGCTATGATACCAGATGTAATGTCCCACCAAGGAACCCTAAGAACATAGATTTAAATATTCCATGAACAATTTTTTTTTAACAATAAGAATATCACCAGTGAAAAAAAATTGCACAAACACAATGAAATTTCATAAGAATAAGGAACAAACAATGATTTCTAAGTGATCGATCACAAGTGGAAGTCTTACAAGCACTTCCAAGAAAACCACAAACATGAACAAGAGCGGAAAATTTACACTCAAGTCACTACATGAGAGCTCAGACCATGTCCGTGAACCTCATAGGATAAGACTAGACCATTGTCAATGGTTTCCAATTGAGGATACAAGCTCACCCTCAGTGTAATCCAAAACAAGGTTTATTTTAAGCCCAAATCAAAAAGTTAACCTAACATCATTATACATGTTGGTTCCCAAATCAACAGATTGGAAAGTTATAAAATGATTGCAACCTTTATCTTCAAACTCTCCAAATGATTTGGCCAACTGAAAAGACAATCTAAAACTGATTGGAATCCTCTACACTTTTGGCTCTGCAGGACCAAGGCGGGTAAGTCTATTATCCAACTGTACCTTCAAAGTTAGAGCTTTTTATAGCAGATGATTTGCGATCCTTTTGTTACTCTAATATTTATTTCAAAATGACATATGCGTGAAACAAAAGATTCATTTTCTGATCACTTGGCTATTATTATTTATCTTCTACAAATGCCTTACTCTTACACTTATCTAATTCAATCTTACAAATTCTTATACTTCTTCTATTTTATGCTATCTCCTAATTTCTTGAAATGAAAATGAAATTGATAATTTATAAATTTTTCTGATCTTTGAAGAATATAAGACCAGTACCTTATCCTAATTGGGCATATGCCACTTCTTATCAGATCATCATGTACAATTCTGTAAGATGATATTTTAACCTTTAGAAAAACCATCAACCATATTGTTGCCATTATGGCAGTTTTTGAGGAAACATGAAGATAGTTCATTTGAAGATACATAATTGGTTGTCATTGATGGAAACATGTTTAGGTAATATGATTGGAGAAATTGGTAAGATCCATACATGAGTGGTATAGGGAAGAACACTAAACTGTGTTGATCAGTGTACAAAAGGTATATAGGAAGAATAGTTTCAGCCAATTAAATTGGTAGTGGTTGAGTTGCAAAGAAAATCAGACAATGCGATCATAAAGGAGACATTCATATGGTATGAGGAATCTTTGGTTCTGATTGCAATAACTAATTCAATGTTTTAAGTGAGCTATATTTTGATGTGGAAGATAGTGTACCTATTGATTCACCGATCTGAATTTCATGATGAATCGGTTAAGGTGGTGGATGTGAGGTCAGATATTGTTTATGGAAATGTATATTACATTTGGGGATGACATATTAGGTATGATTGATTCTAATTTTGAGGAAGTTGATTAAAATTTTGTGCTAAATTTGATGGAAATTTTTTAGTTCTTAAGCCACTTAAGAACACATTACATAAGGAGATCTAAATCATGTGATTTAGGGTTGCAATTGTATTTTTAAGTGCAACGATCAAAGATTGAAGTAGAAGAGATAAATATAGCGTCAGAAAGAAAAGGAGCATGGGGGATCTTATAGGAAATCATTTCCATTCTAGAGATCATCATCATTTTTGTTTCCTAATAGTTGTAGCAGGTTAAATCCCCTAACTAGGTAGATCCAAACATGTCTTTATTGTAAATCCTTTAACTTGGTAACTTCTTAAGTGAAGGTTGAAATCCTCTAATGAGGTAGACTTTTACAAGTCTTTTGGTACTTCTAACAAGGTACTAGTCACTTTTAATAGGGTGAACCCTAGGAAGGGTATTGTAGCTCCTAACAGGGCAAACATTTTTACTGCAATAAGGTGATTTGTGGGTGTCATCCCCACCATCATTTTTTCCCTCTAACAAGGGTTTCCACATTAAAAATTTATGTGTCATATGTAATGCTTTTGTGGATGCTTGATGTTGTTTACTTGTATTTGATATTATCAGTTGCATGTTTCATTATTTGAAAGTTTTTGATTAGCTTTGTTAGATTGGTGGTGAAATTTCTTAAGTTCTTGTTTACACTCATTCGCCTCCCTCTCATTGCTTGTACATACTAACAATTAGTATCAGATCCCTGGTTCTCTTTATATTAAGCTTAACCGCTTGAGGAAAAGTTCCTTAAAAACTAGCATGGAGAGTTACATGTATGAGAAGCGCCTTGAGGATGCAAACATAGTAATTAATGAACTAAAGGGAAAGTCAAAGTAATCCCTTGGAAAAATAAGATAACTCACTAATAAATTGATGGAAAGAAAAGATTACATTGAGAAATTGTCTGAAGGTAGTGTGTCTGAAGAATTTGAGGAAGCAATTGCAAATTTGTTGGATAAGAAGAATGGACTAAAAGAAGAGGTGGAAAATCTTAAAATAGAGCTTGAAAGTCAGTCTGTCAAGATGTGTGAAGAGCTTGAAGGAAGAAGAGCTATTGAGGATGTAAGGAAAACTACTGAAGATTCCCTAAAGGTTAAAGATGAAACCCTAACAGAAAAGTTAGAGGAACTATTCAGATCATAGCAAGAAGTTGTTGTATTGAATGAACATTTACATGACACAAATGAAGAAAATAATGACATCTTAAGAGAGAATGAGGGGATGAGGAAAGAGAATGACAAGATGAAAGAAGACCTTAAATTTTCAAATGATATACTAGATAAATTCAATAAAAGTTCTACTAAACTTGATGAACAAATTGCTGGTTAAAGGAGGAATGGAGAAAAACAAGGTCTAAGTTTTTCAAACTTTGAAGCTGGAAAATTGTCTGGCACTAAGTAAATCAATGCAAGAGACAAATAAACACCCAAGTTGAACAATAAAAAGTTGGTAAGAGAAGGTATAGACCGATATTTTTTAATTGTCATAAGGAAGTTCATACTGCTAATGTATGTTGGTTTAAACCTATTGGTCCTAATGTTAGACCTAGAGGTCCTACTGCTAGATCATATAATTCCTATGGTAGAAGTGATAACTACTATGCTAGATCTAATGCATTCCAAGGAATGTGTTATTAGTGTAATGAGTTTAGACATAAAGCTAATGAGTGCAGGGAAAGAATCAACAGTTAGTGTTCATATGATTGCAACTATCAGAGACCTAACAATTAGGGTAACCGATCAGATGTTACCTATTCTATTTGTCACAACAATAGACATATGGTTGTGAATTGTAGATTAAGGTCAGGTAGAGGTAATGATGGACCTTGGAATCAAACATGTATGGCTTTTTATATCTATAATAAAGTTGGTCATCTTGCTAGGTCATGCAGAGCAAGAAAGAATACCAGTGCATGTGTGTCCTCAACTAGAGTGGTTCATGATTTGGATGGTGGAAAGCTAATTTTCTTATATGACAACGATTGTTGATTATTGTTCCTGATGAAAAAATAAGAGAAGTAAATGAATTATATGATAGAGATTTTTTTGTTGATGTCTTGGTACTTGATCATGTACTATTCATGTTGGCAGATTGCATTAGATTATGTGATTGGATTTGGTGAATTTCATGTGGCATGCTGACGCTCTTATGAGTTCTTGGCCGACTTGGTGATGTAGCATTTTGTGAAGGTTTTTGGCGTGATCTACGGATTTTTAGAGTTTTCAAGATGTTTCTATAGATCATTGCTATGTCTTAGTCGACATTCAATGGATCACATTGATTATTGAGATGTAACGAATTAATGTTTTTTAATTAGGTCCTTGGATGACCTAGTTGAGATAAATTAATGTAATGTGTATATAGATGTAATCATTTGTAATTGTAAAAGTGTGCAAATGCAAAAGTGTTGGAATAATGATATATTTGTCATCAGTGAATGCACTTAGTGAAAACACTTATTCAGTTTTGAATGCTTACCGAGCTTATCACTCAGTCCACAGCCTATACCGAGCATTCAGTAAAGATCACAGATCAAATAGTTCAAACCGAGCAGTAAGGCAGTCACCAAGCATATGAGAAGAACAACAGTTACCGAGCAGACGGTAGTCACCGAGTCATCAGTCGAAGATAACCGAGAAGTCAGTTACTACCGAGTCACCAGTGGTTACCGAGTGACAAT
>MU224256.1:4642175-4682507 GCA_018584345.1 Thuja plicata | reverse complement strand
TAAGTTAATCTACCGAGTAACAGCAGTATATATTAAAGACATCTAAGGGACTTGTGGATTTATTTTTGTGGTAACTGATTCACCCCTCCCCTCTCAGTTACTCCATCTATATTTCCAACAGAGGTATCCTTCATATCCTTCTTCTCCAAAATCTCCTTCAATTCTGAATTTGTCTCTAATGGTAGAGAGTGGGTGAACACTCAACTCATCCTCAATCCTTCCCTAAATAGGAAAACCTCCAACAAAATCAAGGCTTAACCCAAAGGTGAGGTGACCCTAACCAACCCTTAACTACTCACTTTCCTTAACTCTCCATGGGTGGAGTCAAATGAAACTTAGAAGAAAAGAGAGGTTAACCAAGGTTACACTCCTCTTCAAAATTTGCTCAAGTCTGAAAGTGACACTTTAGAGGAGCAATAAATAGATTTAGAGGCTCATTAATGACTGAAAATGACCCCTAACCCCTAGGGTACCAAGTTGGGTAGCTAAAATTGTCTATGGTTACCCTCTAGAAGCCCAAAAGACCCTCCTAAACTACCCCTCAAGTTAACCCACGGATTTCTGAGTCAAGTTGACTATCTACAAACTTCTAACCTTGGGGTAAGCTTGGGTACTACACATAGGTAACCTTAGTTAACCCTATACTTAACCCTGGTTCCCTTTACTAGCCATGTCAACATAAAATTGCAACAATTGCCAAATTTGGCACATTAAATTAAAACAAATGACATGACTCATTCGCATCAACCTTTACTAATCTAATTACACACATGAAAACCACATTTACGAATAAACCACATAAACAATGAGGTCCATGTTTCTTTATATAAACACAACCTTGGAATGCACGAAAATTTACATAGGTTCCGATACTGGGTCCCCGGTTTAGATCCATGGTCAACTTTCCCTGCACACTCATTGCACACATCAATAGGTCCAAAACAACATGATATAAAAATATAACATGACATCAATAATATACATGCATATAAACCACATCTACATTAGAACTGAAATAACATAGCATCGGTGTCCTAAACTAAATTCATCATATTACATTCATACATTTAAACCCAATTAAGACATCATCATAACTGAAACTGAATCAAAACATAACGCATCTCAAGTGTACCCTGATTACATAATCAGGTACTGAATACATAACTTAGGATTCAACAGATCCTTAAATACATAAAAGTCTCCAATAGTCAAAGTATGTCAAAGCATAAACTACTGAAAACATGAATAAAAAGCAGTAAAACTATGACAATCTAATGTAGGTCTCACAAAAATATTATTGTATATGTTCAATATATCTATATTTATTAAGAAAATATTGTTTTATATTCGCATGTTTAAAGAGGATATAATTTTATGTTCATTTGAAAAAATGTGTCTATTTAGATCGACACAGATAAAGATTATATTTCTTAAAGATTATATATATATATATATATATATATATATATATATATATATAATTTTACATTGTTATTTGTTTGAAGAATAAAATTTTATCCTCTCCATCTTGATCTAAAATAAGAGCTGGACTTTTAAAAATATAATTATTCCCTCAATTTTGTTTTCTTTATAAACTAAAATCTATGGAAATAACATCTAAAGACAAAGCCAACATTCTTTCTTTTCTTTATAAACTAAAATCTATGGAAATGACATCTAAAGACAAAGCCAACATTCTCTTGCTTATCCACTTTCTGAAACAGAAAAAAGTGGTTACGCTATCTTATTTTAGCCTATTATTACAACATTCCTCAAGCATAGAGAGATCCATCTATTTTGTTGCTTTCTAATACTTGGTACATTATCATTTTCTCTCTGGAGTACTACACAAATCCTTCTACAACATCCCACATAACATAAATAGTTTAAACCTAAAATGTTGAGAGACAGTATTACATAAATCTGAAAAGTAGGGAGATTCACAATACAAAAGGTATTTAGATGAATCTTTATAAAAGTGTCATAACCCTTTCCATCTTTGCTCCAACATTTAAGGAGAACATTGAAGGATAAGGAGGTAGATCAAGGAGGAAAAGACACAATTTTTTTAAACAGAAAGGTCATTACGCAGAGGAAGTTGTTAAAATAATATAATAACAACTGTACTTAACGTTGACTTATTCTTTCCTTGGTAGTGGCATGTTACTTTTGTTTTTTTTACACTGAATGAGGACCACAGAGTTGGGAACTGGAGTTGAATTAAAGGAGGGGAAGAGCTGGCGAGCTGAAGTGGCGGAGAAAGCATTTTCGGTGGATTTTGTTGTTGGGAGTAGTGGAGGATTAAAAGGGAATGCATAGTTATGATAAGGAGGTGGCATATGGGTGTGTCCACCAAGTTGTGGACCAAAAAGGGGGTACAAGTGGACACATTTTTTCTGAAATTGGGTAAACCTGATCTTGGAACAGGCGTTTGAGGGTCATGCACTCAAAATAAGAAGATGTGTAAAAAATAAAAATTGTGTTACCCTGAATCTAGTTTCTAAAACACTATTTTTTAAAAAAAATTGATAATATTAAGAGGGTCAAACCTCGCGCGCACGAAAACATGTTCCTACTTTTTTTGGAAAAACATAACATAGTTGTTTCCATGCACGGTACAAAAGATATAGTTATATTCAATATTTTTAAAATCCCTTTGGTAGGATGATAGGTAAGAGTGAGATCTAGAAGTTGTGTATTTTTTTGTAATTTTCCGATGAGTATTTTTTTCTGTGATTTTTTTAAGTGATTGCATCCTGAAAATTTGGTACCTATTCGTGCGCTGGCATAAATTACATCAAAATAAATAGAATCGTGTAGAAAAATAATATGTAATTTATTTGTAATTTTATTAATTATATCAAAAGTTGTTTAAAAAATGTTAGACATATGTCTGTGAGGACAATCAAGACGCTGGTAAATAAAATTAAAGTTTACTATGCTAATGTTGTCCATAAATAGAAAACTTTATATGGTTAGAAAGCTAAGAAGACGTATTATATTATGGTGAAAATTATAAAGATACCTAGTTGAAAAATTGCAAACCTAATGAAGATGAAGTTGAGAATTCATCTTACAAGATGAAAAAATGTCTAAAAGAACAAAAATGGAGGGAAAGTGAGCATCCAAGCCTTTGGGTCATTTTCAAAAGCTCTTCCCAAGCCATAAACCGATCGGGTTTCTAAATTTAAAATAACCCGATCGGGTTATGAAAAGAAAAAAGTACTTCAAAACCCGATCAAGTTTTGAAGAAGTAAAACTTATGCATTTTATTCTCCATAACCCGAGCGGATTTTGAAGAAACTAAAATAGGCTTTACTCTGGAAGCCATAATTTCCACATACGAAGTCCGATTGACTCCGTTCAAAAAGAGTAGGAAAGATATTGAAATGATCTAACACATTATTAACCTATGATAATCTTTAGGCATCAACATTTTTTCTTCCATCCATTTGAATCAAGTAAGGTATAAAATAGGCACTCATTATTGCCCATACATGCAACGCATAGGAAAATCAGTATGCTCTCTCTCTCTCTCTCTCTCTCTCTCTCTCTCTCTCTCTCTTATTAGAGAGAGAGAGAGAGATTTTCCTATACGTTGCATGTATGGACAATAATGAGTACCTATTTTATACCTTACTTGATTCAAATTGATGGTAGAAAAAATGTTGATGCCTAAAGATTATCATAGGTTAATAAAAATTTAGATCGTCTCAACACCTTTCCTATGCATTTTGAATGGAGTCAATCTGACTCCGTATGTGGAAGTTATGGCTTCAATAGCAAAGCCTATTTTTGTTTCTTCAAAACCCGACCGGGTTATGGAGGATAAAATTCATAAGTTTTACCTCTCTCTCTCTCTCTCTCTCTCTCTCTAGTGTAGGGAACCTCCTGAAGATCCTCATTTTCTTTCTTTTGTGTTTTTAATAAGGTGCATCCGTGAGATCACCCTTGTGTGTGTTTTTTTGTTTGGGTCTTTTATGTAAGGTGAAGGACCTAAGGTGAAGTTATAAACCTAGGTTCCTGAAACCAGAGTTAGACCATGTTTGTTTAAAGTCTTTAAAGTTTGGTTAGAAGTCATGTTTTAAGTCCTTAGGTAGGATCTTCTGTTATTTTGACCCTCTCCCACATCCTTGGAGTCGGTGAACTTAACATTCTCCAAAAATAACAGCTTTCCTTCATGATTGCCAAAAGTTGTCTTTTTACAAAGTTGCATGAGAAACTTTTGCAAAATGTTGCTCGAGAATGAACAACTTATTTGTAACTGACCTCACCCACTTTCTGAAGCTTTTGAAATGCTTTGAGGATGCTATTAGGTGAGAGGATTCCTTCCATGAAGGTCAGAATACTGTGTGTACGGAGTTTGATGTTTAAGGAAGGAAATAGAAGAGTGTTTTGAGTCATTTTTGCTTGGTACAGCCTGGTATGGATCCATTTTGAAGATCCATTTGTAGAATTTTTTAATTCCTTGAGTCTACTAACCTTTCCAGTTGATTTGAGGTTTTTTTGTTAAGTTAGTGAAAAGTTATAGATTTTACTTGGCTGTTGTCTGAGAAACCAAGGCTCTACTGGACCAGTCTCAAAGATGTGATCCTAACAAGAGCTTTATCTAGTGGATCTCCTTGGCCACTTGGAAAATTCTAGTTAGGATCATGGTCTTTAGGAATCCAAATGCTCAGACTCTCACTCTTAGTCCTTCTATTTTTAAGATCAAGCCCTAGGCTAATTATCCCTATGTAATTAGCCTAGTTTGTCGGTACACTCACATGCAAGAGTTATATGAGTGTTGTGGGATCGAACCAAGAATGGTTCTAGACTAATTTGGGGTAGGGGAATCCATCCAAAGCTCTGCATTTCATTCATGAACCCACCTTCTATCACTTTCCTAACAAACCAAGCCTAAACTAGCTAATTAGGTCTGTGTGTTTTGTGAGAGCTTGGGGGTGCAGGAGTGGAGTGAGGTGCTAATGCTTTGGGGGGTTTAAAAAATGTATAAAGGGTTTTTGTAAACCCAATCAGATCCTCTAGATCTCATTGTCACAAAAATATAAGTGCCAAAAACCCACTGGTTAGAGCTATAAGGAATCCTAGACCTTTTGGGGTTCAACTAACTTTGGATCTTCAAGACCAAATTTAATGGTGGATTACTGACCCCTAGGGTCTGTTAAGAGTATTCAATCTCTTAGGATAGAGTTTTGAATCCACTGGTGAAGTTTTACACCTTGTGCTATGGTTTAGGGAAAGTGTCCCTATAGGAGAAATTGCTTTATTCTATGGATTGATTTAGAGAACCAAAAGAGAATAGGGGAAGCCTATTGACCCCTTGGAAAAGTCAGGAGACATCCTAAGAAGACTTGTGTGGAGTGAGATTGATTAATTTTTAAGTTTGAAGAGATATCAAAGAGATAGGGCCCATTAAGGTCTTCTTGTAGTGCTCTCTGCATCACTCTCTCTCTCTCTCTCATATTATCTCCCACTCCCAATATGAGAGAGAGAGAGAGAGATTCATTTTATTCTCCATAACCCGAGCAGGTTATGAAGAAACTAAAATAGGTTTTTCTTCCGGAAGCCATAACTTCCACATACGGAGTCCGATTGACTCCGTTCAAAAAGCGTAGGAAAGTTCTTGAGACAATCTAACAAATTATTAACCTAAAATCATCTTTATTCATCAATATTTTTTCCATCCATTTGAATCAAGTAAGTTATAAAATAGGTACTCATTATTGCCCATACATGCAACGTATAGGAAAATGAGTATACTCTCTCTCTCTCAGAGAGAGAGAGAGAGAGAGAGATATGAAAATTCTAATTATCTAAAGTTTCATATCCTAATTTTGGATGCATCTTGAGGGATATAAAGGTTAAGGAAATTATCTAAAATTTCACACCAAGGGCATACCTGAAACTGAATTAAAAGCCTGTTTGGTGTTAATTTCTCACTGAAACATGTTATGCATCCCAACAACTTCATGTTGATTTTTTACCCTTTGTAAAAGATGTTCCAACTGATAGTATTTATCCAATGTGCACCTGTTTTTCTAGTTACCAGTTATTCAAATATGATAGCATCAGTCTGTGTAGGGGTTGTCGCTTCTTGAGAACTATATCAGTCTGTGTAGGGGTTGCTGCTTCTTGAGAACTATATCAATCTGTGCAAGCCAAGGTATCTGTGTCTTTGTGATGTTTCTGATTACATGCTTTGTTCTATTTTTCACTGCCGAGGAATGTTGTGTTAATCTTGGCGAAGAGTGTTTTAGTGCACTTAGTGGTTGGTGATATGAGCATTGGTGACAAATATCACCATCACTGCTTTAGTGGTAGATTCCCAAAACTTTAGATGCCTGATTTAACACCAATTGGCTTTATTGTAGGTTGCATCTTAAGTTTGTTCACTTAAATGTTACACTATTCACGTGAAAAAATTAAAGCACACACATTTTCTTACAGGATAAATTGGAATTTACATGTAGCCAAACATCAAATATTATCAAAGCACTCTTAGTTTCCATAATATCAAAGCACCAATTTTTTGCATATTTTCATATTTGAAGAGAAATTTATATAACAATGTGCATATTTAATTATAATAGTTGACTCTGCACATTGATATATAGATATTACAATATGACTAGTTAGTAAACATTGGAAAATAAGCATGGTCTACCAAAAAAAGTCACATAGTTGTTTGTTATATATTTTCATATTTGAAGATAAATTTATATAAAAATGTGCATATTTAATTATAATAGCTGACTTTGCACATTGATATATAGATATTACAATATGACTAGCTAGTAAACATTGGAAAATAAGCATGGTCTGCCAAAAAAAGTCACATAGTTGTTTGTTGTATATTTTTCATATTTGAAGATAAATGTATATAACAATGTGCATATTTAATTATAATAGTTCACTCTACACATTGATATATAGATATTACAATATGACCAGCTAGTAAACATTGGAAAATAAGCATAGTCTGCCAAAAAAAGTCACATAGTTGTTCGTTGTATATTTTCATATTTGAAGATAAATTTATATAACAATGTGCAGATTTAATTATAATAGTTCACTCTGCACATTGATATATAGATATTACAATATGACCAGCTAGTAAACATTAGAAAATAAGCATGCCCTCCCAAAAAAATTCACATAGTTGGAAATAGAGGTATTGTAGACTGACCAGTCTACAAAACATTACCAAATGACCAGCTTGTAGACATTGGAAAATAAGCATGGTCTACAAAATAAAAGTCACGTAGCTGGGAAAAAGACTTCGTGTGTCCAAAACAATGAAGTCCACTCTACATCCTCATTAGTTCACCATAAATCCAGGGAAGGGTTCTGGCTCCTCCATAGGACTATCTGCAATAGGTTTTTTTGGACTAGCTAAGTCAACCTGTTTTGTGATAGGATTTATATGGCCAAACATATTTTCATCTAATTGTCTAGCAAACTAGAATTGTTTGGATGGAGAGTAAGGGGGGCTATGGCTAGCAGTAGCTTGAATGTTGTTAATGCCAACATAGGTAGGGGTTAGAATATTATACATATCTCTCAATATTTGATGATGTTCAGGTAGGGGGGTTGATGGAGTACTGTGTAGCCCTATTGAATTGCTACCATAACCAACTTGGAGGTTATTAAGAGTACCATATGCAGGAGTTAAAATTTTGAGAAGGTCTCTTACAGTTTGGTGATGTTCAGGCAAGGTTGTTGATAAAGTAGTCCCCTCCTCAAACGTAGTTGCAAGTCCCTTTCTCACCTGCTCTTTTTCTACCTCACCTTTTTTGCAATCCTGCCTTTGTTTCTTTTTCATCTCCCTCTCCTTTTTCCGTTGTACCCTTTCCTATTGCTTCCTTTGTTTTATTATTTGTCTTTCAAGTTTCTCGTCTTCTTTCCTTTTTCTCAACTCAATTTGATGAATTTTCTTTGCCTTCAACTATTTTTTTTCCTTTCCTTCAATTCTTCAAGTTTTTCCTTCCTTGCTTCTTGTTGTTCTTGAAAAATTATGTACTCATTATATGTAAGTATTTGAGATTTCCTCCCCAAATCTAAGATTAGTATTATTATAAGGAATTGATCTCTTTGTAACCCTTTCAATTGGTAGCTTTAGAAAATTTCTTAAAGATCCTTGACTACATAACATCTCTTCATCTTTTGTCTCAATGGATGTAGATGTCCTCAATGGTTCTAGATTGTGTTCAAATTGGGCATCTTCATCTTCATTATGTTCCAAATTTGAAGTTTCCCAATCTATTGTTTTTGCATAATAATGAACCACCTTAGATCTTGGTAGTGGAGGTGGAGAAGGAATGGATAATGAAATGTCTTCATTTGGTGGTGGAGAAGGCAAGGATAATGAAATGTCTTCATTTTGGAAATCAATCTGCACTCCCAAGTTTTGAGATTCTTCTTTAACCCAATTAATTGGATCAAACTGTGTTGGTAAACTCGTAGCATCATCCAAGTCACTTTCATTTAGACCATCAACCTTTTCTATTTCCATTTGTGTCAAGCATTGTTCAATAGCATCATCTTCATACCCAGCCAATCTTACGATGCTTGCAATTCCAGAAGCATCATTTTCATCTTCTACATTGAATCCATCACTTGGTTTCATGTCATTGCAAAGAGCATCTCTATCCAATGGCCAAATTCCAGTCCTTTTAAAACCAGCAGTAATGTTGTTAGACACAAAGGCAATTTTGAAAGCTTTTTTTGCAAGTTCTACCAATTCTGTTCTCCTTATTTCTATGTGTGGATGTTTGGCCATCCATTTTGACCTCTCAGACTTGAAATATGTCTTAAATGGAGAAAAGACACTCACATCTAAAGGTTGTAATTAATGGCTAATGTGGTCAGCCAATCTAAGAAGATTTATGCCTAGAGATCTTGTCTCGTAGATTGTGGTTAAGGCAACATGGCTTCCATGTCCATCAAATATGAGGAGATTTCTATTTGTGGGTGAAGCCCCACTTGGAACATGCCTAGCAAAATGATGCAACAAATTTAAAAACAACTCTTTGGTCATCCAAGCATGTGCCTGGGCTGCCATATAGATTGCTGCTTCACGGTTGGCAATGCAATTTTTTAGTTTTCTTTTTTCTTTAAAAAGATAAAACCCTGGTATTCTATGACCTGCTACATTTATACAACACAGTATGGTGATCCATTCTCTAGTTTTAGATAGGATCTGAGGCACACTTCTGCTACCTATCTTTATGATCACTCGCATCCCACAGTTTCTACTAGCTTGCACCCCTATTTCATCACAATTACATATGTTGTTTGGTTCATAATGATTAATATTATACAATACCTCCAAATTTTCATAAAAATCTACCACAATACTTGGTTGGAACATCACTTTTCTATCTCTATCTAGACCCTCTGCAGTCCTTATTGTCAAATATGGAAGACGTTTACAGAACACCCACCGTGATCTGCCTGGTAAACTATTATTAAATGGATTTTCCTTGTTTGGAAGATCTAAGCCAAATCTTTACACCACTGAACAACTTCCAACTCTTCCTCTAAAGAGAGGATTGTTGGTGAACCCTTTCTTTTTGTTGTTGTGAGACCTGCAAGCCAATATGATAAACTGCTAGTAGGGATTCCCCACTTTTTTGTTGCTGCTCTTATGGAATAGGAATTATCTTCAACATCTTGAATAGCACGATCCATATCCTCTTATGTCCACTGATTTCCATTACACCTTTTGTTATTACTATGATGTTGAGAAGATTTTAGAGCAACATATGTTCTTTTTGCATTTTTAGCAATAGCAATGCAGTTTTTCTTATCAAGAGTTGGGTTGGTTGAATGGTCACCATCATCAGAGTCAACTACATGCAATTTAATGCCCCGTAGATAATGGGTCCTCAATTTTATGGTCATTCGTTTGCTTCTCTTTTCTACTAGCATAATGGCTAGACAAAAAATTATCAAAATATTTACCTACATAAAATCAACCAAGGGAAATGCAGCAATAGATGGTCATCAGAATATTTGGCCTAAACATAGATAAAACTAGGACAAAACAAAATCTAGTTTACGATAGATTATCTGTTCCAACTATCTACAATAGATTATATACATTTTGTCATAAACATCTTGAATCACATTCTATTAAACATAGATAAAACTATTTGTTCCAACTATCTACCATAGATTATATAAATTTTGTCATAAACATCTTGAATCACATTCTATTAAACATAGATAAAACTAGGACAAAACAAAAACTAGTTTACAATAGATTATTTGTTCCAACTATCTACAATAGATTATATAAATTTTATCATAAACATCTTGAATCACATTCTATAATCCATTATAGAGATGAAATAACATAAAGTGAAACTAAAACATTAAAAACTCATGGCTAGGTATGTCCATCACAAAACTGTCATTTTTTGTACCGGAGTATTTCATTTTTATTCTATAATATATATCTCATATTTTTTCATGGGATCCTCAATTCATTCATACACAGGTAGAAATATATAAATGAATTAAACCAATCATCTTTGTTGAAACAACAAACAACAAAATACATAAGAGAATAATACATGCTGAAAGAATAAGAAATATGATATTCAAGAAGCTTTGGAATACAATCTATAAGTCTAATAACACATACAATAATAAGAAATATGATATTCAAGAAGATTTGGAATACAATCTATAAGTCTTATAATACATACAATAGTAATAAAGAAAAATACATAAATGATTTGTTGTTCAAAATACCTGGATATAAAATAGCAGAGACCTCTGGTATTCTTTTCAATCTAATATTCTAATAGTATGTGCTGAGTCCTCTGGTATTCTTTGCATATTGATATTCTAATTGTCTATGTCGTCTGACATTCTATGCAAAGAACTGTGATATTCTAATGCAACTTACTGTGATACTCTATGCACTTTCATAATGTAAATGCAAATGAAAAGAAATTTTTCCACCGGAGGTTGTATTAATAGAATTTTGGTTCCCTCCAAATTTGAATTTGAATTTTGGCAATTTGTTGTGATCCGTGAATTTCAAAATATAGAGTTTTATTGGCTGAAGTGAATTCAGAGAGAAAATTTTGAATGGTGTTGTGCATTTATTGTTTGATTAGAATGGAATTGTGAGTCTCACAACTGCTTATATTTACGATGCACATACTCAAAATCTAGTGGTTAAAATCTCCAATTTGAGTAGATTGGATGAGTGACAGAAAAAATCATTTTTATTTATATCTGGGATGGGATTGGAAGTTGTGCATGTGTACATTAGTCATTACTTGCTAAGCAAGTAATGAGTTGATTGCATTGTCTGCAAAATTGTAAGAAAACATGTAATGAGGTGACTGATTTGTCCTTTGTTTGGACAACTATTTTTTTTAAATTGTAAGAAAGCATGTAATGAGATGATTGATTTGTCCTCTGTTTGGACAACTACTTTTTTAAAATTGTACAATATCAAGTATAATAATTTATACCTATTTCATTATATTGTGTGTAGAGTAATTTGAGTTTTCAAAAATAACATTTTATATTGTTTGACCATAAACACACAATGATTGTACTTTGTCCATTTCTTGTATTTATTTTAGTAAATCAATGATATATGCTATATAAAATTTAAAGAATTTATTCTACTATAATTATTAATACAAAAAATACATAAAAATTAGTATCTTGTTGTTCAATCAATAGGTTGTATTGGTATTGTCATTGGTTTAAAAAATACTAACAACCCTCACAACAATTCATACTTGTTCAAGTACCGGATCCTTTCCCCTATGTGGGGAAGATGAGATTTGTAGTTCATCATACCAATCAGTCATATGTAGATACATACATGATAAATGATACATGATAGATGATATGATAGATCAGATTTATAATTTACTATGATCATTTGTTATTATTTTCTTAATTTAATACTATTATATTTTGCAATTTTTTTAAAAAAGTAAATACTTTTGCTTGAGAGCTATGAGTCAATAAGATCAATAAACAAATGTTCAACACTAACATTCTAGTAAGATTTTTTTAATTTTGAATTAATTTTATATTAATAATTCAAGTAGATTTATAAAAGGTTCCAAACTCTTTCAAATCATAATTATATTATTTAGATTGCGTGTTTTTAAGTTACATTAACTAAAATAATATAATAATTTATTATATATTGTTTCTCCATAAAATATGATAGAAGTTGTATGGATTTCATTAATATCAGTAGAAAATTTACATTTGCGGAAGTGCTAGATATCACAATTAACATCTCATCATTTTATATAAGCTATTGCGAATGCCCTATCTCACAATACTGCAACAATACAAAATAGGGAGCTATGACCTTCAATGGCTGCAAATACAAAACCAAATTAGAAATCCCAAGAGAAAGAGAGTATCCATCAAAATAATCACCAACTATGATGCACAAACCACGAAGCCATTCACAATAGCTTGTTGCATCTTAAAATAAACCAAAACTATGACATCTATACCATCAACTAGAAAGTCCACTTTAAAGACCTCACAGAGGAGCGTGATAATATCTACCTTAGTTCCCCAGCATCCAAAAGAGAGGTAAGGAATCGACTCTATATCTCTTGGTGCAGCCAATAAACTCTCTTCCCAAAACCCTATAAGTAGCTTCATTGGTGATTAAACTAGTCATTTTACTAATCTAAGTGGAGACACAGATTTGAGTTAAAACCTAGGAAAGTCATTTGTCGCGTCTCGTAGCGAAGACAAATACAGGTTCCATCCTAAGAAAAACATATAGAGGCCTACAAAAAACGATTAAAAGGAATGTGTATGCATATCCGTTCCTAATCTAATAGTAATAAAAGGAATGCGTACATGTTGTTTAAAATTTAAATAACTCATACCCGTTATTTAAATTTTGAGTTGGACACCACGCCTTCACTTTGGTTTTCGGGTCAAGATAGGCTTGGTTGTGACTCGCTAAAGCATTGGAACCCAAAATTTATATGCCATAATTGTTAGAAGGTCTTCTTCATTATTTTTTTTGACAAAATGAGAACCCATTGCACTTCTTAATGTGTAGTATTCAAAATTTTTTTTAGAGATTCGATTAATTTTACTATTTTTCTTTTATTTATTAACCAAAGTAGGACAAAAATTTCAAATAACTAGTTTGCCCAAAATTTTAGTAAGTTTTTTATTTTTAGATTTTTTGCAAAAACAAATTATGACATTAATCTACATAAAATTCTCTTTGAAGATTGATTTTCTTTTTTGAAAAAGTGCTAAATTTATGTCAATTTACAATGGCCATACACCAAAGGTTTTCAAAATAGACTTTAGGGTCAATAAAAAATTAATTAAAAAATATTAAACAAAAAGAAACAAAAATATATTCATCAATCTTTGGTGTCAGATTTAAAAAAATTCTTTTATTTAGGTCAACATATGTTGATTCTATGTATGTATAATTTTGAAAGATTCTTTTATTTAGGTCAACATATGTTGATTCTATGTATGTATAATTTTGAAAGATGATTTTGACACATCTACTAAAAATATAAAAATAATTTTAAGCATTTGGGTATTGAAATAATTTATACATTTAAAAGTTAACTCGAACACTACATTTCCTATTACATTTTTTTTTTTTTTAGATTCAATACTTAAATTCTTCAAATTGTTTATATCAAATGAGTGAAGTTTTAAAAAATAGAAAAAATACTTCTACTTTTTATCCCAAAGTAGAACAGTTTTGAAAAATAGAAAAAACACTTCTAGTTTTTCCACTTTTTACCCTTAAGTAAACAGTTTTGAAAAATAGAAAACACCTCCACTTTTACCCCAAAGTAGAACAACTCAACTCTTTTTCACCCCAAAGTAGAACAACTCAACTTCTTGCTAGCACCCTCCATTAAAATCTATCTCATTAAAATCTATCTTTAAAATCTATCTATATCTACTCAAAAAAGGAAAAAGTATTTTATATTCGCACATGTTTAAAGATAAACATAATTTTAGATAACATAATTTAATGTCTATTTGAAAATGTGTAAATTGTTTTGATATATTTATTAAGATCGGCACATATTTACTTAATACGTAGAAGGTACTTAAAAGATTTGATATAATTTTATATTACCTAAACTATTATAATATATCTATTTCTACATATAATTAAAATGATATATTATAATATTGTTTAAATATATTGAAGTTGAATTTTGTAATGAAATATTTATAGTAATAAAATATGAAATAATATTGTTTAAATATATTGAAGTTGAATTTTGTAATGAAATATTTATAGTAATAAAATATGAAATATACTATCACAAAATCAATTTATCAAAATTGATTCAACCAAACAAATGAATGCAGCAAATAAAATCACTTGCAACAAATACAATAATAATTAAGTTTTATATAATAAATAAAAATTTTAAATATTGCCTAGGCAAATACAATAATAATTAAATTTTATGTAATAAATAAAAATTTCAGCTAATTACATCATAGAAATTAACTCCTTAATTTTCCTTCACGTTACACAAACAAAGTGCAAAAATAACAATTCCAAGTTTGAGTGATCAGCAATTCTCACGATTTTTACAAATAATGAAGCGAAAATGAAAATGAGAGATGAACTGTAAAAATAGAATTACTCCCTCAATTTGGTTTTCTCCATATACTAAAATCTACAAAGCCAAATGATCTCCAGTCATACACATTCTCTTACTTATCTACTTTATTTAACAGAGGAAAAAGGGGTTATGCTCTCTTACAAGCTATTAATACACACGTCAGTCATAGGGATATCTATTTTACTGTTTTATGGCTTTTGCTGTGATACTTGGCACCACACTCCTATACCTATTCTTTCTATATTACTTCAATGCTTTTCTCACTAACCATCTCATAAAATAATAAGTGTTTCTCCATCCAGTTAAAAAGTTGGAGCAAGCATTGCACGAATCTTTCTACAACACCCTATTAACATTAAATATTCAAACCTGAAATGTTGAGACACGGTATTACATAAATCCTTATGCGTACTCTGGAAGTCTCCCAAAACAATATTTTGTAGCATCCACACTACAAAATAGTTCAAATATCATGAAATTTTCTACAACACCTTCTGAAAAGTATAACATAAATTGTAAATCCTCCAAAACAATAGTTAGGATTTGTACATAAATCTGAAAAGTAGGGGGACAATATTTGTAACATTCAGAATACAAAAAGTGGGTATGGAAGGTTCCAAGAAAATAAAGATGTCTAAAAGGGGAGATGAAGTTTGCAGAGAGGGCAGAGAGAGTGGTGTTGAAGCCACTTCTCCAGACATGCCCTGTGATATTCATGCTCACATGGAAGCCTCGCTATCTCCTCTCCTTCCTTCCCTTTCCCCAAACATATCATACACCTCATCTTTTCACCACCCCCGCCCTTCATTTTCTTCACACACAACTCCGGCGGCGCCTCCTTTTTGCATGTTAGCCGCAGTTTTCTGAAGAAATGTCTCACGCCTCCTCTAATGAGAGCAACATACAGTGCAGCGTTCACCATCAACGCTGGTAATACTCCCTCCGACACTCCCCACGTATTACTCAACCCCATTTTATCTTTATTCTACTTCTTCCTCACAATACACAGCGGTGCAGAGAGAGAATGGGAATATTTATAGAGAGAGTTTGGAGGGCAATTGTGTGGCGTTTGTGTCACGTGGGGTGGAGAGTGCGTAGAAGCACAGCTGCGTACATATCGTTGTTGCATGCATTGCCTTCACGTGGGTCTCCACCTGATTTTACTTATTGTCTATGGATGCATGCACTTCATTATAATAATCATTAATACACTGCACTCCAGGTGGTTTCCACACTGCAGACGCCACCGCCCACAGAATCTGCTCTTGCTTCATGTTTAAGCAATCTCTCTATTTTCTAATTTGTTGTACGTTATATTATTGCATTCAGTTTGTGCAGGCCATGTGGCACTTGTTTTATAATATGTATGATAAATATATATTATAAAACATAAGAATTCAGAAACTTACCAAAAATTTAATTTTACAATATTTGTATGTTAGGAAAAAATTGACAATCAATATTTATTTTCGAACACAGATGAAGCACTCATTTTATATCATTTGTTATGATATTTTCTAATTTAATAGTCTATTTTTTAAAAATAATATTGTATTTTATAAAGGTTAGTAATTTTGGATTGTTGTTAACAATTTTTTGGTTTACTACTGAAGTGGAAAGGTTCCCAATGAGCCCATTAGAAATTAGAGTACAATATTTGAAGATAAAAAGAATAGAGGAGACCAAAGTCAAGATGAATTTTGTAGCTGAAGAACTTTCTAGATATAAGACCTCCATAAAAAAGAGGTTGTATTGTTTTATATTGATAATTCAAGTAAGTTTTTGAAAGAGTCCAAACTCTTTTAAATTAAATTTATGTTATATAAATTACACATTAATTAAAATAATATATTTATTTATTATGTTTTAATCATACTATAATATTATTTAGTTGGAATGCATTAATATAATTTCTTATTTTCAATATCTGTCATTTTATATCTCCATCATATAATAATATAATTATAACGAAAAATAATAATTTACTATTTAGATTTGAGATATTTTATGTGGTGACATCAACATCTATCATATCGTGACTATGTTAAATATTAAATTATTCACAGTCAACGTTAAAAATTAAGACTATAAAATCTCTTAAAATAAACTAATCTTTACTTTATTCAAATTTTTTTAAAAAATAGCTTTGAAATGTGTATATAAAACCTAAAATACAATCCATATTTACTAAACAAAAATAACAATAACACTAACACACACACACATTAAAATACTTCAAGCTTCACCTCTCTATATCCTCCTACCTCTATCCCTTTCCCTCTCTACTTCCCTCTATCCCGACTCTCCCCCGGCTCTTTATCCCTGTAAATATCTCTCCCCACCACCTCTCTAGACTTATCCCTCTACATCTTTCTCCCTCTCTACTTCTCTCTATCTCAACTTTTCCTCTAGACCTATATTTCTACATCTGTCCCCCTCCCTCCACACCCAATCCCCCTGCCCCGCCCACTCCCCCTCTCTCCTTTACATTATAATTAGGACATGATGATTCATTTTATCATATGAATTTCTAATCAAAATATTCACTTAAATTCCCATCGCAAATAAAACACATTGTAATGCGAATAAGTGAACTCATATTGGTAAGAGTAAGAAGAAACAAATATGTATCTTAGAATCATCATTGACTTGCACAATATCCTTCCCACATCCCATACATTTGCTTGATGATAATTACCCGTGCAAATATCTCTGCACTTCAATGATCTAAAATGACATGAATTCAATGGTCCACTCAATTTCTAAACTAGTTATAATCCTCTTATTTATTAGATAATGAGTCCTATTTAGTTCATTTTCCTCATTTTTGGTGATCTAATGACACCAATAACTAGATTTTGGTTTAAACTATTGTAAAATACTAACAAATATTAATTTTTAGAATCAATTATTAGCTTTATTAATATGTTCTTATTATTAATCATATGTTATTATTATCATCTTAGCACTATAATAAGTACTTTTCAGTTAAGAGTAGCTTTTTCATAATATTTTGTATGATAATATTTTTTTTTTAATACCATTAAGATTTGAATATTCTTTTGAAAGTGTTCATGAATTTTAACCAAGACAAATTGAATAGAAAATAACTCTAAATCTCCCCAAAATGTTATATAACATTCTCTAAAACTCTCATTGAAGTTTATAATCTCCCATATAATTTCTTTTATCTTTGATATTTATATTATTTATTATAGCTTCTTTTTCTTTTAGATTTATACCACTCTAAACTTCTTATTTAAAGATCATCCCCATTGCATTTTGTGAATGGTGTCTTCCATGGTGTGAAGGACAAAATTATAATAAACCTAAATATAGGAAAGTACTTACCTTTTCTTGGTGCTCAATATAAATATTTCTAGATTGTTATCTACAAAAACTAGAGACAAGTAAATTGTTGGTCATTGTGGACAAATAAAGTGCATATCAATGGTATTACATAATTATTTTCTCTCGGATTATAAATACACTGCTACCATCATTAGATTTGCTCTTTTTACAAATAACTGAAAATACATGATTGCATACTAAAATCTACTGAAACACAATAACCAAAATAAAGCAAGGTCCAATGATCACTCGCTAGGTATCTACTTCTTGAAAGGAAAAATATCCTTACAATTTTTTATTTCAAGCAATTAAATTACATGTCTCGTTCCTAAAGTATAATGGGGATGGGGATATCCATCTATTTTGTTGTTTTATAGCTCTTGGTTTGACATTTGGCAGACAGTGATGTTCTTTCTGGATAAACTCCTCTTTTTATTAAATGAGTACAGAGCCTAACATCATACAGAAATCCAGAATTAAAAGGGTCGTGGTTGTTCTAATTTGGCGGTGTGGTGGAGATAAATATGAATATGTAAAGAGAGTTTGCATGGCAGTTGTGTGGCATTTGTGTCACGTGAGGTGGAGAAGCACAGCTGCGTGTGTATCGTTGTTCATTATTTTATTTATAATTGTCACTTTTGTTTTTATATATTCAATAAAGCAATTCAAATAAACTTAGATTTCAATGAAAAGTGATTAAGTCATTACAATTTTTTAAATATGACATTAAAATTTATTTTAAACATATATATTTATAAGTAGGA
Source organism: Thuja plicata (assembly GCA_018584345.1). Lineage (NCBI taxonomy): Eukaryota > Viridiplantae > Streptophyta > Pinopsida > Cupressales > Cupressaceae > Thuja > Thuja plicata. The sequence goes on along the minus strand of MU224256.1, from coordinate 4,663,753 downwards.
GATATTTTCCACCCTAAGATTTAATGTGTAGTTTTTGAGTTAAACTCATTGACTCATGTTTTGTGAATAGTGGTTCACAAGAACTCATCTCTCATTAAGATTTATAATTTATTATAGCTTTTTATAATGTATTACGTTTTTCTTTTTCTATTACGCAATATAATCTTGTAAAATTTGAATTATACTTATTATATATTTTAATTCTAGATATTATTTTGTAGTTTATTTTTTGATGATTATTATATAATTTTTATAATAATAGTTTTCATCAAATTTAAGTTTTAAAATTTGTAAGATTCATAATAGAATTATAATTGAATAGAAAAATATATATTATACCCCAAAATACTAACATTTCAAACATCACTATTTTGTTTGTCCAAAGCCAAATCATTCACAACAATATGCATATACAATTTTCATAAACCATCCAAGAGATACCAAGAAAAGATAATCCAAATAATAGAATATTCAACATAGGAATAATAAGCAATCCATCAATCATAACTCAAGTTTTATGATCCATGAAACTACATTCAAATTTATTCATTAATATCTATTCAAAATAGTCAAGTATTCAGAAACCAAAAAAAAAGATCACATTCATTGTCATCCATCTAACATATATAGATGTCCATCATAGAAAATGTCAGGCCTACAAAATACACTTAATTTTTTTAAAAAAAAATTGCTTAATACTTTAATGTGTATTTTCTTGCCTAAGGTTTGAAAATTTGAATTAAGGTTAACTTTTATTGCTTAGGTCAGTCCCCATGTTTTATTCCTTCATTGAGTGACCAATCTAGTTTCATTTTTTAATTTTTACTAAGGGTCCCTATGTTTTAGCCTTGTATTTCCCTAAGTCCTAGTAGATGACCCCCTTTAAGTCATATGTTTGTGCAATATGTGCAAATTTCCAGCCGATAAGAGCGTGTTTGTGGCTTCACTATGGTTTTGTCATAGTATCTTTTAAGGTTGCAAAGTTGCGAATAGGTGTTAGCAGTTACAAAGAATGTTTGTCGTTACTTTGCAGCAGTTTAGGTCACAAGCCTTTACCGGTTGCGAAGTAGCGAGAAGTTAATAGCAGTCACTAGTAATCAACATTGCTTCGTAGTGGTTTAAATTCTCAATCATTGGCGGTCACCAAGTAGCAAATGAGTTATCAGTGGCTACATCAAATGGTTTTCACGACTTCGCGGCTTGTTAAGGAAAGAGAAAGATGTACCCGTGGAGTGGCGAGATGGTGCCACGTGTCTTTCATGGCCCACATAGAGAGATCATCATATCTTGCATTTTCACAGGGAAATGTGATGTCAACGCGGGTCAGGTTGTGAAGGTGTGATAGGCTTCTACGTGTTGTTTCAAAGTAAGAGGTAAGAAAATGTTTGTGTTTTTGCGACCACAATCACATGATAATGATAATGATAATGAACTAAATTTTTATCACAACTGGGGAGTTTTCTACAAGACATGGTAATGAACTAAATTTTCAAGAATGTTCTATGATTAATGAATTTGACACGAGTTTTCCATGTGATTTTGAGGTATTTAAGCTGATACCTGATGATGAAGTTCCTGGATTAGTGCAGAGTATGTTTATATTGTTGACTATTGAAACATACTGATTGGTTTCAGTTATGACGTATATGATCAAATCATGGCAAGTGAAATTTTATATTTGATCATGTTACAATGTGATGAAAATTAGATATTTGACAGGGGTAAATATCAATGTTTCTTTTTTGGTGGCCTGGTGCCCTCATATGAAGTTGTGTCTTAGTTTTAGAATTGAGTTAAACTATGGAACCCAGTGGAAATGGTGTTTGGTTTGCGTACTTCTTGCATGTCCGCAAGGGGCATGCATCCTCAACAAGAGCTACTATTGGGCCTACAAAATACACTTGGATTTTAAAAAAAATTGCTTCATGCTTTAATGTGTATTTTGTTGCCTAGGGTTTGAAAATTTGAATTAAGGTTAACCGTGATTGCCTTAGGTTGATCCTCATGTTTTATTCCTTCCTCCATTGGTCGGATAAATTTCATGTTTTAATATCTTTTCATGTCGTCTTTAGATAGGATAACAATGAATAAGGCTATAGGGGTCTCCCCTTTTGAATTGTAGAGGATTCGTTTTGAATTCAATGATTGAAGATGCCTCTGGGAAGAATTTGAGGAGCCACTGACGAAGGTTTTAGGGCTTTGCAGAGGCAAGTGCAAGCTTTACAAGATGAGTTGTGAAGGAGAACTACATCAACGGTTGGTCAAGATAGTGATGAAGTGTCTGAGGAAGAAGAACACTTTGAAGAAGTTGTAGAAGAAGCCAGAGATCCAAATGAGGCCATATTTGTGAAAGCTATGTCTAATATTGGGAAGAGACCTAAAGTTGAAGTTTATACATTTGTTGGTAGCCTTAGACCAGATGAATTGATTGATTGCATTGATGAGATGGAGGAATACTTAGAGTATGAGAAGGTGGAATATCTTGATCGGGTTCACTTTGCAAAACAAAGTTAAAAGGTCATGCAAGTATATGGTGGAGATAAGTTCATTTGGAAAGAAATAAGAAAGGAAAATAAAATATTTTTAAGTGGGATCGAATAGTTGAAAAGACAATTTATTCCAGTGGATTATGAATTGGAAATGTTCAAGAAGATGCAAGGCTTGAAGTAGACTAACAAATCGGTACAAGAGTATACTGAAGAATTATATAGAATCATGATTAGGACCGGTCATTTTGAGGTTGTTAAGGAAAAGGTTTCTAGGTATATCTATGGCCTGAGACCTAGTATTCAAGAAGAGTTACTTACAGTTCAAATGCCAACAATAGGAGATGCTTATCAAATGACATTGAGGATTGAAGAGAAGTTGAACAAGAGGTTCGGAGGTAGACAAAATAATAGTACCCAGGGTGATAAGGCCAGTGAGTCAACTACTAGGAGTAATGTGGTGGAGAATCCTAACAAGACCGATGAAGGATCTAGCAGTAGTTGAACCACTAAGGATTACAATGGTGGTCAAAGAGGAAGAGGAAGAGGTGAATTTATAGGTACTTGTTTTCAGTGTGGTGAGAAAGGCCATAGGGATTTTCAGTGTTCTGAGAGGAGGTTTGCACATTTGGATAGAGGGGTTACATTATCTTCAGATGAAAGTACAATGAATGTTGTTTAATAAGGTGAAGTTCTTATTAATAGAAGATTTGTTGCGTGTATTACTGAACTGGTACAAAGAAGGAATTTATTTAGAACCAGATGTAAGTGTGAGGATAAGGTATGTAATGTTATAATTGATGGTGGAAGTTCTGATTAATTTGTTTTAGAAGAAATAGTTAGTAAATTTAAGTTGGAAAGGATAAAACACCCTACTCCTTATCAGATTAGCTGGTTACAAGATGTATCCAAGGCTAGGATTGAAGAGTAATGCCTAGTTAGTTTTAAGATTGGGGATTATTATGATGAGATATTATGTGATGTGTTGCCTATGGATGCTTTCCATCTATTGCTTAGGAGACCTTGGCAGTTTGATAGGCATGTTGTATTTGATGGTCATGCTAATACCTATGTGGTAAGGAAGGGAGGATCTGAGCATAAACTAATACCTTTGTAGGAGAAAGGAGTTGGAAGATGTAGAGTTGTCAGATGTTGTCTGATTGACATTGGCAGACATGAGAAGCTAAGAGTTGATGAACATATTCCTGTGAGTGGAATGAAGGAAGATCTTAAAGAGAGAGTAAAGGAGAGTGACATCTCTGAGGAGCTCACAAAGATTAAAAGGTAGATGAAATTGCTGGCTATGGTAGTGCAACAGATGATGACACTTGTAAGTGTTGGACAACAAGATATAGATGGTGCTGAACTTAAGAAGAATCTCATCAGTCGGTCTGATGATGATATGGCTCACAAAAGTACTAATGGTAAGAAAAGGCAACTGAAGGATTGCAACATAGAGCAGAAAGAGGATAATAGAGATCAGCTCCTATCGGTTGCAGACTGGAAATCTGAGAAGAGTGCAAGATAGGTAAACTTGTAGAATCATAAAGTGGATAGAGGAAATATGGTGTTGCTTGCAGGACAAGAGGATGTGTGGATAAAAAATAAGTATGGGATATATATTATGAATCCCATCCGATGTTCATGATTTCCTCTCATGGAACATCTTTTTCACCTGGGGTGTTTGATGCAAGAGAATCCTAGGGCTCTTTATGTGATGTGGTTGAATGGATTTGTACCAGACATCTTGGAGGATCTTTTTCTATGATCGCTTCATGTATTGTTATGTTTTGGGAAAGATATCTTAATATTGGTCTAGTTCTATTATGTTCTTCAATTTTCTAGTTGGATGTTGTGTTTTTGATCGGTTTCCTGATCATCTGAGTGGAATCTCCGTGTGCGATCATGCCTTGATTCTTAGGACCTATCTGGGAGTAGTTTCCTATGATCGCCTCTCTTTTGGTTTGTGGTTGTTTGAGTTTGGATTCATCTAGTGGTTGTGGGTAGCATGGTCATTTCTTGTTTGAACCAATCTGGGGAATTCATCACGCGGTTGGTGATTATTGGGTTTTAGTGTGTGCGGTTGTGGATCTTGGTTACTGGGCTTTGTGTGGACCTATATTTATGATTGTGCATCCATTTGTTCTTTTTTGATGATTGATGTTCCACATTTTGGGTCCTATCCTAAATAATGTTGCATGTTTCCTTATAATTCTTTGTTTGGGCCGACCTGTTGATGACAATGTATAAATGTAATGTGTTGTTATGCGTTGAGGTAGCTGGGAGGAGGGAGTAGCATCATTGGGGATGATAGTTCTGAGATGAAGCAGATCATAATTAGGATATGAGAGGGATCTGAGAGTGATTTTGTATTTGGTTGTAACAGGGAAGGCCTTACAACCCGACATGTTGAAGTCAATTTGATGTAATTTTATGTTTGAATTCCTAGCACTGTGTTTCTTTGTTATTTCCGCTATGATGATTTAGGCTGCAAGGTTGGACATCTCCTTTGGGGATTTCTTCGTCCTTGATTACATCATATGAACATTTCTTGATTTCTTAATATGAATATGTTGAAGGATGTCTTTAAATTCATTGCGCGAGTTCAACCTTTTGATAGATTTTGGAGGTGTTTAATTCAAATGACATTTTCATTAATGAATTAATGTTTAAGTTTATGTTTGTATCTTCTTTAAAAATTCCTTAGTGGACAAATTATGTCATCGATTTTGGATAAATATTTTCCCTTTTATGTTTCCATCGATGAAATCTGAGCATTTTGGTTTTGGGACTGATTTAAGAGCTGCTTGCTGGAATTAACGAGACTCCTAGATTCTGACTTCAGCTCCATCTTTGTATCTTCTGTTTTGGTCTTTTGTTTTCTGAAATCGTATGTTGGAGAGAAATATATCTTGGTTTGGAAAGACTGGAAAACTAAGTTTATTTTGAACTCGATTGTGGTCATCTCTGGCATGGAAATGTTTTCCTTGGTATATTAAATGTTATGATCAACTCTACTTTTTCGTGGCTATGGAAAACATTAAACATTAGGTATGAATTAATTCATCTGTATATGTATAAATTAATTGTTTTGTGTAATTCATTGCAATAATCTACACATCATTGATAATCTAAATACGATGCTTCTAGGGACAGGGTGTTGGGGAAATTTAATTAGCAATGCGTGCATTGGGTTCTATTTAAAGTAAAACGGCCCAAATGTGATTTGACTGTGTTAATTTTTCTTAGATAGAAATAAAATTAGAAACAGAGTAATATTATATTTGCACATGTGTGATTTCAAAAGTCAAATGTTCTTATATATTTGATATTGTTGTTGAGTTGATAATGTTATGGTATTTAATTTACATTTTGGGGATTTTATCAAATGGCATAATTATGGAACTTATTAAAGATGTAATTAAAAGTTGATTTTTTTAATGTGGATAATTGTATGAAGAGGTGTAATTAATTAGCTGAAGAACATATGTCCTGATTATTCTACGATTGAGCTTTCTATGAAATGACATAAATACAACATAACACTCATGGTTACTTACAGGATAATGATTTGTTATATTTGTTATTCATGGGATTAGATGGATCGTTTCATTGAAAATGAGTAGAATGCTAATATATGCAGATTTGTAATGTTTACATATTTCTTTGTTATATATGATGTTCTCAAGTGATAGGTTGGTCATCTTGGAGTCCTAAGGGAGAGTGGCTCGTAATGGGAGTTGGGGCCTTAAAGTGGTCTGACCTGAGTAACCCATTGACGAGTTCTATAATCAAGTGATAACCTAACTAACAAATTGGGATTATTAATCAAGATAATATGTGCCTTTCCCATGCCTTGTATGATAGATCAAGTAGAGGGTGGGAGTGGGATAAGATGTCTGCAGAGTCAGGCATGGCTGTACACCCTTGTCACCTTGAGAGGATGATAGGGTCCCGTATGAGTTCCTTCTTGGGGGTCGGAGCCCTGAGTGGCCAGACCTAGGTAACCCAAGGGGAGATCTATGCGATGACACTCTTCCCTAGTGTGTCCTAGTGTCCAATCCTATTATGTTGGAAAGTAAATTTACCATTGTACTTTTCTTGCATGATTTTTTTATTGATCTTTTCTTAGCCCTATTTTGTTGTTGTTGTTGTTGTTGTTGTTCCTTGGATAGGTGCTTGGGCATTGGTAGGGTACAGTTGCAGCCTCAACTAACCTCCTTGATGATTTACATTGTACTTTATCTATGTTCAGTATGAGATTGTAATTGGTTAACCTTTATGGATTGTATACATAAGATTGATTGTACTCTTTGAAAGAAAATGTATCAGTTTGAAATAATTTATTTTTGATTGAATGGTTTTAGATTAAGAATATATAATGTTGGACATTGTATTTGACTTGGATGTTCATTACTTATTTTTATAATTATAAATTGATGTACAGTTGTTTCTTGAGTAACAACGTTAAGAGACTCGTGAGGATCTAGGAGTTTATTAATTGATTTTTAATAATGACTCAATAGGAATAACCAAACATGATTATGGAGCTCCTCCCTTGTGCCTTAATGTGCTTGTTGATTTAAGTAATTCCAAAGCATGTTCTTGGAATTGTGTCAATGATGTTCAAAAGAAGAAAAAAAATAGTGTCTTCTCGGGTCTCTTAGCAGGGGTTTTACAGAGACCAAGTTGCAGCTCTCACAAGATGAAGAAACTCTTTGCATGCATCATGGGGAAAGTGAGCTACAACTATTGTATGATGTTTCATGGAAACTAAGATAAAATAAGGTATTTTATTTATTATTTTACTCTTATTTAGCTTAAAGTTCTTTCATTTTACTCTATCCACTCATAAAGAAGAAAAATGAATACCTAAAAGACCATATTGAGATTTATAGAGAAACTTAGAGATAATCAGGAGCTGTCTGGAATTGTCACGAGTGAACATATTCTTCAAAAATGCTAAATCGGGAGCTATTAAGAGTTGTTAGGAGCCATTTGGAGCAACAGTTAAAAAATAAATTTAATAAATCTAGAGGCTCATTATGAGTTGCAGAGGGAATTGCAATATTTTAAGTGTGGGGGAGATGATGAGACTATAATGGTCTCATCACTAACCCAATAAAATATTAGATTTCTTCTTGATATATTAATGTTAAAGTGGATTTGAGCTACAATGGAGAGTTCTTTAGTTGTTTAAGGTAGAATGTTAAGTAGATATTTGATTTATTTTTAGTAAATAATGGTGATGAAAATTAATTCTAATATGTCTCCATGAGTGTGAAAGATACTACAATGTAGCTAAATGAATCATTAATTAACTCAAGACAAGAAGAAGGTTTGAAAACAACTTACTGCAGAAAGCCCTAGAACAACAATTGTAGAGAACTTTAGACACTTCAAAAGTCTTTGAAGACATCATGAGAAGACAAAGAAGGCCCCTTTAGAAAACCAACACATTCCAACATTCATGCACAATCATGGAATAGTAACCATTCCTAAATCAATGGGCAAAGTATTTATTTTGTGCAAGTTGGAGTTGCACATTAAATCGTGTTATCTTTCTCTAAAAAAGATAACTCAAGTTACGAAAGCAAAAAAAAGTGATTACATGATTGTAGCATGACATTCATGTTGAGAACTTGGAGGTTTCCTAAAATTAATCACTCAAAAATTGTCAAAGATGTAGTCCCAGTACAATGGTGATATCTCCCTCATTTCTTTATGAAAATTCAAATTTGAAAATGATTTGCAAACTAGAATTGAATTTCTAGCAACCCGTTTGAGGATTTGGAATGTTTCTCAATAGAGAAGGAGAATTTCATGATTGAATATAACTAAGATGGATTGGTGTAATAAATGACAATAGTTAGAGTTAAAAAACTGGTCTTAGTAAAATAACCATACATTCTTTTCTTAATGAAATTAAAAAATTCAAAATGATCTAGAAACTAAACTTGAAGATCTAACAATCCTTTTGAGAATTTGGCATATTTATCAGCAAGGAAAGAGCATAAAATGATTGAAGTTGACTGAAATTAAGGTGGTGAGATGGAGGACAACAAGCTTAGTTTACTGAAAGTTTTATAAATGTCCCCTCAAAAAAGGATCTTGGATCTAAATTATTAGTAGATTGGTTAGGAAAATATAGAATATGTATTCTATAAATACTTTGTAATCATTTGAGAAAAGAAAGGGATTAAAAAGTCTTGTTTTGACTTGAAGAAATAGGATAGTCTAGTTTCATTTCTAGCTACAATGTAATTTTTAATTTCTTAGAGTAAATTTAATTCAAGAAATAATTTCATTTCCTGAAAGTGTAATTTAGATTATTCTTTTAAATTCTAGAAAGTGTGAGATAGATTATAAATTTCCTTTCATGCAAGTGTCTTGTAGAGTAAGTTTGATTTCATGTACATGTGTTATAAAATAGACTATCGAACAAGTTTTCTCAGTTCTCTTTTGCATACAACCATGGACACTGCCTTGGATTGATAAATTAAATGATGAGGATTCCAATGACCTTATCACTTTCCCTTGAGGACTTGAATTGGGAATGCAATTGAGTGACATGTCTTGTGCGGATGTCTAAATTTTGAATTTTAGATTAAGAAAATGCAAGATTTAATTTCCCGCCCCCACAAGCTAGTTGTTAGGTGGTTTAAATTTAGGCCTTGATTGTCGAGACTAGGTCACCTTGGGAAACATAGTTCTAAAAAAAAAATCCAAAATCAAGACTTGAGGTCTCAAATGAAAAGAAGAAACCAAAATATTTACCAAAATGAGCAGGATCAAGCATGATCAGACATAGGAGTTCAAGAATGCTAAAGTGAGGCCTTGGTGAGCAAGAAATTGTATGCGGATACAATTTATAACACTAAAAAAGATACCCTAATGTTAATATAAGTGTAAAGTACTATGTTGAAGTAGTGCAAAAATCTTATCCAATAAAGGAGCCTAGGAAGGAAAGAAGATAAAGTTTTATGTGTGTGTGTGTGTGTGTGTGTGTGTGTGTGAGAGAGAGAGAGAGAGAGAGAGAGAGAGAGAGAGAGAGAGAGAGAGAGAGAGAGAGAGAGAGAGCACCACACTTGATGTTTCAAGTGCTACTCAAGAGAATGGGCATATGATAAATGGTATTTTAGTTAAAAATAGGCCTCCTAATTAAAAGATCATTCACAATGATTAGTTGGACAAAGACACACATTAACAATACAAAGTGGGAAATACACCTCAAGGGTCACCTCATAGATAATTAATAGAAAAATAAAATCCAACAAGGCTCAAACAATGTCTAGGGTAAATTGGTATCAAGAAGAAGAAGATGTTGATAATGCACTAACATCCACAAATATTAGTGTAGAATATCATTTTAAGAAGGTTGAAAATAATGTATTTAGGAGAACTTGTTAAAGTAAATTGTTGAACAATACTTGAAGTATTATTTGAGGAGACCATGAAGCAATTAGGATTGTCAAGTACTAGCGAAAATAATATGATATAATTGATCCTATTAAATCCTCTTATCAATAAAATATTTTATTTTCATTCTTTCTCCATGCAAATGTGTGTTTAAATTTAGAAGTTAGAATAATTTTTAATAACCCTTAACTTAGCTCTTTACCTTTACCATGATACATAATTCTAGAACATATATAGATAGATGATTAATTACTTGCAAGAGAAGTGTGCTTTGATTATTTTTGACCTTGAACTCATTATTATTCAATGATGTTAAAGTCTTTTTAGATAATATATTTGATGTACAACCCTAGATGCATAATTCAGAATTTGATTCTCCTATTAACAAGCAATTATTAGATATTAAGGTGATTTCCCTTGAAAATTGAAACATACAAATTTAGAAAAGGTGACATGATCATGCTTGTAATCCTATACAAGGAACACAAATATAGTTGTTATTTTGTCCAAACTAATCAAATTGATTGAACTAGGTCTAACATTCTATAAAAAGAGATATAACATATTAAAGTGTAAAATTGAACTTCAACTAATTAATACACAAACACAATCAAATTACATACTAAAGCTATATACCTAACAAAATTAATTTAAAACTATGTTTGTATTTCTCCTCTACAATTATACTTATAATATAAATTAATACAAATCTCTTCTAAATGTCTCTTTTATAATTTATAAAAACTTTATTTTTCATATTTTGAAAGGATCTACATCATAATAAGAAAGATAATTTATGTATGGTTAAGTTGGTTTCCTTGATACATAAAATCTACCAATTCAATAGTTGAAATAATAAAAACCAACAAGGTTGTATTCACCACATTTAGGCCCATGCTCCGTGAATAAACATTCCGAAATTGTGTATAAACATTTAAATTGGAACTATATATAATTGGTAAGTTTTAGTCATACAAAGAATATAAAAAAGAGAATATTAATGAAAAAAATAGTAATTATGTTAAAAGACATCCTACAACAAAATATTAAATCTCATATCACAAATATCAAAAAAACTAAAACATAACATATACTTAAATATTGAAAGTATAAAATAAACAATATAACTTACAAATAAAACTATTTATAATAACATATGAATATACTATTTACTATATTTCAAAAAAAAATACAAACTAAAATCATTCTTTGAAATACAAACAATATACAATAATTCCTAAGTAAAAATTAATGTATATATACTAAATAAAATAATTCAAAGACAAAATTATAAAACTACTAAACCATAAACAAAATAGCTCCAAAATATTTCCCTATTGTAGGAGAATATGCATATCCATTTTTACATTGAGCTCCTACCATTGCAAAGAAGCCACCATGATTTGAATTTACTGAAAGATACAGAGCTTAAAATAACAATTCTTGATCAAAGGAGGTGCGTGTTTGATCAGGATCAAACTGTGCATTGGCAATGAAAGTAAATGGGTCATCAAAAGCATAAGGAAATGGTTTTGGGTCAGGGTGAGCAGAAACTTCTGGATGGGTATTCAACAACAATCTGCAGTTATGATCAGATGTTGAGTCACTGGCACTACACGAGAAATCCCGACCTTCCACAGCCGTTTCCTCCACCATCTTTTTGAACACATTTGATTGCAGGAGGAGATTCAATGCAGTTGTAGAAGAGGAAGGTGTGCTGACTGTCGGGATGGTCTTCTTGCTCACTGTTGGAGAAGCAGCAGGCAGGGGACTGTATGAAGAAGGCATTGTGCATGAGCTGTGTTGTATGGATTCTTGGATATGCTTTGGTAACAGATTTGGAGCACTGTTACCATTTGGTGACTTTGTGCCCATCTCTGGTGATGGCCTCAACCATCTCAGATAACAGCTCAAATCAAAGTTGGTCACAGCATTCAGTCCTCTGTACTCTATGGCTGCTATGTCATAGGCTGCAGCTGCCTCTTCTTGTGTGCCTGTGAGTTTGAAAGAAGAGTTTTAGTTTTCGGATTTCTCAAAATTTCAAATGTAAGTAGGAAGTTTGGATGATTTTCGTTTAAATGGTATATTTTAAATTTTGATTTGTTTAAGTGGTTCATTTGAAATCTAATAATAGGGGGTCTTGTTGAAGTAGTGAGTATGTTTTCAAATGACCCATTTAAACAAGTGGAAGATTCCAGACTTCGATATGATTTAAAATGAGTACCCACCTAAACAAGGCAAGATTAGAATATGTTATTTAAGAAAACAAAGAAAGAAACTCACTATATGTTCCGAGATAGAGGTACTTGTTTCCAAACACCCTACCAATTCTAGCCTCCCATCTGCCATTCTGATGGTGCCTGCTTGCATACATGTTGTCATTAATGTCACAACTCAAAACTTTTTAAGAAACAATTTCTAACTTATAAATATAGTTTCTAGATTTTAGATTGGATCATTTTGAAGAGAATTGTTTTTATACCTTGCAACCCCACGGTACTTTGATAGCCCTCGGGAGAAACCGCTGCTTTTCCTGCAAGTTTTGTATTTGCTTTCTATTAAAAACAGATTTCTTGAATGTTTTTGGATTTGACTATATAAACATCTATTTTTCAGTATCAAAATATTGACGAGGGATCTATAATATCATCCATCACAAAAGAAAACAAGGAACAAGAATCATCGTTTGACTTAAAGAACACATTCTAAGCTTCTATTTAGTTAGCGGCTCATCTAGAATCATACTAATAAGTAGGCCTCATTAGAGAAGCATGTGCAATTTTAGACAAGTTACTTTAACAAATCAAAGCTTCAAAGCTTAGATTGTGTCGCTTAAATCTGACCCAAAATTATTACCTTCGAAGAGATGCAAGGTATTCCTCTCTTGTAACGTTCTCCATTGCTTCAAGATCATTAACATAGTCTGATATCTGCAGAGAAACATAAGATCTACTTATCATACTGAACAATCACAAAATCCAATTCAAACCATCTCTAAATCTCTCCATGTAAATATGATCATGACTGGAAACGCTTCTAGAAAAATCTTCAGGTTATATTTGATCAGGGTTAGTGATCTCTGTAATCTGAAAAATTGATGAATTTCAAAAGTGATCTTAGAAGGAATATCTAGTAATTGTGGAAGCCCTTAAACTCTTCACATATATGCAAGACTGTGAGTATACATAGAAGGAGAGAGAGGGAGAGAGGAATTTACAGGAAAGTTTATGATAGTTCCTGCTGCTCCCCAGTATTTGAGGGCTGCCAGATCGTATGCTCTTGCAGCAGCTTCTTCTTCGTCATAAGCTCCTGAAATTAGCAACAAGTTTGGCCAAGTCAGAGACCAGGGCTCCACTGTGTATAATGCATTAATTGAAAACCAAGTCAGAAACGAGAACCCTTGTACATACCAAGATAAACTGTGATCGGTTCCCATAGCAATTTTGTTTATGCCAAACCCACAGAAAAAAACCACATCAGCATATTTCCTCTTCAAGTTCATCAAATATCTTGTAAAGAAATCAGAGCGAGCGATTAAGGAGTATACCTTGTTTTCCTTTCTTCTTTTGGGATTCATTCCAAGAGCTCTTATCCCACAGATGAGCTTCATATCGCCCTGTCCATCTGTGCCTGAAAAAGCAATTTCCAAATATATCATCAAAGGTGAAGTCAATAATGAAGAATGAACTTAAACCCATCCACTGCTTCTGTTTAAACCCATCCGGTGCTTCTGTTGAAAGTCTGTAGTGTATGACTGCTTTTGGTTTTCACTGTGTATAATTTTTAATTGGTATTTGTGTCATGTTCAGTGAATCAGGGAGAAGGGAGTGAAGAATTGGATTACAGAATCTGCTAATTCTAAGATCAGGGGTGGAAGTGATGGACTGTATGATTACTTTTGATTTTGACTTAATTGATGTTTTCATCACACTGAGTTATCCAACCCAACATCAACACCAGAAAGGGGCAAAATTCTGCAATCCAATCTATCACTCTTGCGGCAAAATTCTGCAATCCAATCTATCACTCTTGCTCTCTGATGTTGGATTGGCTTATTGAATGTGATCAAAGCGTCAATAAAAAAACATACACAATCAAAACTAAAAATAAATATACATATTACTTCATAATTGTGGAAAGCTCATACCAATTACTGAAAGTGGATCAGTTTCACTAAATGTAATGAAAATATTAATTAAAAACATATTCTTAATCAAGATTCAAAACCATGACATATTCTTAACTAAAACCATGAAATTTCCGCAATCACCATAAAATTTCCACAATCTATACTGATCATCTCTAGTATTTTTCTAACTAATGTATTGATCATCTTCTGTGACTGTGACCCAATATCAGGAAGTATTCCGCAGTTGAATCCATCATTCTCCTCTCCCTGATGTTGGGTTGGCTCACTGAGTATAATCAAAACATCAATTACAAACGTGTGCAGTCAAGACCAAAAGCAATCATATATGCTACTACATGAACTGTTGAAACCTCATGTCCATATTTGAAAGTGGGAATCATATGTAAGCAATCAATATGTTAGAGTCAACCCACAGAGAAACAGAAAATCATACAAAATGAGAGTAAAGAAAGGCCAAGAACAAGAAGAAACCTGCTGACTCCCCGGTAAATGGAGCTCCTTTTGCCAGGGGAGTAAGAAGGAAGCTTGGGAGTAATAGGCGGCGCTTCCCTCTTTCTTTTCATCTTGGTGGCAGTGATGGTGTGATGATCATCATGATCCTCTTTCACCTCTGCACAACGTTTGCGTCTCTGCAGGGGAAGATGGTGCTGATCAATGGCCTGTGCTGCAGCTGAATAAAGATCCATTCTTGGCATGCTTGATCTCTTCTCCCCCCTCTCTGAACAGACTGATGATCCCCAAATGCACTCTGCACTTGAAGAACAGACTGATGGTCTTATAAATCCCCAAATGCACTCTGCACAAACAAGAACAGAGTGATGGTCTTATAAATCCTCAAACTAGATTTAGATTTAATGAAACCACCAAACTAGTGCAGTGGAAAGATCGCCACAAAAGGTACGAAGCTAGAGCATATACTCAGAGAGGACATTGAGCTCTCGTTGTTTGGTTGCAGATGCAGAAAAATGCATGGCAGCTCTCGACATTTTTGTCGGAATCCCAGAGGAAAAGCCACGGCTTTTGGCTTGATTAGGATAAGAGGTCAACAAATCGACGTTTTGTACAAGAGTTGGCGTTTTGTTTCTGTTGTTAAGGGTAAAACAAGTCTTTGGTTTGGTGTGACCATCTTAGTAGTTAATGCGTTTCGTTCCTGCGTGGATCTTTTGTTCCATTGTATACCACCAAACAATAAACGACCACCTTTCTATTTTGTCCCTTGTTTTTTCTTCGGGACTTACTCAGCGCCACCACATTACAAATTATTTTAAAAACCTCTTGTTTCTTGCAAATAGACGTTTGATTCCTAACCCTACTTAAAAAAAAAATACAAAATATGGCATCCATTATCATCTTTGATGTCATTATAATCCAAAAATCATTTTCGTCAATGTGTTCTTTAGTCTGTTAGTGGAGTTGAATGATTCTTAATGAACTCTCAAAGAATCAAGTCTTGTTGAGTGCAATTCCTTCACATCATAAGCGATGAGGCTGGGATAACGCCTCAAGTAAATTTTGGCGAAATAGATACCTCTTAGTTTATGGCTACTACTCGAAGATGTTTTGACTTGTGACTCATGTCTTGTTGAGTGCAAGGCCCCCACATCCACGGCGGCTTCACTTTGTGAACCTGAATCATAGCATGTGCATTTGTGGCATACTAAAAAATCCTCCTATTTTCAAAAAATATTGCCCTAAATTCCCTTTTTGTCACCCCCCTTCAATACCCCTCCAAAACCCCCACCCCTGCTTTCCTATATAAACCTTCATCCCCCACCCAAAAAAATACCCCTCCCCCCTATTTAGGCAATATATTGCCCACTTTTTTTGCCAATTTTAAACCCTCCAATATGAATACACATGATAGTGTATTGCCTCTTCAGTAAAGACCTTCTGCCCACATCATAAGCAATGGGGTTAGGATAGTGCCTCAAGTAATTTTGGTGAAAGGGATACCTCTTAGTTCGTGGCTATTATTCAAAGAGGTTTCACTCCATGGCTCATGTCTTATTGAATACAAGGTCCCCACATCATAAGCGATTGAGCTAGGATAATGCCTCAAGTATTTTTGGTGAAATGGACACCCCTTAGTTCATGGCTATTACTCGAAGTGACTTCAACCCATGGCTCGTGTCTTGCTAAGTGCAAGGCCTCCGCATCATAATTCATGAGGCTGGGATAATGCCTCAAGTAATTTTGGTGAAATAGATACCCCTTAGTTCATGACTATTACTCGAAGAGGTTTCAATCCTTGGCTCATGCTTTTGTATCAAGTAAGCTATATATTCATGTGGTGTTGCATTCGTTGTTATCTTGATGTCATTACAAGCAAATTATCCTTTTCGCCAATGGGTATTTGGTCTATTACTGAAGTTGAATATTTTTGAATGAGTTCCCAAGGAATCAAGTCTGCCAAGTGCAAAGCCCCCATATCATTAGATATGAGGATATGAACATGCCTCTATATAATTTTGGCAAAATTGATACCCTTTAGCCTTTAACTATTATTCGAAGAGGTTTCAACCCATGGCTCATACTTTAATGTCAATTAGATAAAATAATTTTGAATTTGAAATAAAACCTTTCAACAAAAAAAAACTAAAAATTATTCATTTTCATTATAAAATAACATGAAAATGTCACTTTAAATCCTATTTATCCTTTAACCCAAAAAATCATGGAATTGTCACTTTAATTTCATGTGTTGATTGTTTCCAAAAATTACTTTTTTCTCTCTATTTTTAAATAAAATGGACTTTAAATATTAGAAGTGTATTGTTGTAGTGTTTAACTTTTTTTTTCTTATTTTAATTTACATTATTTTAAATATTAGAAGCATATTGTTGTAGTGTTTAACTAATATTTTTTGTTATTTTAATTTACATTACTTTAAATATTAGAAGCATATTGTTATAGTGCTTTACTATTATTTTTTGCTATGTTTAATTTATATTACTTTAAATTTTAGAAGTATATTGTTGTAGCATTTAGATTTTATATATATATATATCGATTTCTATCATTTAAAATTACTTTATTAATTGTTTGGTCAAAATTATTTTAATTTCTTAGTTTTTCAATTAGTTTGAAGTCGGTGCATATTCTAGCATTGTTCCTGGACCATACCACACCATATAAGCTAGTCTATCATTGTCAAATTTAAAATCTCTTGTTTCCAAAATTAATTTTCCTAAAAAATATTTTTTCCTAAAAGTTGGCTATTACTTGTGAGCATGCACAACAAATACATTGAGCTAGAAGCAATTATATAAATAGACCTAGGTCATTAATTATTGTGAGATAATAACAAAATAATTGAAATATCTAATTGGAAAATATTTGTGTTTGACTATTACTTTAGTTTTATTTACAAATTATACTTACATCAAATGTTTATTGTATCTTGGAATATTTTGCATTGGAACCAGTTTGATTGTTATCTATGAAATACTTATTGTTCCTCTCCCGTGTAGAAGGCCCAAATATGTTTTACAACACAACCCTCTATTTAAAAAATAATACCATGTGTGTTTTAGTCACACTTCCTTACATTCTTTTCGAGTTCACCTTTTAAAATTTGGTTGCATAATTTATCATTGCATTTCGTAGATCTTCTCTTCCAATTTCCTTTCAACTATGCCTTTCCTATGTTAGTAGAATTTTGTTTTGGTTCTTAGAGCATGTTGGTAGAAGTTCCCCTTCAATGAGCTTCACCCCTTTTCTAGAGGAATTTTTCTCATCCTTTATTCAACGTGTTCTTTGCCCACCAATTGTTTATTATTAAATCCAACAATGCAAAAATGTGTTCCTTTGAAGTAGTGGAATCATGATGTGGGCCCTACCCCACTTTGAGATTTCTTAAAACTATTTTGTTACAAGAAAAATATACTATCCCAAGATTTCATCCAAGGAATGAATGGGAATAAAATAGGCTAATAAATTTGTATATTATATTTGTAACACAAAGTAGTCATAATACATGCCTACACACTTATACAATGTCAACAAACAAGATAAAATTAAAAGTGCACATGACAACATAAGGTCTAAAACCAAAAAAATTTAAAAATTTATATAGAGATTCAAGATTTATAGGATCTATTTGTGGATTTATTTTTAGGCACCAAATCCTTAAGGCCTAGTAATCTCCCAAGTGGTAGGGCGTCAAACCTAGGAAGATCACAACAAACCTTTCTTCAAGTTGGACAACTAAAGAAATATTGATAAGGTGGGTGAGATATGGTAACAACTATAAATTTTTTACCCCCTTATCCATGCCAAGACGTTAAAAATTTGAATAGAAGAATACATGGCTCTGAAATGGGTAGTTACGCCAAGTGTTATATAACAATGAAATTTTAGTAGGAGTAGGTGTAGAAGATGGCATATTTTTAGGGTTTTCTATAATTCAAATGAAGTCACATCTAGTATTCCTCCTTGTTTACATAGAAAAATATATTCTTCATTCCTTTATCATGCATAAGCTATTGGGGGTTGGGCTCTTTCACTATTGAAAACCTTGGTTGTGTAACCTATTGAAGGAGGCAATAAAATCCCACAACCCCGAACACACCATAACTTTGTTTAACCTCTAACTCTTCACTATCAATGCATTATTGAATTTGCACATTCCTTGTGTTAATTGAGCCCTAATGTATACCTTATGCCATGTTCACTCACACATCTATATTCCTTCAAACTTCCCTTGCATCTTTCAAATTTGTCCCATTGACAATGGAGTAGAAATCAGGAACCCATTATGATTTCTAATGTTCCCACTTAGCATGAAAATGTTTGCAACCTCTTCCTACAACTTAGCCAAATTTTGGTTTTACAATTTTGGTATTTGAGCAAAGCCAGAGAGCACAAACTATAAACACGAAAGAGAATAATGACCCACATAAAATATTTCAAATCAATAAAAAAAATAGAAAATAAAAGGAATAAAGTATACCAATGGAGAAAAATAACACGATACAAGACAAAATATTTGGAGTGCCAACAAGATTATTGTGGGTTAACACTAATACAATAACAAATAGAGGAGATAGAGCCCTCTCTCAGTTGAAAATGGAGTGTTTAACTCTCCAAATTGACATAAAAACTTGAAATTTCATATAATGTGTACCATCCTAAAAAGTTAGCACCCATAATTGGATGCTTTAGTAGGACCTACTAGACCCACTTTGGTGATTTCAAGATCCAAATGTTTGTTATGCTTGATCCTAGCAACCTGATTTTTGTCTGCTCGAAACTTTTCATACATCTCGATACCTAGTTACAATTTGGGGTTGTTCTCCTATGAACATGATGTTATTAATGCATTGTTCCTAGGAACAGGAAGTTCTTAACATCTTGTTCATGCCCTTTTTGGCCCAAATTTGACTTAGAGTTTGATATCAAGGTTTTGGTGGTAAATTTGATTTTCTGGTTAACCTTTCTAATTTTTTAATCTTGAAATGAAGGGTTGAGTATATAAACACCCTATCTCTCCTCCTTTTAACATCCATTATCAAGTGCAAGCATTTTATGATCAAGTTCTCAAGCAAATAAGAAATCAAAAGTAATTGAGCAATTGGATTCAAGATTTGAAGGCAAACATCCAAGACATGATATAGTTTCTCCAAGTCTTTAATTCTTCAAGTCCATTCAAGTCAAGGAAATATTCTCCAATTGAATCAAGTTTCTCTCCCATGATGGCCATGTAGAGGAATTCTCAATCAAGAAAGAATATTCTTCCTTCCATCTACCTTCCTTTTCCTTCATTGTAAGCGATTATAAAATATATCTACATTGATGATCTAGGAATGGTTTTCCTAGATCCATGCATTTGTGAGGGCATCCATGATACCTAGTCTACATTCCAAGTACATTCAAACATCTTCATGGTTATGAGTGATTTATAAGGGTTTATGCAAGGTGAATCAAACATTTACCTTTTCACATATTTTCCTTTATGAAATTTCATTTCATTTTATAGGTCAATTCCTAAACCAGGGTTTGACCAAGGAAAACCCCTTTAGACAACATTTTCCTAGTTTTTATATGTGATGGAATAGGTTACGAAGCTCTCAGACAAAATTTAGAAAGATCAAAACTTGTCAAAGGATCCCCGAAAGTTTTAGGAAAAACACTTGGAACTAGATGCTATTTTTGCCCCATTCCCAGGAACAGGATACTATCTTTGCCCTATTCCCTGCAAATAAGGCACATATTTCACCTGCAGGTTAGTTTTATTTTTTGGATCTCATTTTTGCACATTACAGGTTTCTGGCAATCCGTTTTAGTCTGTTATATCCATTTTTTCAACTACTTGTTTATCTTTTCATCTACATTGCATTTTTCATATCATTTTCATTTCCATCAATTACATATTTAGTAAAGGATCACTATCAAATTCAACACTTGAGTCTCCCCTTGAGCCTAGTGGGGCATCTTCCTTTTGAATGTGCAATATATAAAAATGGAGGTGTGATCTACCTATTTTTCCCCACCTCCATTTTTCTATTGTTCATTTTGGTAAACCTAATTCATAACATTTCCATTATGATTTTGGTGTTTAGATATCCTTTGTATGCATTACATTAAATCTACATTTAATTTTATGGTTAGATGTGCTTTTCATTAAATTTACTATTGTGCTAATTTGATTTGCATATCTCTTTCAAAGTTCACATTTACATTATATCTATCCATCTTTCATTTTCTTGTGCATGAGTGTTATCACATTGAGTCCTACATATAGCATTCCAGTTAGGATAACTCATAGACTTATGGTTTCCTTTGATCTCGAGTCCTCTATGTTTCCAAGGAATCATGATGAGACCAACATGCCTAATAATAACATTCCTCCTATTATTGAGAACGAATCTTCCCACTCTTCTCATGATGAAGGTGAGACCTTAAGAGTCCCTCCTATGCAATTTAAAAATCTTTCCCGTGACTTTGAAAATTTTGAGTAATGATTAGGAGAAGAAAATCCTGATCCTAAGGTCTTCTCTATAATAGAAGGTTTGAGGAAGATAATTCATAATGATGAACATGGTGTTAATATTTTACATAGTATCTCTCATCTCATCGATAACTATGTCAATCCTATTAGAGATTGTGCCCAAGAGATAGGTTTAATTCCATCTACCACTAGTGTTGAAAAATATATTCCTATTCCTACATCCAGTCCTAGTGTGTTCACTTATTCTCCACCTATCATAACCACTTCCATTCAACATAAATCCTATGAATGTTAGCATTCCTAATCCTATTTTTCCTACCATTACTTCAAGTATTCCATGTAGGATTTGATAAACACAAATCCACAGAACGCCAAGAACACCTGCATGCAAAATACCCAGAGCTGAAATGAAACCTGTGAGAGAGAAGCTAGGGTTTGGAAAATCTTAGCGGAGTGAGAGCAAATTGTTATTTCCCAAAAGAATGAATTACAATAATTACAAAAAGTGGCTTATAAGGTGAGAAACCCTAAAGCCAGAGAAAGCTAGGTTTGTGCATTTAATAATTAATAAACA
>MU224256.1:4622163-4638909 GCA_018584345.1 Thuja plicata | reverse complement strand
AAGATTTACCCTTGGAAGGGTTAGCTGGAGGTTTTGAATCATTTTTCTGTGCAGGTTTGGAGGAAGACTCATTGCCTGCGGAATCTTTCTTCGGTTTGCCTTTCTGTTTTGGTTTCCCCTGTGAAGATTGAGCAACCAATGCTTGGCTAGAAGAGCCAGAAGCATCCATCTGTTGGATCTTTGCCTGTTCCTGTGTCAACCGATCACAGAATATATCAAAAGAAGGCATGGTGTGCCTAGCACCCAAAGCATCCATGGTGGAGTAGAAAGTGGAAGAGAAGATCTGGTACTTTCCTCGCAACTTTGAGAGTATCAAGAAGATACACTCATCATCTGTCTTAGTTCTCCCACAACCCTGCAAAACTGAGCGCAGAGACTTGAACTTCATCAAGAAGTCCTCAATGGTGGGAAAGCTGGTAGGTGTCAAAGTAGTCAACTTTACATCACGCTGAAGTGCCCGAAACTCATTAACAGTACCAAACAAATCTGAAAACTTGCCCCAAATGGCCCTAGGAGTGGTCAAACCATCCAAGTGAAAGAGGAGACTGTCGGATATGTTCAGTGCAATCAAGCCCATGGCTTCATCCATCTTATTCCTATGTTGTAGAAGCTCAAAAGGATGCTGTAGGACAGGTTGTTGTTCATCTAGGCATGACCATAAGCAACGTGACATGAGTAGCTTGGTCATGTGTGCTTTCCAAGTGTGGTAATTATGCGGTGTCAGTCGGGCCACAAAGGGGTCCGACATTGAGAGAAGAAAAAGATGGAAGTAGAAGGGTCGATTTCTGAAAGTAAATGACAGAAAGTAAAAGCACCCCCTCACAAAGTATGATTCTAACCCCCGTACAACAAATAAGCAACTACTGAAAGCACAAAGAAAACTAGAGAAGAACCTGAACATCGGATGCAGAGTAGAAGGGAAAACAAAGCCTCTACTTCAACGCTGAAAACAAGAGCTCAAATGGCCAAATCAGAAAAAAAAACTAGCATCATTGCGTCCATCTCGAAAACACCTTTTCGATGATATTTTGTTTTTCGAGAACGGACACCGTATGCTCAAGTTATGGTCAAAAAACCAACTGCCTCTCCAAAAGACAACTCTCTGGAAAAACACAGAGACTGCATAAAAATTGATGGTTAAACGCCCGTCACTGTTCACGAGAAAAAATTTGACGGCCGTTGGAGGGTTGCCGGAAATTTTTTTCCGACCGCCGGAAAAAAAATTATCGCAGGAAAATTTTTGAAAAACGTCGAAAAAAAAAATTCCGGCCGCTGATGTCATGCTGACGTCAGCACTATGCGGGCCAGTGGCGGCCGGGCGGCGACGCCAGCTGAGGTGGCGGCCCGGCGGTGGTTTGGTGGCACCTGGGCTGCGCACTGGTGGCGGCCGAGCCGCTGGGCAGCGGTGGCACGCCTGGGCGGCGGGCCGGTGGCCGGCGGGGCTCGAGCGGTGCCCGGGCTGCGCGCTGGCTGCGCTCGGGCTGCGCACTGGCAGCACTCAGGCTGCATGCTGGCGGCGTGAATTTTGAACAAAAGAAAGTGTTTTTTTTTTTTTCGTAATCCGTGCCCGTACGGCCCTAGGAGGCCAAATTTTTTTGCCTGTGGTCACAGAGTCCAAAATAGTCAAACTTTATATGTTTTTCAACTCTCCCGGGCCTTCTGAACGCAATGGCAGCATCCGTTTTGGCTCAATCTTCTCTAGAATATTGTGCCTCCTTCAAAGTGACAAAAAAACCTCAAAAAAGTTGTGGCTATCGTCTTCGAATCGAGGCTTCAAAAATATTCAACCTAGGCAGTGACAGGGTGGCTCTGATACCATGTAGGATTTGATAAACACAAATCCAAAGAATGCCAAGAACACTTGCATGCAAAATACCCAGAGCTGAAATGAAATCTGTGAGAGAGAAGCTAGGGTTTGGAAAATCTCAGCGGAGTGAGAGCAAATTGTTATTTCCCAAAAGAATGAATTACAATAATTACAAAAAGTGGCTTATAAGGTGAGAAACCCTAAAGCCAGAGAAAGCTAGGTTTGTGAATTTAATAAGTAATAAACATATTAATTATTATGCACCTAAATGACAAGCTTAAGTGAATAGAATAATAGTGTACTTTAATAATTAAACCGAATAGATTTAATTATAAAGACTAATGTACTATTACTCTAACATTCCATGTGTTTCCTTACCTTCATCCATTCCCACTTACAATAGTGTTCCCTTTTCATATTTTATCATCCCTTCCATTTACCATAATGGTTCAAATATTTCACACATATCTCATTCCAATATTTCTATTGATTCTACTATCAATATCTTGGTTCAAACTATGTCATCCTTGCAACAACAAATTGCTTCCATGACTCAATCCAAGTTTAATATTCCTACTAGTTTCTTTTCTAGTCCTTTCTCCTTAGATATCATCTGTTTTGTCATTCCTCAATACATGGAAATTCCTCACTTAGTGACTTACAATGATAAAGGTGATCCCTTGAGCCATGTCAAAACCTTTCAAACATTGTGTAGTGAATTCTCTCATGATCATAGGTTCATGGCTAAACTATTTACTAGAACCTTTCAAGATAAAGATTTACAATTATATTTTTTTTGCCTCCTTATTCCATTGACTCTTTCCAAAATATTTCTAATGTTTTCATTCAACAATTTCAAATCAATATTGGTCCTATGATTTATTTGACTAATTTAATGCATTGTAAACAAGGTGTTAAAGAAAAAGTGACTGATTTTATTAATAGATTTAAGCATTTGCATGCTCAGATTTCTTTCATGTACTTGATATTGATTTTCAATTGTTTTTTATTTCTAATTTACAAAAAACACATTAGAGATAAGATTCTACTTTCTAAATTGTCCTCTTTTACTCAATTGTGTGTAGTGCTTCATAATTATCAACCTCAAGCGAGTCAATTTGAGAGTACCACTCCAATAGCTCTGGTTGATAAGAGTGATTTTGCATCTCAGTCCTATAAAAAGGTTTAGAATCCTAATAACTTCATCAAGATCAATAATTCATCAAATAATGTTAATGAGAAAGTGGCAACAACATCCAAAGGTATGACTCCTTCGTCATTTGTTTTTAGACCTCATAATTTTACACAAATTTCTAAATCTTTGCAAAATGTGATGTTAAATTTGATTAATGCTAAAGTGTTAACTCTTCCTCTTATTAAACCAATTGACACATATAAACCTTTTCCTAAATCCTTTTAATTACAAAGCCTTTTGTCAATACCATCATCAATCTTGCCATGGTATTGAGAAGTGTTTCCATCTAAAATTTTTTATTCAAGACCTCATTGATTTTAATACTATATTTTTTGAGGGTGTTAGTGATCAAGGAAACAAACCTATAGCACCTCCTAACCAAAACTTTCAAAAACATACCAAACCTTTTCTTTCTGATTCGACCAATACTGTTGAATCTACCTAGTGTTTACCTTCTTCCTCTACCCATGTATGTGAAAATATATATGTTCACACACACACACACACACACACACACACACACACAATCATATTGTTTATTTCATTCCTGGGTTTTTTTTTCTATGGTATTTTTTTAATCTTTGAGTTAGTTTCAATTTCTTGTGTTAATTGGTTTTTTCAATTTCATGGGGTTTAAATCATTCTTTGTTCTTGATGTTCTTGGATTTACTTTTTGTATTTTTTAGTCTTTTGTACTTTCCCGCTTCTCTTCCCCCAAGGCTTAGTTTCCTCCTCTTGCATCTATTTAAGTTCTTTAGTCTGCAACTATCCTGTCTTTTTGGCTATCTAGCTATTGTTTCATCCTGATGATGGATAATGTAGTATGATGTGAAACGTTGATGATGAAAAATTGTACACAGTTTAATCCATAAATGAAAGAGTATAATAATAACATTATTAAAATATTAAATATTAATAAGCCCTAACCATGATTGAATCCTCATCCTAACCTTAGCCCTAATTAAACTCCACTCCTAACCTTATTTAAACTCTTATTCATATTTAACCCAATTTGTACCCTTTCCATAGATAAATACTTGCTCTTATTGAAATTTAAGAATAAATCTAACTAATCTCTAAACCTAATTGAATTATAATATTATTTTATCTTATAAAGTGTAATATTATGTTATACAAGTAATTGAATATTATATTTATGTATTTTATATGATGGTTAGAGCTACGATTGGGATAGGATTATAATTAGGGTTAGGTGTAGGGTTAGGATTTACATCATGATTATGGATATACTTAAGGCTTATAATCATGGTTAGGGTTAGGGTTAGGGATAGTGTTAGGATTATGGTTAGCATTAGGGATTATGATTATGGTTTACATAATGGTTAGGGTTAGTATTAGGGTTAGGTAAGGTTTAATAATATGGTTAGGGTTAGGGTTTATGGTTTTGATTAGGGTTTAGTTTTTTATTAGGATTATGGTTAGGGTTTCAGTTTAGGTTATGGTTAGAGCTAGGGTTTAGGGTTAGGTTTATGGTTAGTGTTAGGGTTAAGATTATGGTTATGGTTAAGATTAGGATTATGCTTATGCTTAGGGGTATATCATAGTTAAGGATAGTGATAGAGTTAGGGTTAGGGTTAGGATAATGGTTATGGTTAGGATTTATATGATAGTTAGGTTTAGGTTGAGGGTTAGGATTAGAGCCCTAAGTTTAGGGTTAAGATAATGGTTTGTGTTAGAGTTTAGGGTTTGAGTCAAGATTTAGGATTATAGTTAGCGTTGGGGTTTACAATTAGGGTTTAGGTTTAAGATTAGGATTATGGTTATGGTTATGGATATATAATAGTTAGGAAAAACATTATGGTTAGGGTTAAGTTTTTGGGTATGGTTAAGGTTAAGATTAATTTTATGATTAGGGGTATATAATAGTCAGGGTTAGGTTAGGGTTAGGGTTAGGTTTTGGAGTAGGGGCAGGGTTAGGCTTAGGATTATTGAACAAGCCGAATAACTAAGAGGGAGGTGAATCAGTTATTCCTAAACAATTCCTTAAAATTTTACTAAATTGGTAATAACTTTAACCGATCATAAACTTATAACAGATATAAACATGAAAACCCAAAAATATCAACATAATGAACATCAGAATTTACGTGGAAACCCAAATTAGGAAAAACCACATAGAAGATAATTCTCATGAAATGAAAATTAGTTAAGGTGATTTTTACAAGGGATGATTGTCAATTTTATTAGTCTTATTTGGCTCATTTCCAATTGGGCTAACTACCCAGAAAAGAAAGGCTAATTGTCTATATAATAAGGTTTATTGCCAATACAATTAGGCTCACTGCTAACACAAGATCACTACCAGAATATAAGATAGAATCTACCAGTGAGATCACTATCATTGATACTCTACAATAAAAAAATGATATAACAGTCTACTACCAATTGCACTAACTTACACATGCATCAATCCACAGATCTTTCCTTGTCAGACTCACATTCACTTCACATAATCAAGCATTGCATAGACAATTGAAATTATCACTCTTGTTATACTACTTGATGCCAATAATCAAGTCAGTCTAAACCAATTTTAAATAGGTAAAACCAAAATATTCCTATGGTGGTAAGGATTGAAATATAGACCACCCCTCTCAATATAACACACTTCACACATATCAGTGGGCTACACAATCTCGAAGATCTTTGGTACCAATGAGTAAGATCTACATGTTACAATTTAAATGCATTGACAAAAGAAAAATGAACACACACAAGATAGGACCAATCCAAAACAAAGATTCCACCATACTTTGCACATAAAAAGGGACCAATGCCGATAGGGATAATAATAAATATTAGAGAACATCCTTCAGTGAACACTTTTACTGATACACCATTACCGATAACCAAACAACATCTAAACCTCTTCTATACATGTTATTTTTGACATCAATGAAAACAAAAATAATAGCATCAACCTCACATTCTAACAATGTCCCCCTTTTCATTGATGGAAACATTCATCAATAAAAAAGAAAACAACTCACTGTTAAAATATATCAACATCAATTTTCTCTGTCTAACTATTCTTCTCCCCCTTTGATAACAATGAAAAAGGGACAAACTCCCCCTTAATGAATCACTCTGNCCCCCCCCCCCCAAGAAAAAGAAACTAAGCATTTATCCATAAATGTTTATGTATGTAATTCACTAAACCAATGCACACATCAGTGCATTTAAAGAATACTAGGAAGGGGCAGAATTCTCAACCCTTGAGATACTCAAAAGTATCCTCGTACAAAAGTTTTTTAAATATGTCTATTACTTTATCATTTATAGGAACATACTCAATCTTGACTTCCTTTTCCAACATCTCTCTCAAGAAATGATACTTGATTGATATATGTTTCATTCTGGAATGTTGCACTTGATTCTTTGAAATATCTATAGCACTGGTATTATCACACATGATTAAAATTGGCTCATCAAAAGTTATACAGGTATATCCTTAAAATTTGTGTTTCATCCTGTTAGTTAACATATTTATCACCTAACTCTACATTCTTATTCCCATGGAGGTAAAAATTGTAACCACAGTTGAACTAATCTTTAATTATTACTTACTAATTCTCTGCTTATTTTAAAAGGTGGCAACTACCTTCATCAAATATTCAATGAAAAAATTAATCTACTAAAGTTTTCTTTAACTAGAAAGAAAATTAAGGAAAGAATTTTAACCATAAAGCTTTGAAAGGTACACATATAACATGAAATGAATTTCAAGTTTCAAATCTAAACCAATCACCAAAAAAAATCAACAAATTGACATTTTGTACAAGAGTTGGCATTTTGTTTCTGTTGCTAAGGGTAAAATAAGTCTTTGGTTTGGTGTGACCATCTTAGTAGCTAATGCATTTTTCTCCTGCATAGATCTTTTGTTCTATTGTATACCACCAAACAATAAACGACCACCTTTCTATTTTGACACCTTTTTTTTAAAATTTAAGACTTACTCAGCGTTGTAATCACCTAAAAATGGGCATCTAAACCCTAGACCCCCAATCTCAACATTTAATCAAGAAACCCTAATCTTGATTAACCCTAAGTCCTAAATCAAACAAGCAATTATCAAATTCAAACCGATCTGACCTAAACCCTAGGTCCTAATCAATCATCTTACTTGATTAATTAATTAATTCCTAAAATCACATTACATTGGCAAATAAAATTTACACTATTATTTAATTGATATTCTGATATATTAATTAAATAAAAATTACAAAATTGTCAATTATATCAAAAAGGAATTAAATTAATTATAAAAACATAAATGTGCATTCAAAATCAATTAATTTATTAAAAATGCATATGACATCATCAAATTCAGTTGAGTGATTATCAAAATGGAAACAATCTAGTTCCACTCAGTTAACTGATTCTCCATTGTTTATCATTTTGGAAACATTTCAATTAACTGTAAACTGATTTTGGAAGTTTCCAAAATAACTGATCAGTCAGTTCAGTCAACTGACTCTCTCGACCAATCGAATCACTTGCACATGGATTGTGCTTCTTCAACCAAATCTGAGCCACTCTTTTTATTTGATCTTGACCATCGATTTGAGAGAGATTTCTATAAAAGAGAAACTATTTTCATTCACAAAGGATCTTAACTTTTTGTCTAATGTTATTATGCTGCATTTTCATCTTAGCTTTCTTGCATTCTTAGCATTTATTTAGCATTGTTGTTTACTTTTATTCAAGCATGCAAACATAAATTTAGAGCACAATTTCAATTTGGGTTTAAAACTAAATATTAAACATTTCAATTTGGTGTTCTACAAGTGAATCATAACTAGCTTGGATAACGACATTCTGCATTTGCATTTGCATTTAGATTAATCAACAGTTTACTCTCAGCATATAGCTTTTTAAATCCTTCATTTAGGCCTTCGGTGTAGTCACTGAGCTTGCAATGAACTAAGAGCAAGCTCATACTCCTTCCTTCTAGAAGGCAACAGGTCGACTCTTTCAAACATGCAGGATGAATTAATCAATATTCATTTCTGTATGCAACTGAAGAACAATGACTATGTTGAAGTGTACTGCTAAAGTAGAGGTCCACTTTTAACACGCACATTTCTGGTGCCCACTACACTACCCACCTCATCCCCATGCTAATCCTCTCCATTGCCTTGTGCAGCTTCTCGCTGCTTCCCGCACACCCTTGCTGCCCCGCGCAGTCTTCCTAGCAGCGCCTCCCACGCTGCGCAGTCTTCCTAGCAGCGCCTCCTTCTTCCCATTCACCCCGCAAGGTCTTCCCATTCACTCACTTCTTTCAAACCCTCCTCTCTCCTGAGCTTCCTCCACCCTCTTCTCTTTCACTGCCTCCCCAACTACTTTACCCCACTCGACAACTCGGTAGTCCTCCCCACGCCGCACAGCGCAGCATTCAAAATAGTGCTAGCTTCTCTCACCCCTCTGCGCCAAGCTCCCTTCTACATATTGCATGTTGCCAACTCTATCTAATAAATGCAGATCATGCTTGGGGGTTGATGTTCGATTTCATTTTATCTTTGGTAGATTATCTAATTGATTTTAATGTGACACTTCCCAATTGCATTGCTACCTACAAATGTCTACAAAAAATACATTGCATAGTGTACAGACAAAATTTACAATGGTTACAGCAGACTGGGTGCACACCAAATTGAAGGATAAAGACAAGTTTTAGTATTGGGTTCTAATGTCTACGATTAGCACAATCCTTTGTATGTGCTTCTTAGATCTTAAAACATTGGTAGGGAATGTGGTCCGGTTATAGCTTGAAAGCACTAAATCATTGTTGGTTATAGTAAATAGTATTTTATAATCAACTGTGTTAGACTGTCATTTAGCATTGTTGTTGGCATCTTGAGACTACTGTCTGATAGTCAAATTTTACCTCCCAGACTGCTGATGTCAGCAACATTTGAAAATTTTTTCCCTCACCATTGGCGTTTCTAAATTTACAATCTATCTTTGAATCATCATAACTTGCTCATTCTGACTCCTTTTTTTGAGCATTGTTTTTTGATTTGGGGTAGAATTTCGTAAGGATCCTTGTGGTAAAGTCAGTTTTTGATTTTTATCTCTAGATTTATCTAAAATCACTATTTTTTATGACTATACCTACCTAATCCCACGTTTTACAACTTCCAGAGCCTCATACGGACTCATACAATAATGTTTTTGGATGCAATTTTTTTTTAAAGTGCATGATTTTCTGTTTACTTTTTGAATATGCAATCTATTTTCTAATTTTCTAATTTTGATAATGTGGACTAATCTTTGGCTTTGTTGTTTTTGATCTTGTCTTTTGCGTATTTCCTAACAGTGGTTTGCAGAATGTTATCCAAGAAGACTAAAACAAAAACTACTCACAAATTGGTTTTGAAAGTTTTCTTTGGTCAATAGAATGCAAAACATTGTGCTTGCATCTTGTTTTTGATTTCTTAAAATAGGAACCCACATGCAAGAATTTTTAAAATGAACTTCTATCTGATGTTTTAGGGATGAAAATAGTGTCAGGAAATTATGCTCTCGCCCTTTTGGGATGATCAGAAAACCAAAAACATTATTGTCATTTTCTTATGCTGCTTGATGTGTCTTCTAGTTTTGTAAACCCAAGGAATTTCATGGACGTACCCTCTCCCCTCGGCTTCGCAGATCTTGGGTGAAAGAGAAATCCATACAAATCCTTTAGCGTGGCTACCTCCTGAGTGCTTTAACAAAGCCGGTGAGAGTGGATTGCCCAACCGGTAACAGGCTAAAGCCAAGCCCTTCCAAACTGGTATACAAAAAACATCATTATGATTAGTCTCACAGTGGACAGGTGTGAATTCATTGTGGAAACCAAAATCTCCTTTAGTACCCTAGTGGTGCGTTAAAGTTCCTACATTGTTAAAGTGAAAACCTTGCTTTGAAAGGATTGGGAGAGCCCCCTTAATTGGGAAAATGACTTGATCACAACCACCTGAACGAATGCCTTGACTACACACTTTGTTCTAGTAACCAAAATCCCTCTATCTGTTGGTGCAGAAGGTCAGAGACCAACTAAGATGTCCCACACTTTCACGGTTCTCAGTAGAGACAACAGTCCCTTGGGAAGTCATTACCCTTGGGGTTCGAAGCTTGGTGTGCTTGATAATTGAGTGCACTATAAGGAGGAGCCCGTGCCTCCAAGCTTCTAAGTTGTCTTCTATGAGTAGGCGTGGCTGAACTTCGGTTCAAGTGAGAATTCAACAAATATTTCCTTGGCTTACCTAGGATTGTGGTGTGTCTATTTTTTTTACAACAATCAATCTCCATGATGTGTTTTTCATGAGTGTTTACTGAAACAACAACAACAAAAATGATCAAACAATCTTGAAAACTGTATACTTTTGGTACTTGACTATCATATCTCATCAAAACATCAAATCAAACATCAAAATGATCAACGATTCAAAATTTGCACTTCTAGGTGTTAGCTGTCAACTCTTGTCCAAGTTTTTGCATCTTATATCAAACTCTAGAAATCTATCAACTTTCTCTCTAATTCTATATTCTGCTGTGAAGGTTCTATCCGAATTTTCACAAATCTGTGTTTTCATCAACATCATCACTAGTCTGTCTTTGACTGCAATCTGTTGACAATCTGACTCATTTCTATTTCAAAATCTAATTTTGTTGTGCTAGTCCAAGTGAATTTTTATCTTATCAGTCTTTGTCTATGTTGTCCTTATCCTGAGTTGTGAGAGTAGGTTCGTTAACCTTGACTCAAGATCAGAGTCATTGCTTCTCTCTCTTAGTTGGACTTTATCTCCTTTGTCCTTTGGTCTTGGACTTAATCAACATTTTAGATATCACTTTAGCACCTGTCAGTCAATCAACTGATTCATCATACCTCCTCTTCAATCTTCTATGCAAGCGCATCAAGACAATCTTAAAATGTCTAAAAGAAAATGGGCTAAACCTTATGGTCCTAACAACGCACATGAAGAGATTCTTATGGCAGCTTTATCAAAACAAATTCAAACTATGCAATCTAAAATCCAAGAATTAAAGGGGGAAAAGGATACACAATCCAACAAATCCTCATCAATCTCAATCTATCCTTTTCTATTTGATCATTATCAAGTGAGTGGCTCTAAAGCCCTAAAAGTTGCTGAAAACACCATGAATTCTTCCTCTAAAGGGATTAGTAACATCATGAAAGAAAAACCTTGTGTTAAATGCGCAAGAGAATTCACTCCTTTGGGGAAATCTTATGAATCTGCATTAGAAGAACTTCTTGATAATGATCTCATCACATTACCTCAAGCTACATCACATGGATGAAGATTCTTGAGTAACTATTGTGCATATCATTAACATAATGAGCATAAAAACTTCATCTTGCATGGAGTTAAAACATAAAATCCAAGATCTCATAGATGATAGCATAATTGAAGTGGAAAATCCTAATGAATCATCTAGTGAAGATAATGATCTCAAG
Organism: Thuja plicata; assembly: GCA_018584345.1. Taxonomy (NCBI): domain Eukaryota; kingdom Viridiplantae; phylum Streptophyta; class Pinopsida; order Cupressales; family Cupressaceae; genus Thuja; species Thuja plicata. The sequence goes on along the minus strand of MU224256.1, from coordinate 4,627,425 downwards.
CATGATCAATATCAGGAATCCATGTCTAGCAATGGTTCCCATAGCACATCTACTTCCTCTATCATTCCTCCATCTCCTAAAGCTTCACCATCTCCATCAAGAACTAAACCTAATGAAAACTATGTTTACCCTCAAGGACTACCTCTAAAGGAGATCCAAGCTAATCAACATACGACTGCAAGTCCTTCTCAAGCTTCAAAGATCATAGACCCAAAGCATGCATGTTCTTCAATGCTTGTCATTCCTATTCCAAATGATTGTCCATCAGCGTGTCAAGAATCCCTCATGTAGATCAAAAATCCCACCTCATCCTTAGAAGTGCCTCCATGTCAAGAGGAAAATCCAAAGTGTGAAGAATCAAATATCAGTAATGATCAAGATCAAGACACCATCCATCCTTATCCAACAGTTGACCAAAGTCACATATCCCTAGATTCCGAGGATGATCCTCTCATCCCCTTCCATTTCTTCCTCGAAGAAACTCTTACATCTCCTATATCTTATCCATCTCCCAAGCAAGATCAAGATATCCTTTCTGGCATCTCTAATGGGCCTATTGAAAATCAAGAGAAAGGTACCCTTTGTGCACTATCTAAAGATCCTTTTCAAGATCAGAGCATCCCATCATCTCCTTGTCATGCTCCTCCATATCCACCTTCACAAACCATCATTCCTCCAAATCCCTTGTAGAACAATAAATCCTCTCAAGCTTCAGTTTCTCATATGAATGCTACTCATGCACCAATTGATATAAAGGTGAATTCAAAAGAGAAGAGCCTTGGTCATGTAGCTCACCCTAAAGATGTTGGTATCCTTTCCACACCTTATATCCCTCCATTCAAATGTAAGCATCAACCTTCTCCATCCTCCAAGTCCATCCTTGGTCCCTATATCCCAAAGATGAAACCATCAAACCTTCCATCTATATTGGGTCCTTATATCCCTCCATCTACTTACCCTATTCACCTCTCAAGATCAACAAAGACATACATCCTTGAAATCTCCTCATCAACCAATCCACATGAACCAGTCATATAAATCATATTCATCCACAATTCCCAAGTCTTTTGTAAGAAATTTGGATGTACAATGAAGAAATCAGAAATCCAAGAATCCACTTACATATGAAGATCACTATGTCCCATCCAATCGACATGTGACTACAAAGAGACCGCAAAGGTCCACTGAGAAAAGAGTAAAATCAAAGAAAATATGGGTTCCTAAATCCAGCATGAAAGAATTGCATTCTAAGTCCAAGCAAAGAAGAATATCAAAGAAAATATGGGTTCCTAAATCCATCATGGACAAATTGTGTTCTACATCATCCAAAAGCAAAGGAAAATCAAAAGCTACGTGGATTCCTCAGTCTCTCCTAAAGGACTTAGATACAAAAATAAAATCAAAATCTATGTGGATTCCCAAGTCTCTCTGAAAAGGCTTGGACAAAAAGGCAAAGTCAGAGTTGGCATCCAAGCTTCCAAAGACTTCCACTTTATCTCCATCTAAACATCTCCTGTCTTCGAACTCTATTTTGGGTCCTCATGTCCTAAAATCCATTACCTTGAATACTTCATCCATCTTAGGTCCTCGTGTAACAAGATCCATATCCACTCATACATCCAAGTCTCGAGCTATTCCATCCACTTTTCCTGCATCCGTCCACTACCCTTTAAGGCATGTGTAGATGTTGATCTTATCACCATTTCCATCTACCCCTACGCAAAATTTTCTATACCCTATCCCATATCCTTCCATCCCTATTATCTAATCCACTGAATAATCCTTGCATATCATCTCCCTTATCCTCTATTTCACTCCCTACCATCAGCATATCATCATATTTGAGCATGCTTTCAGTGGCCTTGGCCTATCATAACATATCTTTTAAAGGAGCACTATCTAAAGAGAAACAATCTTAAAGATCCTCCATAAAATCAAAAGTACAAAAAAAAGGAAAAAAGAAAAAAGTACCTTGGTGAAAACTTGGTAAATAGGCACCTTGGTAGCAAAAGTAAAGAGAAATCAATTCATCCTATGGTGAAAACCACTTCTTGTGGCACCTTGGATAAGTACTATGATAAAAACTTGGCATACATGCATCATGCGTAATTCCTCCTACTTGCACTCTTCACTTGGGGGCAAGTTCCTTCCATTTCATATTATCCATCATATCCTACATCTAGCTAGCCTGTGAGCATCCATGTACCTTCCAGTGATCTTGACAGGGTTGAGCCTATCCATGAGCATCATGTATCATGACATGCATTATCCTTTCCATCAACTTATTCACTTGCTCTCATCCATGGCACCCTATCATGATCTTGCTTATTCTAAGCCTATCTCTGAGCATTTGACCCTTTATCTTGATTGCACTATCATAGCTATATCCTATCCTATCAAATTGACCCTTTGGTCTTGATCAAAATGGAAAAACAAGTTCTCAAAATTCTCTTGACATGTCCATTTTTTTGGACTCCATGCTTTTCATGACATCAGGTCATTGTCCTATATGCTATCCAGCACTGCTCCATGAGCCTACATTTTGATATTCATTTTTTCCCTAGCTTGGGTAATATTAAGGAGACTATCTTTGAGGGTTTCATTCACCCTCTTTATCCATCATTGTCTATTCTCCTCATCCATCAGCTTTCTAATCTATCTGTAATGACCTCTACCTTGCTAGACATTGGGGGCAAACCAATGTGATCTTTCTTGAGATCGGGTAATCTCTGAAAAAAATCTAAAAATTGGAAAATGTTTTGAAAAAATGATCATCTTGGTGAGAACCTAGAAATAGGTGCCTTGATGCATCAATATAAAACAATCTAAAAAATACAAAAATACAAAAAAATTGAAAAAATGAAAAAAAGGATGGCGATAGAGGCATGCTTACTAGGTTTTCAATGATCACATCATCAATCAAAACCCCATCACTTGGGGCATCTCAACTTCATCGCATCAAATCAAGTTGAGATTATCATAAATCAAAAGCAACCCAATCAATTGTCTTATACAATGATGGATACACTCAAAACCAGACATATCAATCTTAGACGAGTCATTCATTTCTGAAACTAGGCACATTGATCAAATTGGCTTCATCACTTCAAATCAAGTCAATTGCCGCTAAATAGAATATTTGCAAAGTAGGTAACAACCTGGTAAACAGGCACCTCTTGTACTTAGCACTCCATTTATCAATACTCAGTCTTGGCAATCTTTTGCTTCAATTTGTACATAAGATTTCAGTCACTTTCGTACCACTCTGGTTCTTCTGAGAACCCTCCTGGCTTGAAACTGATCCAGAGTCATAACCTGGGGGCAATCAAATCAGATTTTTCCTCGTAGTATGAGTCAAGTCAGTTATCACCATTTTCTACTAGGGGTATGGGTCCCCAATTTGATCACATCTTTGGATTACACCAGAGTTAGTAATCTTGTCATTTCTGAAGGACAACTAGCTGCTGACACAAACAGGTATTTCTCAACATCACAATCAACAGTGTTTCTTAACACTATCTTTGGACGCATATGTGTTTCTTAACACACATTGGATATCACAAACATAAACAACAGATTGATAGCAATCAAATACAAAGCACTCACAAGCACAACGATGTTTCTCAACACCTCATACATATACACATTCAAAAACTTTGAAAATGGCTGAAGTATGCTGCACTTCTATTTGTATGTTGTCTGTTTTCATTGATTTCATTAATCTTTTCTTTGTCTATTGCTTGTTGGTGTGGTCCCAATGATCCATCAATGTCAAATAAACTGGGTGTATGTGTTAAGAGCTCCTGCATTAAGGTGGAAAATCCTCACATCCCTCGATCCTCTTTATTTGTACGCCAAAGTGAGGTCAGAACTTTCTCCTTGAATGTTATTGCTCAGTTTTTTTATGCAAGATCACACTCATGGTTATCTTGGCTTTGAATGCCTCAATACTGGTGTACTCTTGCAACATTTACTGGAAAGAACATTCATGTCATCTCGGATTTTTTTCCCTCGATGCTTACGTTAGTTTCCCATATCTTATCCGATGAAAGTCATATTCATATTCTTATGGTCACAGTGGCACCAATAAGGATTGTATCGACTCTGATGTTCTAAAAATGCTCAATGATGAAAAATTTCAAAGCTAAAGCTCAGTGACTACACCTTAGGTTGCATTCATGTTAGTCTTGCATCTGTATCTGCATTTGCATAGTGTTGAAATGAACATAATAAATTTATCTCTATCTAATGTGAAGGATCTGAGATTCTAATCAATCAATCTTCTCATCGTCAAGTGGTCATGACACCCCTTGCTAAATCAACTGTCCTAATTCTATTTTCAGGATCAAAATCAAAATCAAAATTTGACCACTTACACAACCAATGGAAATCTCTCATGCTTTTGGTCAATCTCGGTCAAACATGACCTCTCATCAAATACATCTTTTGTCCTAACCACGTGGGACCTATATCTAATTAGATCAGTTTCTTCCTAAATTGTCTAATTAATCAAATTGCTTCTCATCACTGGGGTACGCAGCCATATTTTGATTTCATTCCCGAGGGGGCAGGATCGGGACATCAACATTCTAGTGATCACATCCTCAATCAAAACCCCATCACTTGGGGCATTTCAGCTTCATCGCATCAAATCAAGTTGAGATCATCTTAAATCAAAGGCAACCTAATCAATGGTCTTATATAGTGGTGAATACACTCAAAACCAGACAAGATCAGTCTTATACGAGTTATTCATTATTGAAACCAAATACATTGATAAAATTGGCTTCATCGCTTCAAATCAAGTCAATTTTCTTGCTAATCAAATCTCTTAATGTTAATCATTTTCATTGCTTCAAATCAAACTGGTTATTCATTCAAACCAATCAAAAAGGTTTAACAGTTCTTAGCAGATGTTCAGTTTCATTGCTTCAAATCAAACTGAGCATTCTATTTATATCTTTTGATTGATCTTCATCCAATCAAGCTCGAAGTCGGTCTTCTTCTTCAAAAGAATGGTTTCATCGCTTCAAATCAAACTATTTTGGGTCTTCTCGCTAATAGGTCTTTGAATCAATGCACTGATCGCACATCAATTCAAACAGGGGAAAATGTAATCACCTAAAAATGGGCATCTAAACCCTAGACCCCCAATCTCAACATTTAATCAAGAAACCCTAATCTTGATTAACCCTAAGTCCTAAATCAAACAGGCAATTATCAAATTCAAACTGATCTGACCTAAACCCTAGGTCCTAATCA
>MU224256.1:4557308-4609275 GCA_018584345.1 Thuja plicata | reverse complement strand
GCTTTCATCCTCCACTATCTTAGACCTTAAACATAACTTCTGAAACTCCTCTGTATATGCTTGGACTTCAAGGTCTTTTTGTCTAAGGTTTTGTCTCTTTCTATGCATTTGAACTTCATAGTCATCCAGGAGATAAGTTTGTTTCAAATTTCTCAACATACCTTTCCATGAAACAATGGGACTCTTTCCCTCTTTCTCCCTTTCATTCTGAACAAAATTCCACCAGGTAAGTGCTGGTCCTCTTAATCTAGACTTAGCCACCTTGAGTTTTTGAGCATCAGTCACCCCATCACATTCAAAATGATTCTCAAGGCTGCCTGTCCAGTCTAAAACCAAATCAGCATCCATTTGTCCACTAAACAATGGCACAACCTCCAAAGCTTTACCACTCAAGGCTTTGAGTGCCTTCAAGAAGGGTTCCTCAGGTAAGACCAGATCAGGGGTAGGTGTTTCTTCATCTAGGTCCCAATCCTTCTCCTTAGCTTCTTTTTCCTCTTTCTGGTCTACCTTGTCCTTTATACTATCTTCCTTAGCTCGGACTTCATCCAAGAGTTTCTCCATTTGAGCCAATATCTCTCTCAGCAACCTGTTATCCTCTTCTTGTTCATTCACTTTCTTTGCCAATTCAGCATTGGTCACCATCCTGCTAGATGCACTAGATTCCTCACTTAAATCTTTGGTCTGCAACATCCACTGGCTGCACTACTTCTTCTTTCCCAAATCTTGAACTTGGGCTCTGATACCACTCTGATAGGGAAACTCCTTGGTGACCTTCTAAGTTTTCTTGAAACTCTTCTTAGGCCTCTCCTAGGACCTCTAGGGCTTCCTCAATCCACCCTCTACCACTTGGAAGAATCAACTCTTCCCCTCCAACCAAGAAGCTACCTATCTTGTCAAATTCACCTTTCTTGTGTTCTACAAGAACTTCCCAAATCTACACCTTCCAAGCCCTAACCATGAAATGGAGTTGCAAGAGGTTGAGGGCTTCATTTCAATACAATCTTGGATTGCAACATGGGTTTTAAATCTCCAAGTTGAGCCACTTTTCCATCGAGTTCCAATTTTTCCTATCTTTAAGGCCTTGTAGCCTTTTCTACCAAATAGGCCTCCTAAATTATAGGACAACAATTTTTCAGTACAAAACCTCCAAAGGAACCCCAAATCTCTTCATACAATCTTAAAGTAAAGCAAAAACCCACAAGGATTTTCTAGGTCTTAGGGTCCAGTACTGTCCGTACACCCTACTTCTTGAAAATGGCTTCTTTCTTGCTTTTGGACCAGTTTAAGGTCTTAGGCTTAAAAACTTGGCATGTTGGATTCTTGGGCACTCCTCCACTTTGGGGAACACCTGCATAACATCCTTTAGTACACCCATGGCCTTCTTGGCTCATGAGAACACCCCCTGCAACTTTAAAACCAACTGTCACTTGCTCTTCCTAACTGGGCTGTGCATGTAGCTCGCCTAGGGCAAGTTATTAAAAATACTTGCAAGCACTTCTAGAGCTCCTCCTACCACATTCTTGAAGCTCCATGGACCTAGTCTCCATTCCTAGGTGGCCATACAAAACCAATGGTGGGAAGTGGAGTTAGGTACACATCTTTGCTCCTTGGCCAAAACTGCACAGCAAGCAGTCCAAAACCAAAATAATTTACAAACAACAAAGAAAAAACAACTACAAAACAAACTAACTATTGAAAAAGATTTGAAACATGTGAAAAAATAGTATCCAATAGTCACAGTCTCAATTTCAATCCATGCACAACAAAATAACCCCAAAAAAATCCTTTAAATTTGCTGTCTGCTTATTAAAACTCTCTGCTCCAATATCCAAAATCCGTACAATCTCCTCTCCCTCTTCAAATTAGGGTTTTTTCACCTTATATACTTCCCACACACATGTTTCACTCCTTCTATGGGTTCAAAAACCATTAGAACCTCGAAACCCTCTAGACAACAAAAATGTTGTCAGCAACTTTTAAAAGTTGCTAATGTTGCATAGCAACATTTTACATTGTAATTGCAACTTACACTTTGTAAGTGTTTCACCACCATTTAAACCTATCTAACCTTAGCTAGACTACCTAGGGTATCCAAGGACCCTAAGAACCACCATGAATTCACTCTGACATTTGATGACATCATCAAGTATAGTTCACTAAATGGAGCCAAAAATAGAGCTATTTTCACAAATTAGAGAGCAAAACTAAAACCTAGCAAATCACTCTTGGTCCACATGACCTTATGTATTTACATTTCCCTACAAGAGGGTCTTACACACACTAGCACACCCAAAAAGAAAAGAGACCACCAAACTTGCTGGCATCTCAAGGGTGCTCCTATACCACAAAGGATCCCCGAAAGTTTTAGGAAAAACACCTAGAACAAGATGCTATTTTTGCCCCATTCCCAGGAACAAGATGCTATTTTTGCCTTGTTCCCTACAAATAAAGCTTGGATTTCACCTACAAGTCAATTTTATTTTCTAGATCTTGTTTTTGCACATTACAGGTTTCTGGCAATCTGTTTTAGTCTGTTATATCCATTTTTTCAACTACTTGTTTATCTGGTCATCTACATTAAATTTTTTGTATCATTTTTGTTTCCATAAATTACATATTTAGTAAAGGATTGCTATCAAATTCAACACTTGATTTTCCCCTTGAGCCTAGTGGGGCATCTTCCTTTTGAATGTGCAATATATAAAAATGGAGGTGTGATCTACCTATTTTCCCCCACCTCCATTTTTCTATTGTTCATTTTGTTGAACCCAATTCATAACATTTCCATTATGATTTTGGTGTTTAGATATCCTTTGTATGCATTACATTAAATCTATATTTTATTTGATGGTTAGATGTGATTTTCATTAAATTAACTATTGTGCTAAGTTGATTTGCATATCTCTTTCAAAGTTCACATTTACATTATATCTATCTATCTTTCATTGTCTTATGCATGAGTGCTATCACATTGAGTCCTACCTATAGCATTATAGTTAGGATAATTCATAGACTTATGGTTTCCTTTGATCTTGAGTCCTCTATATTTCCAAGGAATCTTGATGAGACCAACATGCCTAATAATAAAATTCCTCCTATTATTGAGAACTAATCTTCCCACTCTTCTCATGACAAAGGTGAGACCTTAAGATTCCCTCCTATTCAATTTCAAAATATTCCCCAAGACTTTGAAAATTTTGAGCAATGATTAGGATGAGAAAAATCTAATCCTAAGGTCTTCTCTATAGTAGAAGGTTTGGGGAAGATAATTCATAATGATGAATATGGTGTTAATATATTACACAGTATCTCTCATGTCATTGATAATAATATCAATCCTATGTCAATCCTATTAGATATTTTTCCCAAGAGATAGGTTTAATTCCATCTACCACTAGTGTTGAAAAATCCATTCCTATTCCTACTTCCAATCCTAGTGTGTTCACTTATTCTCCACCTATCATAACCACTTCCATTCACAATATAAATCCTACAAATGTTAGCATTTCTAATCCTATTTTCCCTACCATTACTTCAAGTATTTCATGTGTTTCCTTACCTTCATCCATGCCCACTTACAATAGTGTTCCTTTTTCATGTTTTATCGTCCCTTCCATTTACCATAATGGTTCAAATCTTTCACACATATCTCATTCCACAATTTCTATTGATTCTACTATCAATATCTTGGTTCAAACTATGTCATCCTTGCAACAACAAATTGCTTCCATGACTCAATCCAAGTTTAATATTCCTACTTGTTTCTTTTCTAGTCCTTTCTCATTAGATATAATTTTTTTTGTCATTCCTCAATACATGTAAATTCCCCACTTACAAACTTACAATGATCAAGGTGATCCCTTGAGCCATGTCAAAACCTTTCAAACATTGTGTAGTGAATTCTCTCACGATCATAGGTTCATGGCTAAACTATTTACTAGAACCTTTCAAGATAAAGATTTGCAATTGTATTTTTTTTGCCTCCTTATTCCATTGAATCTTTCCAAAATATTGCTAATGTTTTCATTCAAGAATTTGAAACCAATATTGGCCCTATGATTTCTTTGACTGATTTAATACATTGTAAACTAGGTGTTAGAGAAAAAGTGACTGATTTTATTAATAGATTTAAGCATTTGCATGCTCAGATTTATTTCTTGTACTTGATATTGATGTGCAATGTGTTTTTCATTTCTACTTTACAAAAAACACATTAGAGATAAGATTCTACTTTCTAAATTTTCCTCTTTTACTCAATTGTGTGCAGTGCTTCATAATTATCAGCCTCAAGTGAGTCAATTTGAGAGGACCACCCCAATAGCTCTAGTTGATAAGAGTGATTACGTATCTTAGTACTATAACAAGGTTTAGAAACCTAATAACTTCATCAAGATCGATAATTCATCAAACAATGTTAATGAGAAAGTGGCAACAACATCCAAAGGTATGACTCATTCGTCATTTGTTTTTAGAGCTCATAATTTTACACAACTTTATAAATCTTTGCATAATGTGATGTTAAATTTTATTAATGCTAAAGTGTTAACTCTTCCTCTTATTAAACAAATTGAAACATCTAAAACTTTTCCTAAATCCTTTGATCACAAAGCCTTTTGTCAATACCATCATCAACCTTGCGATGATATTGAGAAGTGTTTCAATCTAAAATTTGTTATTCAAGACCTCATTGATTTTAATACTATATTTGGTGAGGGTGTTAATGATCAAGGAAAAAAACCTATATTGCCTCCTAAGCAAAGATTTCAAATATATACCAATCCTTTTCCTTCTCATTTGACCAATACCATTGAATCTACCTAGTATTTACCTTCTTCCTCTACCCTTGTATGTGAAAATATATATGTTCACACACACACACACACACACACACAGAGTTTATTTCATTCATGGGTGTTTTTCTCTATGGTATTTTTTTTAATCTTTGAGTTAGTTTCAGTTTGTTGTGTTGATTGTTTTTTTCAATTTCATGGGGTTTAGTTCATGTTCTTTCTTCTTGATGTCCTTGGCTTTACTTTTTGTATTTTTTAGAATTTTTTCCTTTCCCTCTTCTCTTCACCCAAGGCCTAGTTTCCTCCTCTTGCATCTATTTAAGTTCTTTAGTCTGAAACTATTCCGTCTTTATTACTATCTAGCTATTGTTTCATCCCGATGATGGATCATGTAGTATGATCTGAAATATTGATGATGAAAAATTGTACACAGTTTAATCCATAAATGAAAGAGTATAATAATAAAATTATTAAAATATTAAGTATTAATAAGCCCTAACCCTGATTGAATCCTCATCCTAACATTAACCCTAATTAAACTCTACTCCTAACCTTATTTAAACTCTTATTTATATTTAACCCAATTTGTACCCTTTCCATAACTAAATATTTGCTCTTATTGAATTTAAGCATAAATCTAACTAAGCTCTAAGCCTAATTGAATTGTAATATTATTTTATCTTATAAAGTGTAATATTATGTTATACAAGTAATTTAATATTATATTTATGTATTTTATATGATGGTTATAGCTATGATTGGGATAGGATTATGGTTAGGGTTAGGATTTACATCATGATTATGGATATACTTAAGGCTTATAATCATGGTTAGGGTTAGGGATAGGGATAGGGTTATGATTATGGTTAGCATTAGGGATTATGATTATGGTTTACATAATGGTTAGGGTAAGATTTAGTAATATGGTTAGGGTTAGGGTTTATATTTTGGATTAGGGTTTAGTTTTGTATTAGGATTATGGTTAGGGTTTTATTTCAGGTTACGGTTAGAGCTAGGGTTTAGGGTTAGGTTTATGGTTAGTGTTAGGGTTAAGATTATGGTTATGGTTAAGATTAGTATTATACTTATGCTTAGGGGTATATCATAGTTAAGGATAGTGATAGAGTTAGGATTAGGGTTAGGATAATGGTTATGGTTAGGATTTATATGATAGTTAGGTTTAGGTTGAGGGTTAGGATTAGAGCCCTAAGTTTAGGGTTAAGATAATGGTTTGTTTTAGAGTTTAGGGTTTTAGTCAGGATTTAGGATTATAGTTAGGGTTGGGTTTATAATTAGGGTTTAGGTTTAATATTTGGATTATGGTTATGGTCATGGATATAATAGTTAGCTAAAGAATTAGGGTTAGGGTTAGGTTTTTGGGTATGGTTAAGGTTAAGATTGATTTTATGGGGTATATAATAGTCAGGGTTAGTATTAGGATTAGGGTTAGGTTTTTGAGTAGGGTCAGGGTTAGGATTGTTGAACAAGCCGAATAAATAAGAGGGGGGTGAATTAGTTATTCACAAACAATTTCTTAAAATTTTACTTAATTGGTAAAATATTTAACCAATCGTAAACTTATAACATTTATAAAAATGAAAACCCAAAAATATCAACACAATGAACATTAGAATTTACGTGGAAATCCAAATTGGGAAAAACCACAAAGAAGATAATTTTCATGAAATGAACACCAGTTAAGGTGATTTTCATGAGGGCTCATTGTCAATTTTATTACTCTTATTTGGCTTATTGCTAGTTGGGCTAACTACCCAGAAAAGAAAGGCTAATTGTCTATATAATTAGGTTTATTGCCAATACAATTAGGCTCAGTGATAACATAGGCTCATTGCCAGAATATAAGAAATGAAAGGAGAATATAGCAGTGAGATCATTATCACTGATACTCTATAATAAAAAAATGATATAACAGTCTACTACCGATTGTACCAACTCACACATGCATCAATCCACAGCTCTTTCCTTATCAGATTCACATTCACTTCACATAATCAAGCATTGCATAGACAATTATGATTATCACTCTTATTATACTACTTGATTCCAATAATCAAGTCAGTCTAAACCAATTTTAAATAGGTCACACCTAAAGATTCCTATGGTGGTAAGGAATGAAATGTAGATCACCTCTCTCAATATAGAACACTTCACGCATATCAGTGAGCTAAACAGTATTGAAGATCTTTGGTACCTATGAATAAGATCTATATGTTACAATTCAAATGCACTGACAAAAGAAAAATGAACACATACAAGATAGGAACAATCCAAAAAAAACATTCCACCATATGTTGCACATAAATAGGGACCAATACCGATATGGATAAGCTTAAATATTAAAGCACATCCTTCAGTGAACACTTCTACCGATACACCATTACCAATAGCCAAACCACATCTAATCCTCTTCTATACATGATATTTTTGACATTAATGAAAAAAATTAATGAAAACAAAAATAATAACATCAACCTCACATTGTAACAATCTCCCCCTTTTCATTGATGGCAACATTCAACAATAAAAAAGAAAACAACTCACTGTTAAAATATATCAACATCAATATTATCTGTCTAACTATTCTTCTCCCCCTTTGATAATATGAAAAAGGGACAAACTCCCCCTTACTAAATCACTCTTCTCCCCCCAAGAAGAAGAAACTAAGCATTTATCTATAAATGTTTAAGTATGCAATTCACTAGACCAATGCACACATCAGTGCATTTAAAGAATACTAGGAAGTGGAAAAATTCTCAACCCTTGAGATACTCAAAAGTATCCTTTCACAAAAGGTTTTTAAATATATCTACTACTTTCTCATTTATAGGCACATATTCAAGCTTGAATTCCTTTTCCAACACCTCTCTCAATAAATGATACCTAATTGATACATGTTTTATTCTGGAATGTTTTTGATTGAAAAAGAAGCCAAAACAAGGGGGATGACCCGATGAAAACACAACCAGCATGAGAATTGAAGACTACAAGCACACCACCAGAGTTAGCAGACCCTCAGCCAATCCTCTTTTGAAAATAGAAAACCAAAAACTAGAACAACAAGCCCCAACTTCACCATGAAGTTGGTAACCAGCCTGTTAACAGCAACAGACCCCAACTTCACCACGAAGTTAGTAACCAGTCTGTGCAAGTTAGTAACAATAGAGTTTAAAATAGAAGCAAAGTAGAAAGCAATAGTAATATGGTCATAAGAGTTAAATAAATTAACTAACAGGCCCAGAACAAGAAACCAATGAAACTAGCCAAAAAAACCAAGCATAAAAAAGGAACAAAAAATACTTGGGGTTTTTACCCCCTCCACTGAGAAATAACTTGATCCAATCTTCCGTAAGGAATTGGAAGAGATTCCCATCACTCTGAACCTCCCCTGAGGTAACCTCTTTTTCCATGTACAATAGCTGGAGAGTCATTGTCGCTGAATGCCTGACTTTGAGTGCAAACCCAACAATCCTATTGAAACTTTCCCCTAACTCTCTGATTTCCTCCTTAACCTCCCGAAGGTCCTTCTTGGAGACAGAATCCTGGAAGGAGGCCTGCATCTTCTTAACATCCTTCTGCAATTGAATAAGGTCACCCTTAGCTTCAATCTTACTCTCAACCTCCACCTTCCTTTCCTCTAGGGCCTCTTCCTTGTTACCACTAGTATCCTTAGTATTCGACACCACCTGGGGACCAGGCGGTGAGGTAGCCGTAAGCGGTGACTCTGAATTCTTACCATCAAGAAACTTCTTTTTAGATAAATCAATGGTGGGTAATTTGAAACTTGCTAAGATCTGGGATGATTCATGGCTCTTCTTGGCACCATCCATAGATTGGGAGACTTTTTTATCTTTGTCATGGTTGCTCTCATCCTTCTTAATTTTCTTCCCTTTCTTATTATCCCCACTACTTCTCTTCTTCTTTTCTTCCTCCTCCTCTGAGTCGCCTTCTTCCTCATCTTCTTCTAGATACCTCTTCCTGACAACTTTCTTCTTATACCAAGTGTTAGAGGAAATTCCATGGGACCTCCTCCTACTTTTGATTTCATCTTCCTCCTCCTCTGAATCAATATTGATTTGGGTTCCACCCACTGTACCTATTTTATCTTTCTTTGGCTTATTATGCATAGGGGTTTGAATTTTGGAGGAGGAGGTGGGGTTAGAGTGAGAAACCATTGACTCTTTGGGAGAATTATCAGAGGGAGAGTTAATATCCTGCATAGTGACAATTCTTGGAGGGAATAAAGCAAGGTGAAAATTAAAAAGGCGTAAAATCAAGCCCTGATGGAGAATGCAGTAATTCTTCCTAGCCTTTTTCTTTTCCCTAACATCCATTACTGAATCCTCAGGAGAGTGCAACAAGTAAAAAGGGAAGGAAATAGTATCATTATAATGGAAGTGGTTGAGCAGAGGGAAGTGGTGGTTATAGAAAATGCCAAAATGACCTTCTAGAGTAATGTACTTCATCAGAATGAGACATACCTCAATCTAGGGATTAGGAAACACCTCCCATTTAAAGCCCCCACGAATGTGGACCGTGACATCCAATTTCTTGAAAAATATCTTCATACTAGAATCATCTATGCTCTTTGTAACCTTCTTCCATTTTCTCCCATCAGTGGAGAGACCCATAGCATGGGCAATAACCTCTTCATTTATTTTGAAAGTTATTCCATTTATGGTTACCTTACGATCCGTCCAGGAATTCACCAACTGCATCAAGATGAGTTCATCACTTCCCTCCATGGATTCTAGATAGGAATAGAATCCCCCCTCCTTGAAGTAGGTAACTCCACAAGGGTTTTTGAGGAACCCATCCTCAATTTTAGAGGGCTCCACATGGAGCATATCGCCACCCATATCCAAACTATGCTCAGAAATCTCCTCCTCTTGAGTCTCCAGAGACATCCCACCTGTTCTACCACCACCTAGACCAACCTTCACCAGAGCCCAGAAAAACTCACAGAGTACCCAACAAGGATAAACGGTGAAGCAAATGATGGATAACCAGTTAGGAATAAAATCCAACGCATTAATTATTTGTAAGTAGGTAAAAATCACATGGGTGGCCGAAATGAGAGAAAAGCCATCGCGTAAAGGGAAATTATTGCAAATCTTTTGTTTAAAATACCAATTAAGCTTGGACATCTTATCACGGCTTCCAAGATGTGTGCCTATCCCCACATCAGTGTATTGTTTGAAATTTCCCATACTTTTTCCCAAATAGGCATTAAAAGCCCAAATTTTTAGCATTATACTAAAATTAATTTCCTTTCCCATTATGCTTTTAAAATTTGAATCTATGCTGCTTCTCGTAAAACTACAAGCCACCTTTATTGTCCAATCAGCTTCATCCTCATGCTTAATTATTTAATTTTATTTCATTCTCCATGAGAAAAATAGTTTTCTTTGCTAGGGAATTCAAATTTCTCCAGCACCTAATGCCTTGCAAATCAAGACCTGTGGCAGCTAGCGCGTCTGCAACAACATTTCCCTCTCTGTATATGTGCTGCAATTTAAATTCATCTAGCCTAGGGAGAAGCAACCAGATGTCCTGCAGAAGATTGGACATATTATAGCTAGCTTTGTAGTTTCCCTTTACCATCTCTATCACAATTTTTGAGTCACCTTCGATAATCATCTTTTTGATCCCCAAAGAAACCGCCACCTTCAGGCCCCAAAATAGGGTAGATATTTATGCCACATTATGAGAACCCACCCCAAGATGAAGCATATTAGTGATGATCATCTACCCATAGTGGTCTCTGATAATACCTCCTCCAGCAGTAGTACCTTTAGGCAGCCCCGTTGAAATTAAATTTGGTAAATTTTTCCTTTGGGGGGGTCCACTTAGTATTTCTCCTCGAAACCATCTTAGAACAATCAAAAGAAAAGAAGGAGGAAGGAAGCTATCAGTCCTTAGCCAGTTTACAATCCAACTCCTTGGGGGGGAAATAAGGAATTTTCCAATGATAGGTTTCAAGATTTTCCTTCAGCAGATTCACAGCCATTCTCACCATCCCCTCAACATCATTTTCCTCCCCTCTAAACACCCAATTATTTCTTTCCTTCCATAGACTCCAACAAACATGCGGGGGTAACATTATCCAAAGAATATTAGTAAGTGGGTGTGTCAATGAGTGACCCCAGTTGCAAACAAATTGATCCACATTCTCCATAAAAACCCAATCCAGCTGCATTCTGCTCATCATTTTGGACCACACCAAAGTTACATAGGGGCAATGGATAAGGAGATGGTTAATAGTCTCATCTTTATTTTCACACATAATGCATCTATTAACTAGCTGAAATCCCCGCTTCTAGAGGTTATCCAACGTAAGAATTTTACCATGTAGTACCATCCACAAGAATAAATTGATTTTTGGGATCAATTGGGGAATTCACACCTTTCCCCAAATCTTCTCAGCTGCCACAGTTTGGAATGTTGCACTAGATTATTTGAAATATTTATAGCACTAGTATTATCACACATGATTAAAATTGGCTCATCAAAATTTATACCTATATCCTTAAAAAAATTGTTTCATCCTGTTAGTTAACATATTTATGACCTAACTCTATATTCTTATGCCCATGGAGGTGACAATTGTATCCATAGTTGATCCAATCTATAATGATTACTTACTGACTAATTCTCTGCTTATTTTAAAAGGTGGAAACTACCTTCATCAAATATTCAATGAACAAAATTAATCTACTAAATATTTATTTTAACTAGAAATAAAATTAAGGAAAGAATTTTAACCCGAAAGCTTTGAAAGGCACACATATAACATGAAATGAATTTCAAGTTTCAGATCTAAACCAATCACCACAAAAACATCATTCATAGATAATCCTTTTACAACAATAGAATTAACTAAATATAAATCATCAAAATATATGATTATTCACTAATTAAATATTCATCACAAATAGAAAAGATCCATATGGGTAAAAGCACAATAAGTTCTCACCCTTTTACAAAGGAAAAGGTTAACAACGCCAAAACTGTAAAACTTCAAGGGCATAAAAGTCACATTTCTGTTGAGAATTTGAAGATGATGTAAACTGATGAAATGTGTGAAATAGGATGAATTTTATGCCTATTATTTTTTCTAAAAACATTTCAACAATAATTAATACATTTTTTGAAAATTTTAGGTCTATTTTTCATTTCCTAAAAAATACTGCAAATCAGGGGGTTTAATTCCCGCCAAATCATTATAAGTAAGACATTGTTTTTTCCTCTAATTTCATAATATGTTTTAGATGACATGTATAGATAGTGCAGAAAAAAAGAAAGAATTTTTTTTGATCTATAGTTTTCCTGTTATAAGTATTCAAAGTCAAACTTACCCGAACTCAATAGTTTTTGTCTCCCGCCACTTTTCCCCTATCAAAACCATATCAAAAACCAAATAAATTACATATTTTTGAAGAGGAATATCTTCTCTAGTGTTGTATATGATTTTTAAAAAATTCTGAATTGATTCAGCATTTTTTAATATTTTCTAAATCAACCACTTTTCAAAAATTAATATACCTACATTTAGCTTTTAGCAAATTTGTTCAATGTTTTGTAATTGAAACAATATAAAATTTATATATGTCCAGAATCGTAGTTCTGAGATCTAGAAAAAAGGTACTTTTACTTTTTTGACAATTTATATTTTGAGCAGAGAATGAAAGAGCAGAAGTGTAAACTTCTAATTTTTTTTGGGAGGGTGTGGCTTCCAACATGTCATGCCACCTAGGCAAACTCGGCCGAGTTTGACTAGGCCAAGTCAGACTCGGGTAAGTCCTAGTGACCCTCGTATTGGATCACACAGGGTTCTACTAGGACATATAGGCACCATTTGATGTCGCATGGTGCCTACATTGACTCAGCCATGTTAGATTCGACCGAGTCTGACTTGGCCAAGTCTAACTGGGTCGAGTCAGTTGATTTAGCCTAAAAGGTGACACTCTATTATGATTTTACCCATATACCATAATTTAAATATTATGTATATTTGAAATCCACAAGTTACATTTCTATAAGTCCATCTATTTAAACAACATAAAATTAATAGTTTCTTGAAGACAACCATTTTAAAACTAAGTCTTTTAAAGTATCAAAGAGCCAATGTATCAAAGAAACTAGTTAAAAACCACAAACATTAAACTGCCAGTTTATCTCCCATATCTTTATATTATATCACCTCCACCTCTTGTTGATCTTGCATTGCTTCCTGTATAGACTTATAATTGGCTTAATTTCCTGAATACTTCTGAGGCGACAATTTGAGGCCATTTCCAATTTCCTTATGATAGACCTCTGCATATTGCTTGGTCATCTCATTGATCTCTAGTTCATTTTCCTCAAATCCATCCATGAGATTTACTTCCTGAGTATTGAAATTATCTTTTATATCTACTAGATTCTTAAAATATTTCTCCAAGATTTTATTGATGTCCCTTATATAATCATCATAGATGTTCAATTTCCAATCCAATGCATCTAGCCAAGCTAGATAATTATCACTAGGATGTTCTACTAGTTTATTTTGAACTAGTACAACATGGTTCATGGAATGGAGTTCTACAATTTCTCTGGAAAGTGCATAGGTATTTCCATGCACCTTTCTTGCATGCTAAAGTTCAGCTACTAGTCCCTTTATTTTAGTTTCCACCTCTATATAAAGTTGTCTTAATTTGGTTATATAAATAAGACCGATCTAATACAACTCTTCCATCCATTCAGTGGCACCTTTGACACATATAAGATTATCCTTAACTTTTTGGATAATATCAGGATCAATCCCTTGAACATTAGAACTTCAGGCTTCTCTACTGATAGAGCTCATAATTGATGAGACAAAATCATCATGGATTGCATTTGATCCTGCAACTCTAGATTTTCTTTCTTACGTTCTTTATTTATTTTATTCAATGCATTAATTAAGAAATTAGCATGATACATCTCTCCTTATAGAGTAGATGGTCCCATATCAAAATGGCTTATTTTATAGTCATTTTATGTTATTTCATTTTCAATCATATCCTTTGTTGGATATGCAACTTCTAGTAATTGATGACCTGACACAGGGTCTAAAATGATTTGGGACATTATTTTAGCTTTCTTTGGTTTGTGAGAGCCTTGTAGTAATAGAGAAACAATACCAATTTCATAGGTTAAGGGAGTTTCACTCCTATTATTTTCTACTTCTTGCTTCAACCATGTTGGATAAGAGGCCTTCAGTTTTACAACTTTACTAGAAGCATCATCACTTTTCACAACTTCCATGGATTGGGTATTTATAGAGGCACTTTGAATGGGTGAAGTAGGATTCTCCAAAAATTAAGGAAAAGAGGTATGAAGTGGTCCCTAAATCTTTCTTATATGAAGATTTTTTTTCCTAGAAGGATTTCCATTGTGCTTCCACTTTTTTAACCAGTCTGATGTTCTTATTAGAATAGGGGTGGTGCAAAGCATCAAATATGAGACCTCATTCTCAGACCAATCAATCTTAGGTGGGGTTTTAGTGACAAGAGTATGATAATATTTGTAAAGAAAAAATTAATCTTCTTATGCATCATCATGAATATTAAAAGAGATAACAAAGGCTCGTATTTACTACAAAGTGAGCCTCATAAAATTTATTTTGTGTATCTCACTGTCTTCAAGGCAATCTTCCCAGAAAAATTCGATACCTGATTGATATGTATAAATTTTAGCTCCATAAGAATTTTGCCTCGCATATAATTTACTATCGAAACTATCCCTCATTGGTAGAGACTAAAATTAAAACTCATAAAGGGCTTTATCAACTCCTTTGCCAGTAGCATGAGATTTGTAAAAAAAGAAAGACATAAACAGGGGAAATGTATACCCTTTCTTTCCCAATTCCAAATATTTCACATTCACCATAGTCATTTATTGACACACTGCAAGGTACACAAGGAAATCAGCAGGGAATCGAGGTAGTCACAACAAATCTTTTTTGTAATGCCCCACTAGGGAACCTAAGAGAAACTAACCTAAACATGCAACTAAGTTAACATGATAAAATTTTTAAAAATGTTTACAACCAAAGATGGTACCAATGTGGAAGAAACTCAACAAAGATTACAACTCTTGAGGGTTCCTTGACATACAATTACTTAAGAAAAATAATCCATGAAGAACAACTATAAAGAACTAACATAGATATACATCAACTGAATCCATAATATACATCTCATAAAAAAATATCACATATACAACTAGTACCCAAGGTACACCTAAAAGAATCAACATCCACTGCACAAGTCACAGGATATGCAATAATGATTAACAATATAATCAGTCCTTTGGAAGGATGTCAACCAATATACAGATATGGTACAAGTATACAACTCATGAAACTAAAAAATTCTCTAGAAGAAATAAAAGGTAGAACTGCAACAAGGATCATCCAAGCATGAATACAAATGTCAGATCTCAAATGGTAAAAGAATCACTACCAACCGACCTCATGGAACCAAAGGTCCACTCCCACCATGCTGAGGAGATAACATTGGGCCTACTCACATGGGTACACAACAAGAATGTAACATCAAAAGTATACAAGACATCACAAAGGTACGCATAGGAAGATCCTATAAGCTCTCTAAAACACAATAAGGAATCTATACAATCCAGAGGTATGCAAACAAGTGTAGGAAAACCTAAGCTGAATATAGAGAAGTGTCATCACATAAGTCCACCCTTGAGTTACCCTAGTAGTTCTCCCTAGACCCTAGCCCCCAAGTGAATCTATGTGGCTTAGTAATCATTTCATGAAGACAAGGATTCTAACTCCCATCCTAGCCTGTAATAGCACTCAAGGCATGGGAAAAGACTCATACATCTTGTTAATTCATTTTAAAACCCCTTTAATGTTTCATATTTTTACTTGTTAAGTTACTTTCCGATTGTTGGAAGCTACAATTGAAACAATTGTTATATTTCCATCAATGTCAAACCTTAACTGGTAAGACAATTGCTATCTAGTAAAGTTCCATATCAATTGATTGATGAAGAAGATTTGAAAAGAGGAGATAACAAGAAGACCTGGTGAAATGGTTGAGTTATGAGAAGCTACAATGGGTACTTGATGAGATTTCACCTTGGCAAGATAATATATTGTTTCTCTTTAACCGCAAGTGAAGATTGGAAGACTAAAAGTTTAGTCTTGACTGAGTAGCAGAGAAAAAGATTAAGGAACTTAAGTTTGTGCCAAGTGATGCGAGTATCGACTGAGCGCCAGTACAAGCTGAGAAAATTTAGTGTTGACCAAGCATCAACATTGACCAAGTGTCAGTATTTTGACAGTTTGACAAAGATTTGAGATCCTTGCCAACATAGTTGAATTCTTGGGATATGAAAAGTGTATTTAAGATAAGGGTGATCATTATGGAGAAAAAAAGAGCATTTAATATATTTTTAACCATTTTATGTATGGATTTAAGAAGGATTTTTAAGATGTATTCTACAAGGTAGAAGGATAATTAAATTTTGGAAGGATTTGTTGGATATGACCAAACCCTAAGATCTACGGTGATGATTAAGAGAAAAAAGATCTAGCTACCTAATCAGAGAGGTATAAGATTAACCTTATTGCAGGTTATGTGTATGAGGTTAATTTATTTGATTGGAAAATATAAGCAAAAGGTTGAGAAGGCTGAGAAGGCTGAGAAGAATAGTATAGAACTGCACAGTGGTGATTGCTTGATAGATTTCCAAGTAGATTTGAGTGATAAAGATGAAAATGGAGGCCAGTCAGTGAATTAGCATCTAAGAAAATGTGGATCTGTATTTGCAATGTGAGTTGTATGTTTCAGATCAATCTACTGTTACTTTCTAGCTATTGTATCAGTCAAAATCCTTTTAACCAAGGTTGACCTAACAACCATATTGTAAATCCTTTAATCAAGGTGACATTCTAACAGAATGATCTAATTCCTCTAACAAGGATCACTTTTAATAGGGTGATTAAATCCTTTAACTGGGTCATATTTAATAGTGTGTATTGTAACCTTTAACAAGGTTGTCTCCTCACGCAACTCACTTCAAAAGAGTGAAAATTTGGTAGCATGTTACTGGTGGTTTTTCCCATATTAGGTTTCCACGTTAAATCCTAGTGTCATACTTGTGTGAATGTTATCTAATGTGTTTTACTATTAAGAGTTTTATATTCTGCAAGTGGATTATTTTAGGATAGTAGACGACAAGTTTATGTTACTGATTATATATTATAGAGACCGAGTGGATTGTTGAGTAGATCTAAGTTGGTTGAAGTGTTTAAAAGTTCAATTGGTACATCTGAACCTGAGGATAACTGATTCACCCCCCCTTTTAGTTATTCTAAATCATTCTAACAATTTCTATCAGAGCATTGTGGTTCTTGTAGAGAAAAGTTTGAAGGTACTTGAAGCTAAAGATCAAGATGTATAGAAAGGAGGTACCAAGGCTGAACAAGGAGAACTTCCCTGCATGGAAAATTTTGATGAAGCTACACCTAGATGGAATTAGAAAAGAAAAAAAATACTATGTGGAAAATGATTACATAAATGTACCGACAGTGTTGACAGCTCAACAGATGAAAGAAAAACAAGAACATAATCAAGAAATGTTGGAGATTGCATCAGCCCTAAGTTATCCTAAATTTGAAGGCATAAAAGATTTAAAAAATAAAAAATAAATGTGGGACACACTAGAAACTATCTATGGAGGTGATACAAATTTACTAAGAGCCAAATCTGAAAGCTTGAGAGGCAAGTTTGATGAAATGAGAATGTTAGATGGTGAAACCATTATTCAATATTGCAGCCGAGTTAAGAAGGTTGTGAATTTTGTTAGAGGAGCTAATGAAACTATTGATGATGATATTGTTATTAGAAAGGTATTGAGAACCCTACTTCCTATTTATGCTATTATATTATCTGCAATAAAAGAACAAAGATGTACTCCTGGTAACAACTTAACTCTGGAAGGTCTAGTTGGTAGACTTACTGCTTTTGAGTTATCAAATTTTAATAATTTTACCCTTCACAATGTTGATTCTGCATTCAAATCACAATTGAATCTTCATAAATCTAAGAAAGGAAAGGAAAGACACGTGAACAGTGATAGTGAGACTTCTGATGATGATCTTGATGAACTTGAAGCACTTATGGCTAGAAGACTACCGAGAGGAAAATGAAAATTCAAAGGTAAACTTCCTATAATCTATTTTTCATATAACAAAGTTGGCCATTTTGCAACAAGATGCCCTGAAAAGAATGACAAGGATGAAAGAAGAGAAAAAAAGTAGATAGACAAAAGGGATCACAAAGATTTTAGAAGGTATAAGGACTATAAGGACAAAGGTAAGAAATCTTGTTATATTGCTGAAGAATAAATTGATAGTGAATCTAATAAATCTGATGACAATGATATAGATGTTGTTTATGTTGCTATGAAAGATGATTATGATGAACATGTGAGAATTGCACTTATTTCATATACGAGTAAAGGTGATAGATGGATAATTAATAGTGGTTGCTCACATAACATGACTGGTGATAAAAGTAAGTTTGAAACCTTAAAGCATTGCAAAGGTGGTAGTGTTAAGTATGGTAATGATAAACCATGTCTTGTGAAAGGAAAAGGATCAATAAAATTGACTGATAAGATCACATGTGATAATTCTTATTGGGTTGAAGGTCTTAACTATAACTTGTTGAGTGTTTCTTAGTTGAAAACTTCTGGATACTAAGTTGAATTTCATCACAAAAAGGATAAAATATTTGATGCTACTGGTGAACTAATTGGAAGTGGAGAACAAACAAGAGGTAATTTGTTCTATCTAGACCTATCTGATGAGACATGTTTGATTGCACAATATGATGATGTATGGTTATGGGATAAAAGGATGTTTCATGTGAACTTTTACAATTTGGTAAACATTAGTAAGATCAAAAGAGTAAGAGGGTTACCAAGATTGAAGAAACTTGATAATGTTATGTGTAAGCAATGTCAGTTGGGAAAAATGACAAAGTCTAGTTTCAAGAGAAAAACCTATACTTTAGATGATGTTTTAGAATTGGTTCATATTGACCTTTGTGGACCTATTGTTGTGCAAAGCTACCATGGTGATAAATATTTCATACTGTTTGTTGATGACTCTAGAATGATGACTATGATGTTTCTAAAAGAAAAATCTGATGCCTTTTAGTTGTTTAAGTGGTATTTGGAAAAAGTTGAAAAAGAGACAGGTAAGAGCTTGAGATGTCTGAGATCTAATAAAGGAGGAGAGTTTATATCTAATGAGTTAAACTTATTTTGTAATGATAGAGGAATTAAGAGACAAATGACTTCTCCAAGGACTCCCCCACAGAATGGCATAGTGGAGAGAAGGAATAAATCAATAATGGATTGTGCTAGAACACTGATGATAGAGACAAATATTGCACAAAAGTACTGGAGAGAAGCTGTAAGTACAGGAGTCTATACCTTGAATTGAGTAAAATTCAAGAAAGGTACTGATGTTACACCTTATGAGTTATGTTATGGTTATGCACCTAATGTAAAATACTTTAAATTTTTTGGAAGCAAATGTTATATACTGAAGGACAATAGAAATGGAAAACTTGATGCTAAAAGTGATGAAGGCATATTCATAGGTTATTCCACTAAGAGAAAAGCATATAAGTGTTTGAATTATAACACTAACAAAGTTGCAGAAAATGCAAATGTTAGAATTGATGAATATGCAGAAAACAATGAATTTGAATGCAAGCAAGAGCCTGAAGATTATAGATCTTTTGTTTACATGAACGAAGGAGAGACCAACAGTTTACCTGAACCAGAAAAAGAGGTAACTTCCGAGCAATCAAAAGAGGAAGAAGAGACACAAAATGAACCTAAAATGAATTTTCATGATGAATCTGAAGACCAATAGCAAGAGGAAAGGAGACTAGAGCCTACACTAGCTAAATATGTAGGAAGACATCATAAAAAAGATCAAATCATTAGAGAAAAAGATTCTAAGATCATGACAAGAGGAAAATTGAAAAATCATATATGTTTACTATGTGAATTTAAGCCCAAATCAGTGAAAGATGCTTAGGATAATGAATATTGGATACATGCCATGAATGAAGAAATTGAGCAAATAGAGAAGAACAAAACCTAGACACTAGTACCTAGACCAAAGGACAATAATGTTATTGGAACCAAGTGGGTATTTATAAATAAGCTGAATGAGCATGGAGAAGTTATAATAAAAAAGGATAGAATGGTATGCAAAGGATATGCACAAGAGGAAGGCATTGACTATCGTGAGATGTTTGCCCCAGTTTCTAGATTGGAAGGAGTTCGAACTTTATTGGCTTATACAACTTACAAAGGATTCAAAGTATCAAATAGATGTTAAATCATCATTTCTGAATGGAATAGTGGAAGAAGATGTATACATTGAACAAGTTGAAGGATTTTTTTATTCAAGCAAGAGGAATATGGTTTTCAAGCTACATAAAACATTGTATGGATTGAAGAAAGCCCCCAGAGCATGGTATGCGATATTGCATAATTAGTTAGTCCAAATTGGTTTTACAAGGACAAATGACAACAATAATCTGTACTTGAAGACTAAAAAAGGTAAAGGGATATTGTTAGCTGAAATATTTGTTGATGATATCATATTTGGAGGGTAGGATGCTTTATGCCAAAAATTTGCAAATGAGATGCAAACTGAATTTGAGATGTCTATGTTTGGAGAGATCAAATTTTTTTGTTGGTTTACAAGTATATCAAATGAAGAAAGGTATCTACATTACTCAATCTAAATATATTAAGGAGATACTGAAAAAATTTGGCATGGATGACTCCAGACCTGTAAGTACACCTACGGATACTAGACAAAAACTATCAAAGACTGATGAGATAGTTGAAGCCAATCAAACCTTGTATAGGTCAATGATTGGGAAGCTACAATATGTTGTTCATTCTAGACTAGATATTTCATTAGCAGTTGGGATTGTTGAAAGATTTTTTGCAAATCTTTAAGGATAGTCACATGATGGTAGTGAAAAGGATTCTGAGATATCTGAAGGGAACAAAGGATTATGGATTGTATTATAAGAAGAATGAGAAGTTTGAACTAAAATTTTATACTGATGGTGATTGGGCAGGTAATATTGATGATAGAAAGAGTACAAGTGGTGGCACATTCTATCTAGGAAAGAGATTAGTATCTTGGAAAGGCAAGAAACAAAATTGTATTTCTCAATCTATAGCCAAAGCTGAATATGTTGCAACAACAGTTAATTGTTCAAACATAGTGTGGATCAAGCAATTGTTCAAAGGTATGAAGAAAGAAATCACTGAAAAAGTTGTTATTTTATGTGATAACACAAGTTCTATAAATATTTTAAAGAACCCTGTGATGCACACAAATACCAAGCATATTGTTATCAAGTATCATTACTTGAGAGATCTAGTTCAAGACAAAGAAGTGAGACTGGAATATGTGAATACAAAGGAACAGTTAGAAAATATATTTACTATGGAATTACCTAAGGATGCTCATGAGTATCTGAGAGGTAAATTAGGGGTTATTCCCCTAGCTAAGGATAACTAGGATCACATGGAGTGATTGCATCAAATGTATTATATAGTGTATCTGAAAAATTGATGCAAAGGAGGTCACAGTTTAGGAGTTGCATAAAGCTGTGAAGAGTAGCACACAAGAAGTTGATCAGTCATAAGAAAGATGACAGAGGGAGCATATAGTTTAGAAATTTGACACATAGATATCTACATTGTGAAGATATATGATTTTGGCATTGTTTTCAAAGAGGGAGAATATTTTAAGTAAAAATTAGGGAGATAAGACAGTAAGGGAGATAATACTATGAGGGGGATATTCAAAGAGGACATTGAGGGAGATAAGCTATAGAGAAATCTATCCAAGAGGGAGATAATATTCCTATTGGAGAGAATCAAAATGAAGCTAAGGACATTAATGAAAATCTATTTACAGAACATACTTTTTTTATTTTTTTGTAACCTTGCATGTTGTGTTTGTCATCAATGCCAAAGAGGGAGATTGTTGAAAGCTACAATTGAAACAATTATTATGTTTCCATTGATGTCAAACCTTAATTGGTAAGATAGTTGCTATCTAGTAAAGTGTCATATCAATTGATTGATGAAGAATATTTGAAAAGATGAGATAACAAGAAGACCTGGTGAAATGGTTGAGTTATGAGAAGCTGCAATGGGTACTTGATGAGATTGTACCTTGGCAAGATAGTATGTTGTTTATATTTAATACCAGGTGAATATTGCAAGAGTAAAATTTTAGTTTTGACTAAGTAATAGAGAAAAGGATTAAGGAACTTAAGTTTGTGCCAAGTGATGCGAGTGTCAACTGAGCGCCAATACATGTCAAGAAAATTTAGTGTCGACTAAGCATCAACATTGACCGAGTGTCAGTATTTTGATAGTTTGAGGAAGATTTGAGATCCTAGCCAACATAGTTGAATCCTTGGGATATGTAAAGTGTATTTAAGATAAGGATGATTGTTGTGGAGAAAAAAATGAGCATTTAATATATGTTTAACCATTTTTATGTATGGGTTCAAGAAGGATTTTTAAGATTTATTCTACAAGGGAGAAGGAGAATGAAATGTTGGAAGGATTCATTGGATCTGACCAAACGCTAAGGTCTACATTGATGATTATGTGGCAAAAGATCTAGCTACCTGATTAGAGAGGTATAAGATTAAACTTGTTAAAGGTTATGTGTATGAGGTTAAATCAGTTGATTGGAAAATCTAAGAAGAAGGCAGAGAAGGATGAGAAGAGAAAATAGGACTATATAGTGGTGATTGTTTGACGGATTTCCAAGCAGATATGAGTGATAAAATGACTATAGAGGCTAGTCAGTAAAATAACATTTGAGCAAAAGTGGATCTGTATTTACAAAGTGAGTTGTATGTTTCAAATCAATCTACTGTTACTTTCTAACCATTGTATTGGTCAAAATCCTTTTAACCAAGGTTGACCTAACAATCATATTGTAAATCCTTTAATCAAGGTGACATTCTAATGGAATGATCTAAGTCCTCTAACAAGCTCACTTTTAATAGGGTGATTAAATACTTTAAAATGGTCACATTTAACAGTGTGTATTGTAACCAAGTTAACAGGGTTGGCTCCTCACAAAGCTCACTTCATAAGAGTGAAAATTTGGTAGCATGTTACTGGTGGTTTTTCCCATATTGGGTTTCCAAGTAAAATCTTGGTGTCATACTGTTGCCCAAATTTTCTCATTATGAAGATTTTGGGTATAGGTTGAGTAAAATGAGGTTCCCATGAGGGTTGAGCCTAGCCTATGAGGTTGACCTTAGATTTTGATCTTGGCTGTGTTCTTTAAAGTCTCTTCAGTCCCTGTTTTGCTCCTGCCCATGCAAAATAATATAAGTGTTGAAGAACCTATGTATTTGATAAAACCCTAGTTACTCGAGACTTGTTCTAATTCCTTATTACCTTTTGGGTGACTTAAGTTCTTCAAATTCCCATGTGCACATTTATACCTTACATTAAGTTTCTAAGTCATGCGATAAAAATGGAATATTCCAAATCATCTAGTGACCCAGGAATTCTTGCTAGTCTCATGATCTCGTAAAAGAAAAGCATATTCCATTTTGATCAGGAGACTCAGTGATGATCATTGGATCAAATGACGATAGGAGGGGAGTCAGGTAATCTCTTAATATAAATCAGAGTTAGCAAAGGATCTGGAGATCACACGAATCAGTGTAATTCCTACCTACAAGTGTGACTTAAGTTCAGAGATGAGTTAAGTTACAACCTTTTGGTTGGGTGGTCTCGTAATCAAGGGGAATATTCTATCAAAACATAGAGACTTGGCGACCGAATTCTAATTTTTAAGATTTAACGCTTGTCACGTAATCTCATGATAAAGTCAGGGTTAGCGGAAAGGTTGGGAGACTTAGCGGCAAAGAGAAGGAATTAACCCGAGGTTATGAAACATTACCTAGGTAGATAAGGTGATCCAGTGGCTGCATTTTAAAGTATAAAAGGATTGAAATCTCAGCCGTCAACATAGATATCCATGCTGCCTACGACCGTTAGGATTTAAATATTCAAGGGAGATTCAAATATGTGATCTTAGAAGTTATTACAGAACCAGCTTGCAGAGAGGTAGATGAATCAGCCGACTTTGCAAAAGCAAAATTGATAGTGGTAGGAAGATCTCAGAACTATATTTGATCGATCAACGATATTTCTAGGATGCATTTATGAATGAAACTAACAGTGTTAGGGTTTCTAAAAATCCTATTGTAATCAATTGCAACCCTAACAAGATCAGATTGACTCCAAGCCTGTGTGTTGGGGAGTATATATAGTATTTTTAAGAGCTTTAGAGCTTAGATTTTTCCTGACTTAGAAATTATCTGTGGCATTCTTTCTGCCCTCTGATTTCTATGGCTTGTAATCTTTCATTGATATTTAGATATTGCAAAGGCTGTTTGTGACATCTTTTCTATCCCTGGGCTTTCTTGTCTGAATCTCTCTTACTGAATTACAATATATTAAATTATTTTTAGTGAAACATTGGAGTCCCTGAGCCCTCTTTCTTTTTGCAATAGTGTGTACTACTGTGGATGATTTGATCTAGATGAGTTTGTGGGTATCCTACAGTCCCCTGTCATTTTGTCTCATTCCTGTGCTGAATTTCAAAAGTGGATGTCTGTTTACAGGTCATAGTCCATGTCTACTTTTTGTAAATATGCTATTGTTTGTGAAATTACTTCTTTCCCTTAATAGCCTCTATTTTTCTTAGACCTCTCTATGAAATATTTATGCAAGCCTATCTAGGAAGTTGTGTTCCATTTGTTCCAAGGTTTTCATGCTGAGATCAGTCAATGTGTTATGATTTGGGTCACCTTTGGTGTATCACCTAGTAGGATAATTTTCTTTCAGTCATTTCCCTTTCATGCATTCCTTCTATCCCTTTTCCCTCAAGAATTTACTTTCATGTTAAGAAGAAAATTTGGGTGACATATCAAGAGGAACCGGCCTAGAATCTAGAGGTCTCATCTTTGTTAGAAAAAGGTCCCACAACCTTGAGATGATGCCCATGTTACAATAGATTACCAAGACTATGAGAGCTTGGATAAGGGTGCAAATCTAGGTTTCTAACAGTTCTGGAACACGTGGCGGGACTCCAATAGAATTTTACTTACTAGGATTATGCTATTTATGATATATTGGTTGCATAATAAAGACTTAAAGAGGTTTTCCTATCAATTATATCTGGCGACTCCATTGGTAAAGAATAGAAGACCCGGTCTTGAAAGTTGAAACAAGAAGCTCAAAGCCTTCTGAGTTCACACAGTTACCTTCCAAAAGGAACTATAGAAGATCATCTCAAAGAACACCCCCTACTAGGAGGGTCCAGTCTACACCACCTGATACTTCAGAGAGGGGACCCTCGCCTTTTCATTCCAAAAGAAGAGGAAGATCCCTAACCAGAGAGTTACAAGAAGATTCAACTCCACCCTTGAATACAACTTACACAGTTTCTATTCAGTGAATTACAGCTCCCACAATGGCTAGGCGGTTTTATTTTGCCCCCTTTAATCTTGCCCCCTTTAATCAAGGAAGCCACTTGAAATTCGCTCAACATCATGATGTACCCCTGGTAGCGCTTAAAATTCTACCTAATTTCATAGGTGAAGGGAAAACAAAAACTTTTGAACACATAAGATATGTAACTACTATCTGTAGTATACATAACATCACAGAAGAAGATGTGGCTACCAAGCTATTAGCAGCCTCTTTCAAAGGTAAGGCCTTAGAATGGTTTAGAACTCTCACTGTCAGTTCCATTAATTCATGGGATAGATTAGGAGATGCATTAAGTAAATACTTTGAGGATAAACCAGATAACCTATCCTTGGTTGAACAACAGACAACTATTAAAAGAGCTCCTCAGGAACAAATGATAGACTTCAATAGCAGATTTCTTAAGAGGTGGAATAGAATTCCTACTTTAGTAAGACCTTCAATTAATCATGCCTTTCTATATTTTTAAGAAGTCTAAATAGCAACATTTCTATCATGGTTCAATCTATGGGAGGTACTTCATTACCCCAAGCTTTTGACATTGCTGTCAAGGTAGAGAATTGTTTAATACAAGCTGGCATGATAGCCCCGAGGCCACCTATGCCCATATTCCCTGACATACAACCAAGCATTACTTTGCAAATAAATCCAATTCCTCCAATACCCAATATTGTAACACCTCAAGTAAGTACCAGTTATGGGGAAGCAAGAGAGGACCCTTCCCAGGAGCTATTAGAACTAAGGAGCAATCAACAAGAAATGAAGAAATTAATGCAGACTATGAGGAACGAGCTGATTAGTATAAATAAACAAGAATAGGGGAGTAGGCCCCCTCTTCAGCAGCAAAATTAGAGTCCCAATAAAAAATATCAAAATCAGGGACAATCTTATCAACAGAATAGACCCCAATTTCAAGGGGGTTATCAAGAGCAAAGATAAAACTACAATCAGAGACCATCTCAGACATACAATCCTACCCCTCTCAATTCTACAAATCCAGTTAGGGATGTGGTTCCAAGTCAAAATAATCTTGCTACATAGATGGAGTGGTGTTACCCTTGCAATTAGTCTCATAACCAGACAACATGCCTAAATGGGAGGGTACACCAAGCACTGATGGTTCAAAGCACCTCACTTACCCAATCAAAGGTTTTTCCCAATGAAACACCTCCTCACCAGGAGGCACAACATGATGAAACCATTCTTTTTAATTGGGAGAAAAAATATTTCAATGGAGTAAATGGTGAATCCACCATTGCTACCAACACCAGGTCTAAAAGAAGATCTCAATACATGGAGAAAATAGGAGATAGGGCTCCTACATCTACAAAATTTTCACCGCCCTTCGCTCCTATCATGCTGAAGAAGGCCCCCATCATTCCGGTTAAAGAAAATTAACCTTCCAAGGAGGTTGAGCCTATCATAGCAAAGACACACCAAAGAGTACACATAGCTATACCCTTCAACATAGTGGATAATATGAAGAAAACAAATATCACTATGTCTATGTGGGACTCTTTGGCTATTCTGGGACAACCTGAAATACTGAAGAAAGCAATGACTGAAGAGGTAATTCCTCAGCCGCCTACAATAAAAGAGGCTGTTAAGCTAGTATTGGTTAACACTGATCATAGGGAGGAGGTTCCAAGTGGCAAATCCAAGGCTAAAACCGTGCAAGGTAGGAACTCAAAACCACCCCCTTTTTATGTATCTTTAATTATTGGAAAATCTTTGATACATAATTGCATGGTAGATAGTGGGGCTACTAGCAATGTTATGCCTAAGAAGGTGGCTGACCAAGTAGGTTTGAAATATGAGCCTTTCCAAAAGAAAGTTACCCAACTTGATAGTTCTTCAGTGAACATGATAGGTGTAGCTAAGGACACCAGTCTAGTCCTCCATGCAAGCCCCAATTTCTCTATCCTGATCAATATATACATAATAGACCTCCCTGCTTTATTTTCCATATGCTTTTCAAGGGAATTTACAGCCAAGATAGGAGGGTATCTTTCCTCTGATTGGTCACACATGCTTTTTCATACAAGGTATGGGATTAAGGTCACTATCAAGTCTAAATAATTGGTAGCACACCATGTAGAACCTTATGTGTCTAATGTACTTAACACAAGTTGTCTTGCACTTAATGATGATGACTTCTCAATCATTAGGGAAACAACCACCAAGCTAGAAGGTATCCCAAACATCTATATGGATGAATTAGAATCTCAAAGATCCTCTGAGGCCCAGGCCAATGTTATTTGGGATGGTGGTTTAGGGTCTTATTTGAATCAAGAAGAAAATTGCATAGAGCCAAATCTCTCCAAGGGAAACAAAGACTTAGAAGATCAATGCGGCCAAGTTTGGGAGCTATAATTTGATGGTGCTAGAAGAAAACATGGTGCTGGAGGTGGTGCAATGCTAGTTTCTCCAAAAGGGGAGAAGTATTATGCTGCCTTTAGGTTTAGTTTCTCTTGCACTATTAACACTGCTAAATATGAGAGCTAAGTGAATGGGTTAGAATGGGCTAAAATGAGAGGAATCAGAACCCTAAAGGTATATGGTGACAGCGAGCTGGTTGTCAGCCAAGTAAGAGGGATAAGTGTGACTAAAAGTGATATAATGAGAGAATATAAGCATTGAATTTGGGATGCAATTGAAGATCTCCATGCTTTCAATATCATTACAATCCCTAGGAAATTGAATCAGAATGCAGATAGATTAGTTGTTGTTGGATCTCAATATGATATCCCTACAAGTATTTTGAAAGAAAGGGATCAATAGCACATCAAAGTGATTGTTAGACCTTCTATTCTTGATAATAATATCAACTGGAAAGTGTTTGACAATGACGAACAAATTCTACAGTTCCTATTTGAAGAGGACATTTTCTCATAACATAACCAAGATAGATTATTGCAGAACTATGGCGATCAAGTGATACAACTAAGATCTAAATAGATGCCTAAAGGGCTTGTCACCCTGGAGTCTATCTTCAAAAGAGATGACCAAGCGTAGAAGAGAAAATTTTTCCTGGTAGTCCAACAAGAACATTGTACTGAATTAAAGTTAGATCTAGGTAAAATTTTAGAATTTGGGAAAGTAAATACTAATTTAGAAGAACAGGCTTACACACAATTATTTCAAGAGTTTAGTGATGTCTTTGCCTGGAAATATGAGGACCTCAAAGGGTTTGATCCTGCCCTTGCCCAACATACCATTGAATTGGAACCTAATGCCAAACCGGTCAGGCAGAAGCAAAGGCCTATAAATCCTAAGTTAGAACCACTCATGCATAAAGAAGTCCTCAAATTAATAGAGAGCGACATCATCTACCCCATCAATCACACCAGTTGGGTTTCCAACCTCGTTTTGGTTAGGAAGAAGAATGGTGAGTTAAGGCTATGTGTTGACTTCAAAGACCTTAATAGGGCATCCCTAAAAGACCATCATCCATTACCCTCTATGGAGTAGATCCTATAATGTGTCTCTGGATCTGAGAGATTCTCATTAGTGGATGGCTATTTGGGATACAATAAGATCCTGGTCCATGAAGACGATCAATATAAGACTATGTTTACAACCAAGTGGGGGATCATGGCTTCTCAAAAGATGCCCTTTGGTTTGTCTAATGCAGGTGCTACTTTTCAAAAGGAAATGTATATGGCCTTTAAAAGCCTCATGTAAAAATTTGTACTGGTCTATTTAAATGACATAACTTTTTATTCTAAACATACAATAGACCATATCAAACATCTGAGGAAAATATTTGAAAGGTGTAGAGAATTTGGGATATCTCTTAATCCCAAGAAATGTGTGTTTGTAGTCCATGAAGGAAAACTATTGGGATATATAGTATCCAAAAAGGGAATTATAGTAGACCCTGAAAGGATTGCAGCTATTCTAGAGCTACCCTTACCACATCACAAGAAAAGTCTTCAATCTTTCATAGGAAGGATTAACTTTGTCAGGCGTTTCTTGCCTAATATTGTAGATCTACTAAATCCTTTGACAAAAATGTTGAAGAAGAATACATCTTTCTATTGGAGAAAAGAAGGGAAGGACAGTTTCCAAACCATTAAAGAATCTCTGACAGAAGCCCCTACCCTGTTAAACCCAAACTTCAGTAAAGATTTTATCCTTTATGCTTATGGAGGATTAGATGCTATTTTTGCAATATTAACCCAAGAAAATTCTGAAGGGTTCGAACAACCTATTTCTTTCTTTAGTAAAGGTATAGAAGAATATGAACAAATATATTCTTTTTTGTTGATACATGTACTCACTGTAGTAAAGAGCCTTAAGAAGTTTAGATATCTATTCACCCACAATAAGGTACAGTTGAAAGTAACTCATCCTAGTGTCAAGGAATTCTTGATTTCTAGGGACCTAAATGAAAAAAGAGCTAGTTGGATTACTAAGGTCATGGGATATGACATTAATATCCAAGTCACCAAGTTAGTAAGAGGAAGAGGTCTTTGTGAGCATCTGACAGAGGATGAGAGTTCAAAGGAATCAGAGAAAATAGATACATCCCTAATCATGCATTCAACAGAAAATCATGCCAAGGCGGCAGGTTGGATTCCTAACATGATCCATTATTTAAAAATAGGGGAATGCCTTGTAGATCTAAATTCAAAAAAATGAGGTACTATAAGTTAAAATCTATTCCTTTTGTGCTGATAGATGACATTCATTTTAGAAAAGATCACAATGGTATCCATTTGAGATGCATAGGTTTAGAAAAGATAGCAGATGTCCTATTTGAATTTCATGACGGACCTTCTGGAGGTCACTTCTCTCCTAAGACTACTACTTTTAAGATCATGAGGGCTAGATACTATTGGCCATCCATCTTCAAGGATAGTCATGATCATGTAAGGAAATGCATCAAATATACCATGTTTGCAGGAAAAGAAAAGCTTGCAACCTTGCCCCTTCAGCCCATAAGAGTAGAGCAACCTTTCATGAGATGGGGCATAGATTTCATTGGCATGATCAATCCTCCATCAAGTGCAGGTCATAAATGGGTGATTACTACAACAGATTATTTCACTAGATGGACAGAGGTGGTGGCATTGAAGGAAGAAAATGAGAATGTTGTCCTAAGCTTTTATGATGATATAATTCATAGATTCGGTGTCCCTGACTCCATTATTTTAGATAATGCATTAGCATTTATAGGCCTAAGAGTGACTGAATGGGCAGTCAAACATGGTGTTTATTTGAACACAAGTTTGAACTACTACCCTCAGGGTAATGGTTTAGCAGAATCAACAAACAAGAACTTGATTAGGATAATCAAGAAAACCCTACAAGACAACCAAAGAGATTGGCACACCAAACTAAAATCTGCATTGTGGTTAGATAGAATCACCCCAAAGAAGATCATTGGGAATTATCCCTACATGCTAGTGTATGTAAATGAGGCTAATTTGTCTATTTTAACTGAATTTCCAGCCCTGGACTTCGCTACTCAGTATGTCTTGTTTGAAGAAGGGGACCCTTTGTAGATTAGGTATGCTCAGATTATGGAATTAGAGGAACATAGAGATAAGTCCATGAAGGATATGGAATTCCACCAGATGCAGACAAAGAAAATCTTTGAAAAGAGAGCCAGGACTAGGAGTTACAAGATTGGAGATATAGTCCTGAAATGGGATGAATTCAAATCAAAGCCTGGCAGACACACTAAGTTTGATTCCTTCTGGGGAGGTCCATTCATCATCACGGAGTGCAAGGAACATAATTATTTTCAGCTATCAACTCTTGGAGGAGTTGCCTTTCCCATTTCGGTAAATGGATTCCATTTGAAACCTTGTTTCGAAGTTTTTCCTTCCTTGTAAATATTGTAGATAATTTCATTTCTTTTTGTTGCTGCCATCTAGATTAATTTCCTACTTTCCTTAAATGTGCTCATGCATAGTTAGTTGTTTCCCCTTCTATTTTCAATATGCTTTCAAGTTCTATTTTGATCAAGTAATGATCCTATGCCCAATGGATATCAAAGGCTACTGGTTCTCAATGTCTAGCAGGCAAACATCCCACAGAAATTGCCAAGAATGTTGCCCAAATTTTCCCATTATGAATATTTTGGCTACAAGTGGAGTAAAATGAGGCTCCCATGAGGGTTGAGCCCAGCCTGTGAGGTTGAAATTAGATTCTGATCTTGGTTGTGTTCTTTAAAGTCTCTTCAGT
Organism: Thuja plicata; assembly: GCA_018584345.1. Classification (NCBI taxonomy): domain Eukaryota; kingdom Viridiplantae; phylum Streptophyta; class Pinopsida; order Cupressales; family Cupressaceae; genus Thuja; species Thuja plicata. Next base: position 4,577,626 of record MU224256.1, on the reverse strand, counting down.
CCTTGTTTTTCTCCTGCCCATGCAAAATAATCTAAGTATTGAAGAACCTATGTATTTGATAAAACCCTAGTTACCCGAGACCTGTTCTAATTCCTTATTACCTTTTGGGTGACTTAAGTTCTTCAAATTCCCATGTGCGCATTTATACCTTACATTAAGTCTCTAAGTCGCGCAATAAAAATGGAATATTTTAAATCATGTAGCAACCCTAGAATTCTTGCTAGTCTCATGATCTCGTAAAATAAAAGAATATTCCATTTTGATCAGGAGACTCAGTGACGATCGTTGGATCAAATGCCGATTGGAGGGGAGTTGGGTAATATCTTAATATAAACTAAAGTTAGCAAAGCATTTGGAGATCACGCAACTCAGTGTAATTCCTACCTACAAGTGTGACTTAAGTTCATAGATGAGTTAAGTTACAACCTTTCGGTCGGGTGGTCTCGTAATCAAGGGGAATATTCTATCAAGACATAGAGACTTGGCGACTGATGTCTAATTTAAAAGGTTTAATTCTTGTCACGTGATCTCATGATAAAGTTAGGGTTAGCAGAAAGGTTGGGAGATTTAGTGGAAAAGAGAAGGAATTAACCCGAGGTTATGAAACATTGCCCGGGTAGATAAGGTGATCTAGTGGCTGCATTTTAAAGTATAAAAGGATTGAAATATCAATTGTCAACATAGATATCCATGCTACCTATGACCGTTAGGATTTAAATAGTCAAGGGATATTCAAATATCTGATCTTAGAAGTTATTACAGAACCAGCTTGTAGAGAAGTAGATGAATCGGTCGACTTCGTAGAAGCAAAATTGATGGTGGTAGGAAGATTTTAGAACTATATCTGATCGATCAAAGATATTTCTAGGATGCATTTATGAATGAAAGTGATAGTGTTAGGGTTTCTAAAAATCCTATAGTAATCAATTGCAACCCTAACAAGTTCAGATTGACTCCAAGCCTGTGTGCTGGGGAGTATATATAGTAGTTTTAAGAGCTTGAGAGCTCAGAGTTTTCCTGACTTAGAAATTATCCATGGAATTCTTTCTGCCCTCTGATTTCTATGGTTTGTAATGTTTCATTGATATTTAGATATTGCAAAGGCTTTTTGTGACATCTTTTCTGACCCTGGGCTTTCTTGTCTGAATTTGTCTTACTAAATTACAGTATAATGAATGATTTTTAGTGAAACATTGGAGTCCCTAAGCCTTCTTTATTTTTGCAATAGTGTGTACTACTATGGATGATTTGATCTAGATAAGTTTGTGGATATCCTACAGTCCCCTATCATTTTGTCTCATTCCTATGCCGAATTGCAAAACTAGATGTATGTTTGCAGGTCATAGTCCGTGTCTACTTATAGTAAATATGCTATTGTTTGTGGAATTACTTCTTTCCTTGAATAGCTTTTGTTTTTCTCAGGCCTCTCTGTGAAATATTTATGCAAGCCTATCTAGGAAGTTGTGTTCCATTTGTTCCAAGGTTTTCATGCTGAGATCAGTCAATGTGTTATGATTCGGGTCACCTTCGGTGTATCACATAGTAGGATAATTTTCTTTCAGTCATTTCCCTTTCATGCATTCCTTCTATCCCTTTTCCCTCAAGAATTTACTTTCATGTTAAGAAGCAAATTTGGGTGACATATCAACAGGAACCGACCTAAAATCTGGAGGTCTTGTCTCGGTTAGCAAAAAGTCCCACAACCTTGAGATGATTCCCATGTTACACTAGATTACCAAGACTACGAGAGCTTGGATAAGGGTGCAAATTTAAGTGTCTAACACATACTTTTGTGAATGTTATCTGATGTGTTTTATTGTTAAGAGTTTAATATTCTGCAAGTTGATTACTTTGGGATAGTGGACTGCAAGTTTATGTTACTAATTATATGTTACAGAGACCGAGTAGATTATTGAGTAGATCTAAGTTGATTGAAGTTTTTAAAAGTTCAATTGGTACATCTGGACCTGAGGATAACTAAGTCACCCCCCTCTCAATTATTCTAATCATTCTAACAGTTACCCTACTAGACACTTAGGGCCCTGGCCCCCATTCCAAGCCACTTCCCCTCTATACACTCAATTTACCTACATAAGCTCATAGCAACATCAAAACAAACTAATAGTTAAGCATAGAATTTATAAAACTAACTGAATCAACTGTCAAAACTATGAAATACTAATTTATAATTAAATAAACTAAAAATTACTTTAAAACTAAAAATTCTTAGATTAATAAAACATATTAATTAAACTTTAATTTAATATAAACTAAATTTAAAAAAAACTTTTATTAAACCAAACGTTAATTAATTTTTAAATAAAATATTTTATATTAAAAAACACTTTTGAAAAAAAAAAAATATTAAAACAAACTATATATTTGGGGGCGGGATGGCCCCGTATCCCCTCTTCCTACACACTCCCCTTCCTTAACGGAAGGGTCGCGGGTAGCTACAGCCGACAACAGGTCTGCTGTACCGACAATTCGGTTTTCGTGCCAGTAGGCTACGAGCCCACACGGAGTGGGGTGGGGTTAAAACCCGCTCCCAATAAAATTAATCTTTAAAAAAAATTAATTTTCTTTTTTAACAAATCTTTTTTTAATAATTAATTATATTTTATTTTACCCTACCAGAATATATTTATTTTAAAATAACTTGTGTGTATTTTTTTTAATACAACAACATGGATTTTTATTTACTTTTTTATTTAAAAAAAAAAAAAGAAGCCTTTCTAAAGTATAATATAAAGGTATTTTCCTAAACAAACTATGTAACTCAAGGGTAAAATTCTTTTTACATAAGAAGGAAAATAAAAAATAGAAGGGCAAATGATAATAAATTTTCCTATAACATGCAATTGATGCAAATGATGGAAAGAAAATTAAATTTAATATTAATCTTTATTTTAAGAGAACTTCTAAGCATGCAATTAACTCTTGTTTTCTACCTCCATGCAGATCTAGATCTAGGATTCGGACAAGAACCTGATAAGGGTGTGGTTTTCTTTTCAAGTAAGGGATTTTATAGATCTAAAGACTATTATCCATTTTAGCAACAATATCAAAATTTCTCACAAGGGAAAACATTAACCATGGATTTGAAACCCTAATAGAAAATTTTGAAAACTAAAACATATCCATTGAAACCCTAGTGCCTATTTTACAACCAAGGTAACTCAATGAAACTCTTAAACCCAAAATTACAAATCTAATAGCAATACACAAAAGGAACACACCCAGAAAGATCAAATAACCTATTACTTAATTTAAGCAATTTAAAACACACAATATCAAACATGGAAGTTTCAAACACAGGGTCCCATCAATCCAGATGCATAGAAGATAGGGATCTGGAAGGATGAAATTAACAAGTTCAAAATCCTACCTTAGTAACTGATGAGAAGATCCGATAAAAATCCCGAAGCAAACACAAATAAAAAATAATCCGAAGCTTTCAACAAATTCTTTAACACCCTGAATTCCCCTTCCACCTGATTGAACAACCTCCAAATGGCTTTCAATTCAGATATATAGAAAAACCAGGTAATTAGGTTTACAAAAGTGCAACCCTAATAAGGAATATTAATTATTAATTAAAATAAATACTTTAATTTCAATTTCACTTAAAATAATGCACAACTTAACTTTAAAATAACCAATCAAAGTCATAAATCAAAAAGCATGAGAATATTTTAATTAAATTAAATAAATTAATCATGCAACTTAAAGTAATATTTAATAATTCAACTTGCACAATTAATTCCAATTTTCAGATTTAATATTTATTAAATCTCAATTATTATATTAAGACTTAATAATTAAATCAATTAATTAAATATAGGCATTGAATTAATATTTAATTATTAAATAGCCATATATTTAATATATTAATAATTTAACTTTATCAAATGTGCAATTATTAACATCAATATTTACTATAAAAAATCATTTAACAAACAAGCCAGAAAGCATCATAAATCCAACTGAAAACCATCTAAATAGAAGAACAATTGAAATAGAAACAACAAGCACACACAAACAGGTTCACGAATCCACATCACTTTGATAGATTCAGATAGGATAGTCAGTCAAGTTCTTGTCCATTCCTAGGACGAAATAAGTGTTTAGGGCAGGGATTTAGGCCTAAATATTATCTCCCCTCTTTTACCATTGAGATATTGCGATAGGGCACACTCACTCGTGCCAATTCAGGGAAGACATTACCCGGTACCTGCAAACCTATCATCGCAAAGATGAACATACATATATATAATACTAAAAACAATGGTTGAGACCAGTACATTGTGTGGATCTCACCAGAGTAAGTAGCTACGACTTTGTCCCATACCATATGAAACACACCGAGAAGAAATATAAAACATAAAAATGATCCATGTGCCTACAATATAATGTCAGTATTGTCAATAAATCCATAATCAAAATGATATCATAATATATAAATAACCATAATGAAATAGCCATAAATCTACTAGAAACATAGGATATAACACAACTATCCAAAGGATCAATAATATAATGGAAAGTAATACATGAATATCCTCAAAACCAACTGAAATAAGCAATGCACACTCGAAAAAGCCTAAAAGAGTTCAGCAACTACAACTGAAAAAAAACTAAGATGTGGGTATTACATCTTGTTGATCTCTAAGTTTTGTTGATCATTAGTGTCCCACACTTAGTCATTTATCTAGGTAGTTTAGTCAGTCATCACTGTGGCCGAGCTATCCAGTAGAGGCCAAGCTATCTGATACAGTCATTGCCAAGCAGATAATAGTTGTCGAGTCACACGGTTTCTAAGTTCAGCCCATGTCGAGCGACAGAGTCTTTTTGTGTTGACTAAGACATTTTTTTTATGTATGTCAGGATTGACACTAATTTTGAGGTAAACTATTTTGGGCCGACTTATCTAAGCATTTAATATTTTCAACGGGATAATTGCACATTTAATTATTTGATCCCACTACGTGGCATGGAGCCAATCAGAAAATTGGATTGCCCAAGAGGCATAATCATTTGATCCTAATCATTGATCTAGATCAAATTGATAGATCTGTAAAGTATATTAAGATTTCTTCTTAACCTAATTTTATGAAGGAAGAAGAGACAAATGTGTATGCGTACATGAGAGATGTGCAAAAGGTTGTTTTGAGAGAAGAAGCATAGATCTAGCAGAGTGAAAGTGCAGTGAGCAGCAGAGTAAAGATATATCAGATTATTAGATCAGAGAAGGTATTGAAAAGAGGAGATATGTTATCAGCATTAGAGTGTATATTGAAGGAACAGATCTTGATATATTCTAGCAGGTGTATCAGGTGAAATCTCTTAACAAAGTGGTTCTAACAGACCTTTCTAAACCTCTTAGCCAAGTGCTTACTTTGTTGTAAGTTTAAATCCTTTTACAAGGTAGATTGTAATGATCTATATCTCTTAACTGGGTAGACCTTTAACTAGGTAGATTACATATTGTGATCAAACTTTGTAGCCCCAACAGGAACACTTTATTGCTGTAGTAGTGAAGATTTTTGTGGGTGTCATCCCCACCCCAGTTTTACCTTATTGGGTTTCTGGGTTACCAAAATTATATGTATTGTGTTATTTATTTACTGTCATAGATGCTACTAGATGATAGATCAGTTACATTTATGTATGGTTGTGGATCAGTTTGTTTTAAGTGTTAAAATTTGAAGATCTGATTCACCCCCCTCTCAGCATCTTGCTTTCCCAATATTGTATTTCCAACAATTGGTATCAAAGTTTAGTTCTCCTACAAAAAATTTTAATTAGCTTGAGAGTATAGATCTGGAGATGGAGATTTAGAAATTGGGAAAAGTCATTGAGAATCAAAAGATTGAAATTAAGCTTGCATTACATCAAATCGGGACATCAAGACAGGAATTGAGGAAATCCTTGATATCTAGGAAAGATATGGCCAAACAAATGAATGACACTCATTATTAGGAAGAAGCCACTACAAATATTTCAGAATGGAAAATCTACTGAGAGAGATGCAACAATTTCAGATCTATTGGAAAGGAACAATACATTGTGTGAAGAAGTCAGAAACTTGAAGAGAGAACAAGAAGCACAAACAGTATGTGAAGTAGTAGAACAAAAGAAGAAAGTTGAAGATGACAAAGCTATGGTAGAACACGACAAAAGAATGATGTCTACCATACTTGATGAAAGGAAACATGAAGTACAAATGATGACAAATAATCAGGTTGACATGGTCAATCAACTGTTACTCGCAAATCAAGAGATCAATAGGAAAGACATAGAAATGATAAATCTAAGATCTGAGAATAGTCAATTGAAAGATGAATTGAGATTTGAGAAAGAACTTAATGAAAGATTGAATAGACCCAATGAAGCTTTGAATCATTTTGAGAATCTGATGGAAGCATCAAGGAGATCTAAGGACACTTCTAGATTAGGTCACACTGAACAAAAGACACATTCTGAGAAATAAGAATCATCTAATATTGGTGAGAAGAGGAATGCAAAGACAAAGAACAACAAGCTTGTATGCCACCACTGTGGAAAACCAGGACACACAACAAACATCTGCTGAAGCAAGAATGGTAAGTCCAATCCTAAACCTAAGTTCAATGGTTATTTCTTTAACTATAATAAGTTTGGACATCAAGCACATGAATGTTGGGCAAAGGCAAATAATGCACCTCCCACACCTAAATTCAATGGATATTGTTACAACTATCAAAAATTTGGACATAAAGCACAAGATTGCAGATATAATGCTAAACAACAATGGACATCAAAGACACAAGAAAAAGCACAAGGAAAGGTAACACTTACAATTGAGATCACAACACATGGCATAGCTTTTATTACTGTGATGAGTATAATCATGTTCCAGAAAACTATATAAAGACACATTTCAGAGGAAAATCTAAGAGTTGGATGAATGGAAGCCTAGTTTTCTATAGCTGTCTAAAAATCGGTCACACTAGGAAGGATTGCAAGACAAGGGTACATGCTCCTACTATTGAGGAAATTAGAGCATAGATGAACCAAACATGGGTAAGGAAAACAAAACCAAGCAACAGTGAAGCTACTGAAGCCAAGGTCACCCAATCCAATGGATTAGGTGATCACACCATCACTAATTAAGAAAAGGATGGTATGTAAGGAACTATGTTTAGATCTCATATATTTTATCAGTTCCTAACATATATAGTGCAAAAGTCCATATCTGCATATGTTGAGATGCATCAGGACATAATTTTGAAACATGTACCTAGCAAATTCAATATGTACTATAGGTTCTGAGCAATAGTATTACTGTACACTGAGACCGAGCTCCTCAGTATGTTTTGAGATGGTATGGGTTGCGACCGAGAGATAGACAAGTTTTGAGAGTCAGCTGAGGACAACTTTTTGGCACTCACTCAACAGGAAGAACATTTATTGCAAAACTAAATTTTTACCTTTGGAGCCTATAAAGGAAAGAGCCATTATTTACTCTTTTTACCTTGCGATTGAGAATTCTACAGAGCGTTGGAGAAATTTGTGAACTTGATTTTAGAAAAGATCTTTCAAATATTTTGACAGCATGTCATCGGCTATCTACAGTAAAAGAGAAAATTTCAACATTTGTCGAGGTATTTTGTTCACTATCTTTGAAACCCTATTTTCTTTCAAAATCATGGCCACTAGTTCTTCCACAACAACAAAGAGTATGGAGAAGGAGTTTCTAACCATTCAATTGGTAAGGAGTGACACCTATGTGCCTCCTAATTTCTGAGCAGTTCTTGAGAGGGCCATCTAGGGTGATCTGACCAGAGCCCTATCATTGATTCCACCTAAGGTACTCATGATTCATGATATTAGGTCATGTTATATGTGGAAGATAAGTGAAGTTGGAGATCATGAGCTAAGAGAATCTTATAGTAAATTGTGCATAGATGGAGCCCTAAAAGATGAACATAAACATTTAGCTAAGAGAGGGTTAACTCGTGCCCTAGACTTTTTGAGGGAGTTTAGAATGAAATGGATTAAGATTTTTCTGAGTCGTGTACATGACATGAAAATATGGCTATAAAATGGACCAGTTAAGATTACAAAGGAAATCATCCATCGAGTAATAGGTTATCCAATTCTTAACAGAAAGAGGACAATGAGATGTCAGAGTAAAGAAAACATAGAAGAATTCAATGGAGCCATTTGGAACAAAAGAGGGATGACGATCTCTATGATTACAAACTTGGAGCTTGATTTTTATGTTAGGGTTATAGCTCATAATTTTTATCAGTTGAGCTGAATGGACAGTGTTCCATGCATTGTAGCCGACCAAGCTCAGAAAATTGTGAAGAAGGATCATACTTATGACCTTGCCGAGCTTCAACTGATGCAACTAGCTGAGAACCTTGCTTCAATCAGAAAGGAAAAGAACTCAATATGTAAGTTTGGATCTCTACTCGTTTGCATATTCTTCTACATACATAACACATTTCCTATGTTTGGAAACATTGTGTGGAAAACATACAGACCTATCACATAGAATATCAATGAATTTCTTCAGCAATTAGGTGATAAGTTTGACAATGTGATGGTAACATATTTTTTTGAATTTAAGAAAAATATGAGATTAAGAATTATAATTCCCAGATCACTAGTTGAGAAAAATTATGAGGATGTATGTTTCCTTGTAGACACAAATTACACCTATGTGTAGGTAGTAGCTGAGGGTATCATGGCTAAGGCCATTACCTTATGAAGTGAATGTTGATGAGACATCTGCAACAATAAAAACTCTATTGGCAGAAGAGATTGATAGTGCAGAAAAATGTTTTGGAAACTATGAAGAAGCTAAATCCAAAATCTCTATGGATTTGAAGGCTAGCACTATGGAGAGAAAAAGGAAAAAGATTGTCAAAAATATGAAGAAAGTGGTTGGTATTGATAGTGAAGAATAAGTTGAGGATGCACCTTTAGGCTTATCAACAGGACATGGAGAAGATATGTCTAGTGAAGAAGAAGAGAGTGAACCTGAAGAGGAAGTCACTGTGAAAGGTAAAGGGAAGTAGCCAGTAGTTTCTAAGGAAACTAAACCAAGTCAAGCCAAATATAAGGCTATGCCTCCTATAGCTAATTAGCCTAGGACAAGAGAATCAACTATTTCTACACAAGTTGAGACAACAAAGGTATATACAAAGAAGAGTGTTGGTGAGAGAAGTCTAGGAAAGAGGAAACTAGTTGGAACTAAGGCACTGCTGAGAAAGCTCGTTAAGAGACTGAGGAGAAAAATAATCCTGAGTGATGAAGAAGATGAGGAGAAGAAAGATACTAATGAACTGAGAAACATACCTACAACATCACATAAAAAAATGACCAATATTGATGAGGTATGTAAGAACCTAAGAATTAATGCTGGTTTAGTAGGATTTAAGTTTATCAAGTATGAGAAACAAAGCATAGCTAACAATCATAACGTTTAGGAAGAATTACTAGATATGATATGTACATACAAGATGATGCCTGTAGAGATAGGAAATCTTATTCCTACAGAGCTTTATGATATTTTATCACAAAAGTGATAGTATGCTTTAATGACTAAAAGACAGATAAGGGAAGGAACACTAGCTAAGGTCATTCCTGATCTAACCAAGAAATAGATAGCTGAGTTTATTGAACAATATCAAATGAAGTTTATTCCTAAATAGAGAGCCTATGCAATAGTGAAGGATGATGTTGAAAGTGTGGTTCAACATAGCACCAGAATATGGAAGGAAAATTTTGGGTTAATCACTAAGAAGGCCGATGAGAAAGGTGAAGGAAACTTAGAGCCAAAGGAAATGGAAGAAGAAACTACTACTGAATAGACATAGACTGAGACTAAACCCCAAAAGGAAATAGGTGATGTGGAAATTATAGATTTGACAATGGACAGTCCCATTGACACTACACTTGGAGAAAATAGCAATGTGGATGCCGAGGATCAGAATGAGACGACAGACACAAGTATCCAATCGCCTATTCATACAACTGAGGTTAAGAATGAGATAGAAGGAGAAAAGGAGGTAATAATTACTAATCCACCTATTTGAGAGGTTGTACAAATAGTTTTAGAGAGTGGAGATAAGATGGAGGAAACTGCAAATAATCCTATAGAACGTGAGGCTATACAAGTGTGGGTGGATCTACCACACTCTCTAACATCTACTCCCACTGGACCCAATATAGGAATATACCTGATCAATAGGTAATCTTGACTCAGATGAAGGCAATAATTGAAATTGATACTGAGAAAGGAAAAGATATCACAGAAGCTGAGCCAAGTATCAACTCACCAGAGCTTAAAAGGAGGAAGCTAAACAAGAAAAAGTTATCAAGCTTAAATGTCACATTGGATGAAGTCATTGTGATTCCTAAATGGGATCCTAAGATTTTGACATATGAGTAGATTCAGACCCTTCAAGACCTATTGAAGAGGAAGAAGAGACAAGAGGAAATGAAAAGAGAACAAAAGCAGAAGCAAGTTCTGCATGACATAAAGGATATTTTTGTTCAAGCTTTTGAGATGGAAGATGAAAATAAGCAAACACCAATACTAGAATAGTTAGTTCACATTGTGAAGAAATTTACTGATGAAAATATTGAGGCAAATGAATAATTAGTGCAATGGTCTGAGAGAAGATTTGAGAACAATGTCTTGGAGAAGATATATGGAGAGATTGCTACTAAATAGGTTGAACTTTCTTCTCTTATTAAGATTCTTGAGGAAGCTACAAATAATGTCTTTTCATTATACAAAATATTATGTGATGATACATTCTTTACAAAGGAGAATCAACAACTTATTGAGAAGTTGCATTTAGATATGAAGTCAACAAAAAGTTCATTGAGCATGAATGCTAGTTATAGCACCATATATTTTGATAGATTGACTCATGCACATAGGAGATTAACCGAGCTTATGGCTGAAGATGGCCGTATCAAGGCTAATTAATAAAAATTCAGGCTAATTTGATACCTCATCTAGAGGTTATTCAGAAGGAACTCAAAGCTGCAAGAGAATTGGTCAAGAGAGATTCTCATCTCTCTACAGCAGATAGTTTGGTAAGTATAGCTGTCGAGCTAGAAGTTAAGTTGTAGGTTATGAAGTTTGTTAAGGATAGTTGGGATACATATTTTGCATTGATTATACAACTTCATAAACCATTTTTGGACAAATACAACTCAACCCCCACAACTATCAGTGACAAAAACAAGGGGGAAACTGTAAAGGAAACAAAAAATGATGCGCAGAACCAGGTATAAATATTTTTGTAGAAGGGATGTCTATTATGTAGATAATGTATGAAGTATGGAGTATAATATAAGGGGGAGAACATTGTGTACTTAGGAAAATTTTGTGGATATAACAGAAATGATAAGTGTTTTTTCCACTAATATCAAAGGGGGAGATTGTTGATCTCTAAGTTTTGTTGATCATTAGTGTCCCACACTTAGTCATTTATCTAGGTAGTTTAGCCGGTCATCACTGTAGCCGAACTATCCAGTATAGGCCAAGCTATATGGCATAGTCATTGCCAAGAAGATAATATTTTTTGAGTCACACGGTTGCCAAGTTTGGTCCATGCTGAGCGAGAAAGTCTTTTTGTGCCGAGCAAGACAGTTTTGTTATGTATGTCAAGATTGACACTAATTTTGAGGTAAACTATTTTGGGCCAACTTATCTAATCATTTAATGTTTTCAATGGGATATTTATGCATTTAATTATTTGATCCCACTATGTGGCATAGAGCCAATCATAAAATTGGATTGCAAAAGTGGCATAAGCATTTGATCCTGATCGTTGATCTAGATCTAATTGATAGATCTGTAAAGTATATTAAGATTGCTTCTTAACCTAATTTTATGAAGGAAGAAGAGACAAAGGTGTATGCGTACATGTGAGATGTGTAAAGGGTTGTTTTGAGAGAAGAAGCGTAGATCTATCAGAGTGAAAGTGCAGTGAGAAGAAGAGTAAAGATATATCAAATTATTAGATTAGAGAAGTTATTGAAAAGAGGAGATCTATTATCAGTGTCAGAATGCATATCAAAGGATCAGATCTTGAGACATTCTAATAGGTGTATCATGTGAAATCTCTTAACAGAGTGGTTCTAACATAAATTTCTAAAACTCTTAGCCGAGAGCTTAATTTGTTGTAAGTTTAAATCCTTTTACAAGGTAGATTATAATGATCTATAGCTCTTAACCGGGAAAAACTTTAACCAGGTAGATTACATATTGTGATCAAAATTTTTAGCCCCAACATGCACACTTTATTGCTGCAGTAGTGAAGATTTTTGTAGGTGTCATCCCCACCCCAGTTATACCTTATTGGGTTTCTGGGTTACCAAAATTCTATATATAATGTTATTTATTTACTATCATGGATGCTAATAGATGATAGATCAATTACATTTATGTGTGGTTGTGGATCAATTTGTTTTAAGTGTTAAAATTTGAAGATCTAATTCATCCCCCCCCTCTCAACATCTTGCCTTCCCATATTATATCTCCAACAACATCCTCCCCTCTAAAAATAGGATTAGTCCTGGAAGCCTACAAAAAAGATAGAGATATGACTCTCTCAACACAAAAAATCCTAATGAGTTACAAAAGAATCAATGTGCGGATCCCATAGGACCCTTCCTTGTTCTCTGATTCGAACACTGAGGATCATTCCCTGCTACAGGAATGTGAAAACCAACTGTTGGTCCTCTATTTGTAGACCTATTGATAGTAGCATGATACACAATTGGATGGTGATCAAAGGCTACATATGATCCATGAGATCTAACAACATCCCCAACTATAGGCTTTGAAGCTACCAGCCTCTATCCTAATAACTACACTGCACGCTGGGGATAATTGGCTGCAATGTGACCAAACTGTCCGCAAGAAAAAACCTCCTCTACTACCACCTCCTCTTTCTAAAGGTGCACTAGACTACTAAAAACTACCCCTACTAACATCCTGATGCAAACTCTAAGATGGCTGATCAGTCTGGTTGCGCTTGTTGCGCTAAATATCATGAAAGTTCCTAATCCAAGAATCACCACTCTGAGTAGGAGGAATGAATCCTTTCTGCTGTCGAGATTGATTACCCTTATAAAAGGTAGAAGGGCCCCTAGAGTTCCTAGCTCTCTGAGACTAATTACCTCAGAAACTAGAAGTAGGACCACTAGACTGAACACCCAATTGACCACCATGGCCCAAAGCTAGGTTTGTCTCTACAAGAGTAGCCTTAATGACTACTTCTTTGAGGGTCTTAGGCTCCAAGAGATAAAATCTCCCAATGATCTGATTATTTAGTCCCCTATTGAAATGTTGAACAATAAGAGCATAATCCCTGCCAAAAACTGCATACTATTTGAGCTCAAAAAATTGACACTCATAATCCTCTACAAACATAGTCATCTATCGTAGGTTGTGGAACTCATTTTCCTATTACTGCCTCCACTAATCTAATAGGAAAAATTCTTAGAATTTCTCAAGGAAAAACTCCCAAGTAATTATATCCATATTGAGCCCCAACTTATCCTCCTCAATCTTCCACCAAACATCCGCAAAAAGAGAAAGTTGCATAATTGCAAATCTAGCCTTAGTATTGATACTAAAGGGATGCATAAAAAATAATCTATCCATGACAATGAGCCATGTCTCTGCCTCTAAACCTATACCTTTCCCATCAAAAGGAGGAGGTCATGATCTCATAAGGTCTCTCATATGATTAGCCACAACAATATCCAGATTGGCTACAATGTTCCTCCTTTGAGGACTTTTGGATCTCTTTCTCACCCTCTCCTCTATGGAGGAGTGGTGAGAAACACCCTGCTCAACACTGACCTTCTCAAGACCTAGACGATTCAAAATTGCCTGCAACAACTGTCTATTTTGAGGCTCCTTAGAATCAGCCTGTTTCTCACCTCTCTGCTTATCCCTACTTAAATGATGAACACTCTCCCGCCTAATAATCATAGAAGGGATATGAAGTCTACCCCTTCCACAAAAACTGCCATGACCTCTACCTCGGCCTCTAGTAGAAGCTCTAGTCTTAACAGGAATATTTCCTAAATCAACTTGAGAGCAACACAACAACTCAAAATAAAACCAACTAAAGACAAAAGATAATGCATGATAACAAAGAAATAGTTTTAAATACAAAAAAGTTATGTGTCTATGCTTATTTCAAGTTCAAACTAAAATACACCTAATGGGCATACAAATTCCTAGAGTTCCCAGTGTAGAAACATGGGCTCTAATACCAAGTGTAACACCCTGCCAGGGAACCTAGGAGAAACTAACCTAAACATGCAACTAAGTTAACATGATAATTTTTTAAAAAATGCTTATGACCAAAGAGATAACAACATGAAAGTAACTCAACAAAGATTACAATTCTTGAGGCTTCCTTAACATAGAATTAATTAAGAAAAATAATCCACGAAGAACAAATATAAAGAGCTAACATAGAGATACATCAGCTGAATCCATAATATATATCTCATAAAACAAGATCACATATACAACTGGTACCGAAGGTACACATAAAAGAATCATCATCTACTGCACAAGTCGTAGGGTATGCAATAATGAATAACAATACAATCCATCCTTTGAAAGGATGTCAACCAATATACAGATATGGTACAAGTATACAGCTCACAAAACTGAACAAGTCTCCAGAAGAAATAGAAGGTAGAACTGCAATAAGGATCATCCAAGCATGAATACAAACTTCGGATCTCAAATGGTAAAAGAATCACTACCACCCAACCTCATGGAACCAAAGGTTCACTCCCACCATGCTGAGAAGATAACATCAGGCCCACTCACATGGGTATACAAAAATAAGGTAGCACCAAAGGTATACAAGACATCACAAAGGTACACATAGGAAAATCCTAGAAGCTCGCTAAAACACAATAAGGAATCTACAGATACCATAGGTACCCAAACAAATTTAGGAAAAGCTAAGTTGCATATAGAGAAGTGTCATCACATAAATCCACCCTTGAGTTACCCTAGTAGTCCTCCCTAGACCCTGGCCCCCAAGTGACTCTATGTGGCTCAGTAATCCTTTTGTGAAGAAAAGGATTCTAACTCCCATCCTAGCCTGTAATAGCTCTCAAGGCATGGGCAAGGACTCAGACATATCATTAATTCATTCAAAACCCCTTTAATATTTTATATTTTGACTTGTTAAGTTACTTGAAAATGAGTTACCCTAGTTGCCGTTTAGGGCCCTGGCCCCCATTGCAAGACACTTCCCCTCTATACACTTAGTTAACCTACCTAGGCTCATAACAACATCAAAATAATATACATAACTCTCAAAACTAGTTCATTCCCATACAAGAACTATTAGTTCTCATTTAACCATAAGAACATAAAGTACTCTCAAAAGATCACAGAAGACACGTTTAGACAAACCAGGTTGGGTAAAAAGATCGAGACCAAAATCAATATCACATATAATGAAGCACACAAGACACCATAGAAAATAAAACCCCAAAACCTCTAGTTTCATATCCTAAGAGTCAACCCAACCCCCCAATAGACAACAATGAAAAATAACACATAAAAATAATCCATTAATCAAGTATATACATACGAATAATGAAAAATCAACCAAAAACAACACTCATTTTACTAATATGTCCGTTAATTAAAACTATCATTTGCAGATAAAATCAAACTAATACTTAAGCATAGAATTTATAAAACTAACTAAATTTACTATCAAAACTATGAAATACTAATTTATAATTAAATAAACTAAAAACTAATTTAAAACTAAAAATATTAAATTAATAAAACATATTAATTAAACTTTAATTTAATATAAACTAAATTAAAAAATCCTTTATTAAACTAAACTTTAATTAATTTTTAAATAAAATAATTTTTATTTAAAAAAAAAACTTTAAAGAAAAAAAACAAACAAACTATATACTTTGGGGTAGGCTGGGCCCCACACCCCCTCTTCCCACATGCTCCCCTTCCTAAAAGAAAGGGCCACAAGAAACTTTGACTGACAGCAGGTCTATCATGCTGTCAACCTTGGTTGTCGCACCGGCAGCTCCGCTGCCGTGCCAACAGGCCAGGGGCCCATGGGGAGTGGGGTGGGATTAAACCCCCCTCCCAATAAAATTAATCTTTTTTTTTTTTTAAAGTACTTTTCTTTTTTAACAAATCCTTTTTAAAAAAAATAAAAATTTAATCATATTTTATTTTACCCAATCAGAATATATATATATATTTAAAAATAACGAGTCTTTATTTTTTTAATACAACAACATGGATTTATTTTTTTATTTTTTTATTTTTTGAAATAACAAAGCCCTTCTAAAGTATAATATAAAGGTATTTTCTTAAACAAACCATGCAACTCAAGGGTAAAATTCCTTTTATATAAGAAGGAAAATAAAAAATAGAAGGGCAAATGATAATAAATTTTCCTACAACATGAAATTGAAGCAAACAACTATAAGAACAATAAATTTAATATTAATCTTTATTTTAAGAGAACTTCTAAGCATACAATTAACTCTTGTTTTTTGTCTCCATGCAGATCAAGATCTAGGCTTTGGACATGAACCTGGTTGTAACGCCCCGTCAGGGAACCCAGGAGAGATTAACCTAAAACATGTTACTAAGTTTGCAGGATGATTTTTTATTTAGAGTTTACAATTAATAAAGAATTAATAATGCAGAAGCAATATAACATAAGATAATACATACTCATAAATGAAACTCATTTATAGATTACAAATCCTAAGGGTTCCATGACATAGGATTACTTAAGTTAACTAATCTACTAAAAGAAATTAAATAATATAACATCTTCATATAATGCAAATGAATAACAATAACATCATCTCATAAATGAAATCTAGAAACAACTGATACCATAATGTATACATAACAAACCAACATCCATTGCACAAGTCGCAGGGTCTGTAATAAAACTTAAGACAAAGTACAATACAATATTTGAGAATATCACAACTGATACAATGATACAAATATACATCATAAGAAAGATAAGAGAAAGTCTCCAACAATGAAGAAAAAGAAAGTACAACTACAACAAGGATCATCCAAGAAAAAGTCATGAACGTCGGATCTTAATGGTAATAAGAATCACTAGCATAAATATTGAAAAGTAAATTATGGGTGGACACTACATACACCCCCCCTAAAATTAGGCTTACTCCTGGAAGCCAAAAAACAAATAAAGATTACAAGGTTACATAAAGGTGCTACAATGGCTCTCTTATGAGTACAACACATAATTCAATTGGGGACTTAGGTCCTTGACTCAATTGACCTATTATGACAAAGCACCCTAGTACCATTCTCTATAATATCCTCCCTTACTACTATCAGAGGTTCATAAAGAACATGATAGAAACAACACTTATGACAAAATTGAGCTAGCAATATCAAACATTCAGAATAGTCATCACAAAATAAAAATAAAACTCCCAAGTGGGGGAATAACAAGTCCAACAATAAATAATAAAACGCTCGAGAAATTTGAATGGTAAACCAAGTGTGACTAATGTGGTGTAGGAGCACCTAAGTTTAGGAACATTTCTAGGCTAGAAGGTATTTTTTTTGGTTTGTAAGGTGTTTTGTTCTACCATTCTTGTAATGACTAAGGTCAGTCGGTGAACAAACACCATAGTTGCTTATGTAGTTGTTTCCTAGTAATGATGTGTGTTGAGGTATCTTATAAACCTCTAGAAATGCAACAAGGCTATAGAAAATAGAGATCGATGCTTTACAGTTAAGTTATACTGATCGTCGGTGATGTCCGTTAGTTTTTGTCCATCGGTTTCTGTTCGTCGGCAATGCTCGTGGGTTTTTATTTGTCAGTGATGCTTGTTGGTTTCTGTTCATCAGTGATGCTTATTGGTAATGTTTGTTGGTGATGCTTGTTGGTGATGACCATCGGCGACTATGTTTTTTGTCGAGTTTGTGATCTAATGCTTGGGGTTGGAAACTGACAATGTTTCTATTGTTGATAAAAGTCAACACTGGCGTGCAGTAATGTCGGTTAACGACCCAGAAAATGCAGGATGTGACGTTTGTGACCAACTGGGTCATTTAAAATGACTCTACATTTCATTTTTTCTTGAAATGATTAGGGACACCTATTCCTTTTCTAGAAGGGTCATTTACTTCTCAGTTTGGCCGCCTATATAGGGTGGTTGAAGTTGTCCATGAGTATCAGATATTTTGGAGATATTTTGATGGATGTATATATAGCTGAAAAGCTTTTGTAGTTAAGCAATAGATTAAGAGAGAGATAGAAGAGATATAGGAGAAGACATCATCCTATAATAGATTAGTTTTTGTGAATATAAAGAACATCTTTAATGGATTCCATGTGTAGTGTGTATTGTCATGTTCTTCAGGTTGAACCCGTCAGTTTAGCTTGGAAGAGGAACCCATTACAATAGGTTTCATAACATGAAATAGTATCTTTACAGTGTAAGCCTGGTCTAGGGCACTTGAGGTGAATATCTTAGTGACTTCCTCAAGCTAGGGTAAGGTAATACCCTATAAGGTCTGTGCAAGAGACCTTAGAGCAGAGTCAAGCTGACTTTGGGTAACACTGGACCGTGGGGATTTACATCACAATGCCACAAACTAGATAGGGAAAAGAGAATTAGATGACTAGTCCAAGCATAAGAAAGTTCAAAAATTTAATGCTAGCCCAAACACAACACGAACAAATCATCAAAAAATAAAATAAATAATGAATCATAAAACATCACACATAACAAAGTGACTAGTGTTAGCCACACTTAAGGGAGTAATGACTTCACGACACCTAAGAATACATCTTAGATGCGCTAGAGAATGTACCCAAACACAATCAAATTTTGCTAAGGTAAGATGAATCACACATAATAAAATAAATAACTTGCAAATTTTTATCTACAGATTATGAGTTACAATAGTCAACAACTAAACACCTAGTGGGTGTACAAAATCCCAGAGTTCCCATTGTAGAAACTTAGGCTCTGATACCAAGTGTAACACCCTACTAGGGAACCCAGGAGAGATTAACCTAAAACATATTACTAATTTTGCAGAACAATTTTTTTTTAGAGTTTACAATTGATAAAGAATTAACAATGTGGAAGCATTATAACATAAGATAATACATACTCATAAATGGAACTCATTTATAGATTACAAATCTTGATGGTTCCATGACATAGGATTACTTAAGTTAACTAATCTACTTAAAGAAATTAAATAATATAACATCTTCATATAATGCAAATGAATAACAATAACATCATCTCATAAATGAAATCTAGAAACAACTGATACCATAATGTATACATACAAACCAACATCCACTGCACAAGTCATAGGGTATGTAATAAAACTTAATACAAAGTAAAATATAATATTTGAGAATATCACAACTGATACAATGATAAAAATATACATCATAAGAAAGATAAGAGAAAGTCTCCAACAATGAAGAAAAAGAAAGTACAACTACAACAAGGATCATCCAAGAAAAAGTCATGAACGTCAGATCTGAATGGTAATAAGAATCACTACCACCCGACGATGTGAAACCAAAGGTCCACTCCCACCATGCTAAGGAGATAAAAATAGGCCCACACACATGGGAAACAACCAAAAAAGAAAGACTAACGCAAAGGTACACTAGATAAAAAGGGTAACCAAAAGATTTTATGGTTAAAAGTATGAAAGGTCAAGAGACAAAGCAAGTGTACCAAATACTCACGTAGGAACCTAGAAAAAATACAGGGAAGTGTCATCACATAAGTCTACCCTTAAGTTACCCTAGTAGCCCCTCTGGACCCTGGCCCCCAAGTGACTCTATGTGGCTCTATAATCCTTTCATACAAACAAGGATTCTAACCATGCAAGACCTCGATCAAGCATCTTCTCCCACTCCCATCCT
The DNA here is from genome assembly GCA_018584345.1 of Thuja plicata. Classification (NCBI taxonomy): domain Eukaryota; kingdom Viridiplantae; phylum Streptophyta; class Pinopsida; order Cupressales; family Cupressaceae; genus Thuja; species Thuja plicata. The sequence continues at coordinate 4,557,623 of MU224256.1, read as the reverse complement.
TAGCGTGTACTAGCACTCAAGACATGGGTGAGGCACATATTTATCTTATTAATATTTTCTCTCAATTAATTTCATTAAGTTATCACTTATTAGGCCACTTACAATGAGTTACCTTAGTAGCCTCTTAGGGCCCTAGCACCCATTGCAGGCCACTTCTTGTCTATAATCCTAGATAACCTACCCTAATACTCCCAGCCACAAGACCAAAAGAAGATAAATCCAAAACCATAAAAGACTTCTCGTAAAGCATTAAATCATGAAAGTCATCAATGAAAATGTTGGAGCATAACAAAGAATAATACATCCTATACAAGG
>MU224256.1:4509558-4528730 GCA_018584345.1 Thuja plicata | reverse complement strand
CACAGTTGGCAAGAAGATAACTATGAGATAAATCAGGAGTTAAAGCCATAAATCAATTTGGCTAGATTGTTTTTTACGCCAAGAATCAAGAACCAAGAATTAAGGAATATCATGTCTATTTAAGAGAAAAGCATAATTCTTTCTCTGTGGGTGGTCTATAATCAATTAGATACACGGGGGAGTGAACTGATAAAAAGATGCTGAAGAGAAACTGATGAAGGTTGAACTTCATGCAGTCTTGATCAATCAAGCTAAGGGAGAGCTAAAGAATTATGCAGACACCGATGAACAGAAAAGTATAGCATCACAGAGAAAAAAAAGTTAAGTACAAAGGAAATGTATTGATACATTGATCAGAAAAATATTGTAAGTAAATAGATCTGAAAATCTGCAATTAAGTTGCATTAGAAACAGGTCATTTTGTTTCAGTTTATCCATTGAAGCATTAAGTCTCTTAATAGAGCAGGACTTAACAGTCTTTTGTAATTAAAGTATATCCTAATAGATTACCAGAAGGTTGACTCATGATAGTAGCACCGGTATTACCTAAAGCCTATTGACAGTCTAAGGAGGCTGATTCAAGGATGGTAGTAAGATTTTCATAAAGCCTATTGACAGTCATGAGACTGATTCAAGGATGGTAGCATAGATGCCAGATACTTAGTGACAACCTATGTATTGAAAATCCTCTAACAAGGTTGCACTTAACAGTGTGTTTGTAACCTTTAATAGGGTTGGCTCCTAATAGGGCTCACTTCAGAAGAGTAAAAATTTGGGGTATCGGTCCCAGTGGTTTTTCCCTTAACAGGGTTTCCACGTTAAAATCCTTGTGTTATGTGTTTATGGTTAATTACTTTAGTGTTTTACATTCTACATATGCATTTATGGATTGAATAGTATACTCTGCATATTTACTGAGTATCGATAAATATAGTTTACTGCTTATCGGTTATCAAGGAGAATAAGGACAGACAAGGTAAACCGACAGACAGTTATTTGTTTCAAATATTTCAAAGGCATACATCTTGTAGGGACTTAATAAATTGAGAAGTATTGATTTCTGGATTAAAGTTTAAATTAGATAAATTTCTGAGGCCACTGATTCACCCCCCTTCTCAGTTATTACTAACAACCCACTCCTTGCAGATCCATCTATTAATTATTTGAGCTCAAAAATTCCACTTGGGTGCAATCCATAGACTACTTAAAATGGGCTCCTTCCTATTGTCCTATTGACTGTGTCATTGTAGGCATACTCTACTTGTCCCAAAATGTGATCCCAAGTCTAGCCATATTATTTAGTGAGGCATCTCAGTAGATTAACAAAGCTCCTATTGACCACCTCAATGTGACCATCTGTTTGAGGATGGTATGCACACCCAAAAGACAAATTAGTGTGAATCTTGTACCATAGTGTTTTGCAAAAATGACTCATAAATTTGGAGTCTCTATCTGATACTATACTGAGAGGTAGGTGATGAATGCTCACCACTTCCTTAAATAACAAGTGAGCAATCTGAAAAGCATCATGAACTATCTTGCAAGGTACAAAGTGTGCCACTTTACTTAATCTGTCCACTATGACATAAATAATATCAAATCCATGCTTTTTCCTTGGTAAGCCTACTACAAAATCCATACTAAGGCATTCCCATGGCTTGTTAGGAATGGGAAGGGATTGGTAGAGACTAGAATTGGAAGAAGTTCCCTTGGCCTTTTGACAAACAATGCAACATTCTACATACTTTCTGATGTCCTAATTCATCCTAGGCCAATAATAAAACCTCTACACTAACTCTTGAGTCTTGTTGACCCAAAAGTGACCACTAAGGGGCCCATTGTGCTTTTCTTGAACCAAGTTCTCCCTCATTGACCCCCTAGGGACACAAAGCTAACTACCCTTAAACAAAAAATAATTCTGCATTATATAATCAAAGAATTTGCCATCAAAATTATTTTGGTGTTTGTTACATACCTTGTAGACCTCTACAAAGTCTCCATCCTAAGAGTATAAATCATTGAAGCTATCAATGCCAATGCTCTACAACTGAACTTCTTGCACTGTCAAAAGCCTCCTTCTTAGTGCATCAGCTACCTTCATCTATTTCCCTTTCTTATGCTTGATGTTAAATGTATAAGCCTACAGGTACTCCACCCATTTCATATGCTTATGACTGAGCTTATCTTGGGAGTTAAGAAGCTAAGGTCTTGGTTACCAGAATAGACAAAAAAACTCCTTAGTAAGGAGATTGGTGCAGGGCACCTCTTGAAGTTCTTATTTTCTTTCTTTAGTTTTTTTAATAAGGTGCATCATTGAGATCACCCTTGTGTGTGTTTGTGTGTGTCTATGATGTAAGGTGAAGGACCCTAAGGTGAGTTATAAACCTATGGGTTCCTGAAACCATGGTTAGACCATGTTAGTATTTTCATGATTTTAGTGTTTGGTTAGAAGTTTGTGTTTCAAGTCCTTAGAATAGGTTCTTGTCATGTTTTTAACCTCTCCCACATCCTTGGAGATCAGTAAGGTTGGCATTTGCCCAAAATAGCAACTTTCCCATATGTTGCCAAAAAATTGTCTTTTTTCAAAATGTTGCATGAGCAACTTTTGCAAAATGTTGCTTGAAGAATGACAACTTCATTGTAACCAACCACACCAACTTATTGAATCATTTTTAATTCCTAGATGATACTATTAGGTGATCTGATGCCTTCTAGGAAGGTTAGAACTTACTGTGTACAGAGCTTGTTGTTTAGAGGAGGAAATAGAAGAGTTTTCTGAGTTATTTTGATAGTGTATAGCCTGGTACGGATTCATCTTGTGAATCCAGTTATAGAAATTTGTGATGTCTTGAGTTCCTTAAGCATTCTAGTTTGTTTGAGTTGTTTTTGTGAAGTTTGTTAAAAGTTATAGATTTTACTTGCTCATTGTCTGAGAAACCAATGCTTACTGGGTCAGTCACAAAGATGTGATCCTAACTTGAGATTTATCTAGTGGATCTGCTCAGCCACTTGGAAAATAAAAGTTAGGATCATGTTCCTTAAGAATCCTAAAGCTCAAACACTCAAATTTAGTCCTCATATTTATGAGACAAAGCCCTAGGATAATTATCTCTATGTAATTAGCTTGGTTCTTTAGTACAGACACATGCCTATGCAATATATGTTTGGGAGGATCAAACTAAGGGTGGTTCTACACTATTTTTGGGTAGAGGAAGCCATCTAAGCCTTTACATCTACTCTATGAACCCACCTTTGACTACTTGCTTGACAAACCAAGCCTAATCTAGCTAATAAGGCTTGTGTGCTTTGTGAGAGTTTAGGGGTGCAGGAATTAAGTGAAGTGTTAAGGCTTTGAGGGGTTTACAAAATTCATAAAGGGTATCTATAAACCAAATCAAATCAATTATATCCTTATGCAATTGAAATTTATGTCTAAAAAACCCTCTAGATAGGGCTACAAGGAATCTTAGGCCACTTAGGGTTCGACCATCCTTGGATTTGCAAGACTGAATCCATTGGTGGATTCTCTACCCTTGGGGTCTATTTGAAGTCCCCAATCACTTATATTAGTAGTTCTAAGTCTCTGGTGAAGATTTATGTTATTGTGTTTGATTTAGGGAAAGTGTCCCTAAAGAAGAAATTTCAGAGTTCTACATCTTGGCTTGGAGAGTCAAGAGAGGAGAGGGGAAGTGTATTGGTCCCTTAGAGAAGTCAGAAGATACCCTAGGAAGACACTGGTGGAGATGGGGTTTTCAAAAAAGAAGTTTGAATATTTGATAAGGAGTTGGATCCCATCAAGGTTTTCTTACAGTGCTCTCTACATCAGGTGGTATCAGAGCCTGCTAAGATCTTGGAAGAAGTGAAGAATGGGTGACAGAATAGAAACTTATCAAGGAGAGGAAGTCCCAACTAGAATCACAAATGTGGAGTTGGCTAAAATTGTCAGAGAAAAAGTATCCAAGAACAAGAAGATGGAGGAGGAGATAAAGAAGTTGAAGGACCTCCAAACAGAGAAGGAGGAGGGAGGAGATTCTGAAGAAGAAGAAGAAGATACTGAGAAAGATGAAGCAAAAAACATACCAGCAGAGCAAGTAAAATTTCTAGAAGCTCTTGAGAGAGTTGGAAGGAGAGATCAGAAATTAGACATTCCTATGTTTTGTGGGAAAATGGATCCTAGAGAATGTATGGATTGGGTAGAATCCTTGGAGAATTATTTTGAATGTGACAATATCTCCGAAAATCAAAAGGTCAAAATTTCAAAATCCAAAATGAAGGGCCCTGCATTAAGCTAGTGGAATTTTGTACAAAATGAAAGGATGGAAGAGGAAAAGAATCCTATATCAACATGGAAGAAGATGTTAGTAGAGATCAAAAGACAATTTTTTCCAGAAGACTATGAGATTACCTTTCATAAAAATTTGCAAAATCTAAGATAGAAGGACCTTGATGTGAGTGGATATACTAAGGAGTTTCATAGAATGACCTTGAAGGCCAAAGTCCTAGAGAGTGAGAAACACAAGCTATCAAGGTACCTAAATGGACTAAAATATAGTATTCAAGATGAAATGAGCCTATTTAACCCTTAATCAATACATAAGTGTTTTCAAATGGCACTAAAAATTGAAGAAAAATAGAAGAGGAGAGGAGAGAAAAATAATAGAGGTAGAGGGAATAATTTCAAAGGCAGGGGTAGGTTTAATGGTAGGGGTCCATTCCAAAGGAGTCAAGGGGATTTTAGTAGTCATGAGTTAGAAGGAGAGCACAATAATAGAGGTAGCTTCAAAGGTAGGAGATCAAACAGTAGATGGAGATTTGGAGGAAGAGGACCTAGTGTCTTCATAGGGAAATGTTTTACTTGTAATCAAATTGGATACCAGTCCTTTAGATGTCCTGAAAAGAGTGGCACCAACATACAAGGAGGGGATATAAGAGTAAAACTCACCCAATAAGATGGCAGCCAAAGTGTATCCTCCATCAATTTTGTTAGTAATAACTAAGAGGGGGGGGGGGAGGGGGGGGAATCAGTGGCNAGTGTATCCTCCATCAATTTTGTTAGTAATAACTAAGAGGGGGGGGGGGAGGGGGGTGAATCAGTGGCCTCAAGATTTAATCCTTAAATCAACCCTTAAAACTTATTCCCACTTTTAATCCTCTAGTTATACTCAGTCCTACAAGATGAATGCCTTGAAATACTTATATCAAATTACTACTTGTCATAATGCTTTGTAAAACCTTATTCTATATGTTTACCGATAAGCAGTCTTTTATTTACTGAAACATAGTAAATAACTAGAGTATACCGATCAATCCAGAATAACTTATGTGAAATGTAAAATAGTAAAGTAATGAAACATAAATACATAACACATTGATTTTTAACATGGAAACCTTATTAAGGGAAAACCACTGGGACCAGTACCCCAAATTTTCACTCTTGTGAAGTGAGCTCAGTTAAGAGCCAACCCTATTAAAGGTTACAAACACACTATTAGGTGTGAACTTGTTAGAGGATTTAAATAATAGTTTGTCACTTAGTATCTGGTTTCTAATGCTACCATCCTTGATCAAACACTCACTTGGCATGTCAATAGGTATTGAGCATATCCAATGCTACTTTGTATGGTCAAACTTTTTGATACCCCTTGGGATGTATCTCAATTATAGAAGACTTTTAAGTCATGCTTGATTAAGAGACTTGATGCTTCCATGGTTAAACTAAAATAGTAAAGTGATATGTTCACACATACAACTTGAATTGCAGACTTTTAGATCTATTGTAAGTGCATTATCTCTCTGATCAATATAATCAATTCAATACCTTTGCTCCCCACTGTTCTTTTCTTCTCTGTGATGTTGTTTCACTATTCGTCAGTGTCTGCAGAATCTAGCTCTTTCTTCACCTTGTTGATTAGGTCTGAATGAAGACTTTCTTCTCCTTTAGAATCTCTTCAACATCTTTCATCTTATCACTTTTCTTCCCCAATTTTGCAATGAATAGGTTGTCTCTTTATAGACATGATATCACCATTTCTTGGCTTTCTTGAATCTTGGCGTGATCCACAATTCTCGCCACTTAGATTTAAAGAAAAACTATAGTTTAATCTCAAAGAGTTCTTCTTTCCAACTAGATAAATCAGATTTAAATCCTTGACTTATCTCTGACTTTATCTTGTCAATTAAAACAATAATAAGTATCAGTTAAGTCTATTTTTAGCTCTTGACAACTAAGTATTTTTTTATTTCTAAAATCTATGTTCTGTTAGTCAATTCTTCAGTTAGTCATCGGTGATAACTGACTGTTCTATCGGTGTGACTTCAGTTGTCATCGGGATCTCCATGCTTGTCTTTTCTGTCAGGAAACACTGTAATTATGTCCATCGGGTTACACTGTGCTTTTACTCATCGGGTAACACTGTGGATTTTCTCGTCGATAATTCTGTACATTTTCTCATTAGGTAACACTGTGACTTTCCTCTTTTAATTTTTTTGTCAGTGTGCACTCCATCAGTGTATACAGTCACTTTGTGAATACTTGAATCTTATGCATTACTGATAGCATAGCCTTTGATTCATTGGTTCTTTGAAGTCTTTAGCAGCATGTCCATGACCATACATATTATATCAAGTTGACATCAATGAAAATACAATACATTAACTGATTTAATGTCTTGCATGATCATCAACTTAACATCTTCAAACATTCAATCAGTTATAGTTCATAAATCTCTCCCTTCGGCATTGATAGAAACACACTATATTATCACACTATATTAGCACTAATACAATATGAAATATAACAGTTAAATTTCATCAAACTACCAATCTTATGTACTATAACTGATACAAATATCTGGTCCTCGGTAAGCTCTTATAGCTTAGATTTGATTCTTGCAGCTCTCTCTGTCTTCAATCCCTTTTCTGAATAGATGTAGAATATTTCTTTCTCTGATGTGATGTATTCTTCTCCTATGTCAAACTCTCTCCCTTTGACTATTATCTTTTCTTTTTATGTCTCTTGTTAATCAATTCTCTTCCTTTGTATGTACTCTCCCTATCTTGTTACATCTCTCCCTCTGTATGTACTCTCCCTCTATGGTTACATCTCTCCCTCTTGATGTAATGGATCTGATCTCTCCCCGATGTTATAATCTCTCCCATGGATATAATCTCTATCATATGTGATAATGGATATAATCACTCCCTTTGACAACATTGCCAAACAAATATTTTCTAACCATAATATACTCCTTGAATTTCCCAATCCATCAGCAATATAACAACTTTGGTGCTTGGAGTAGATAAATACCTTCCTGTGTATAGATATATCTTTGAAGTCCATTTCTCTTCTTGCATCAACTTGAATGATATTCTGATAATATGTAGGCTGATGTAGCTTTCTAGTCATTTTATTGACTAGTAGACAAGGGTTTGACCCCTAGTCTCTTTCTCAAGTACTCAAATGCATCCTTGGGGAGTGACTTGGTGAAGATATCGGCTAATTGTTCCTTTGATTGCACATACTCAAGTATCACCTCCTTTTCTTGAACTTGTTCTCTTAAATAATGATACTTGATGGAAATATTCTTTTTTTTAGCATGCATGACTGGATTTTTGGAAATTTTTATTGCACTTATATTATCACAATAGATAATTACTGGTTCAAGAATTTTCATATGCATACCTTCCAATAACTATTTAATCCATGCAATGTTTGAGAAATTTGTAGCAACATCAACATACTTTACTTTTGTAGTAGACTAAGAGATGCATCCTTACTTCTTGCTGATCCATGTGACAAGTCTGTCACCTATAAAGAATGCTCCTCCATTTGTGCTCTTCCAGTCATCAATATTTCTAGCCCAATCAGCGTTGGTAAATACCTCAAGTTCAAATTTTTCTTCTCTTCTATACCATAAGCCATATTCCTTGGTATTCTTTAGATATCTTAGGATTCTTTTCATAGCAGTCTTATGTGATTCCCTAGGATTAGCAGAAAATCTTGCAACTATTCCAATTACATGTGCAATATCTGGTTTAGTATGTACAACATACATGAGTTTTCCAATCATTAATCTATACAAAGTCTATTTTACATCTATTGAATTTTCCTCCTTTTTCAGCTTACATCCAGTTGCCATTGGTGTTCCAACTGGTTTGAAATCTTCCATCTTGAATATTTTTAACACTTCTTTGATGTATTTTGATTGTGTAATGAAAATACCTTCATCTTGTTGCATGATCTACAGACCAAGAAAGAACTTGATCTCTCCAAACATAGAAATCTAAAACTCTTTTCTCATTTCATTTGCAAATGATTTTCATATCATATCATTGCCTCCAAATATGATGTCATCAACAAATATTTCAGCAATCAAAATGTTATCATCAGTATCTTCTTTCAAATAAAGATTACTGTTTTCACTAGTCCTTACAAATCCAATACTTATGAGATAGGAATGAAGTCTTTCATACCAGGCTCAGGATGCTTGTTTCAATCCATACAAGGCTTTTTGTAGTCTACATACCATGTTTCTCTTGTCTGGATCAACAAACCCTTTTGGTTGCTCAATGTATACCTCTTCCTCAAGTATTCCATTTAGGAATGCAAACTTGACATCCATTTGGTATACCTTGAAGCCTTTATATGCACCATAAGAAACTAATATTCTCACTCATTCTAGCCTAGCAATGGGTGCAAAGGTCTATCCAAATTCAATCCCTTCTTCTTGTGCATACCCCTTGCATACTAGTCTTGCTTTATTTATGGTGACTTCTCCATTCTCATTCAGTTTATTCCTGAATATCTATTTTTTACCAATGCCATTCTTTTCATTTGGTCTGAGTACAAGTGTCCATGTCTTCTTTTTCTCTATGTGTTCAATCTCCTCATTCATAGCACTTATCCATTCATCATTATCAAGTGCAACATTGATAGATTTTGGCTTAAAATCACAAATAAGATATCTTATGTTTACAGACTTACTTCTGGTTTTCACATCAACCTTCTTATCTCCTATGATCTAGTTCTGTGGATGGTTCCTTCTGACATATCTGGCAAGTATAGGTTTAGCTCTTTGTCTATCATCTTGATCATCATTTTGTTCTCCATCACTTGGTACATCATCTTGATTAATATCCTAATTGTTGGTATTTGCTGCCTGATGCTAGGGTGCAATGATCTGTTGCTCGGGAGCTCTACATTGTTGGTCAGGTAGAGTGTCAAGTTCTTCATTGTAAACAAACATGTTGTATTCCTCTAGTTGTTTTTTGATTTCCTTTTATTCTTCTCTGCAAATTCATCTATCTTTACATTTACACTTTCAACAATTTTGTTAGAGGCTTTATTGAGACATTTAAAAGTCTTGCTCTTGGTGGAATACCCTAGAAAGATTCCTTCATCACTTTTGGAGTCAAGCTTTCCATTTCTATCATCTTTTAAGATATAACATTGACTGCCAAAATTTTTGAAGTAACTTACATTGGGTGTGTAACCATACCATAGCTCATAAGGTATCTTCTTAGTGTCTTTCTTCAATTGCACTCTATTCAATGTGTAAATAGCAGTACTGACAACTTCCCTCCAGAATATTTGGGTGATTCCTTTCTCTATCATCAGTGTCCTTGCACAATCAACTATGGATCTATTCCTTCTTTTAGAAATTCCATTTTTCTATGGTGTTGTCGGTGTAGAGACCTGTCTTTTGATTCCATGCTCATTATAAAATTTAGTGAATTCATCTAAAATAAATTCCCCCCCTCTATCTGATCTTAATGATTTTAATTCTTTACCACCTTTTTTCTCAACCATTTCTTTGTACCATTTAAACATCTTAAATGCTTCTGATTTATCTTTTATAAACATAACTATCATCATTCTAGAGTAGTCATCAACAAAGAGAATAAAATATTTATCACCATAGTAACTCTTTGTCCTCATGGGTCCACATAAATCAGTATGGACTAATTCTAGAATGGCATCAGATGTATGGGTTTTTCTTTTGAAACTAGACTTTGCTATCTTACCTTTTTGATAATTCTTACACATGATGTTGTCAGGCTTAGTCATCGTTGGTAAGCCTCTTACATTTCTCTCTTTTCTAATCTTTATCATGTTATCAAAGTTCACATGACACAATCTTTTGTGCCACAACCACATGTCTTCATTTTTTGTCATTAAGCAAGAGGTGTCAGTATTATTCATATAGAATAAGTTACCTTTTGTCTGCTCACTGGTACCAATCACACTTCCTGATTTATTGAAGATCTTTTCTTTCTTATTTTCAAATGCTCTTATGTGACCTGAATTATTCAACTAAGAAACACTCAATATATTATAATTCAATCCTTTCACCCAATAAGCATTTTCACATTTTATCAGGTTGTTCAACATTATTGTTCCTCTACCTTCAACTGGACAAGGTGTATCATTACCCATTCTTACTGAACCACCATTATCGTATTCAAAAGTCTCAAAATTTTTTTTTTCACTGGTCATATGGTGAGTGCAGCCACTATCTATGATCCAAACATCATTTTTACTAACTTTAGATATGAGTGCAGTTTCTACATACCTTTCTTCATCATCATTTGAATTATCTTTTATTGCCACAAAAACCATCTCGATGTCTTCATCAGATTCGCTATCAATATCTTCATCTTTTCATTTTGCTAGGTAACTGGCCTTCTTTCCTTTGTCCTTGTAATCTCGGGTATCTCTTCTTTCTGATTGTCAGTTGCTCCTATAATCACCTCTGTCAAACTTCTTTTCAAATGACCTGTCATTACTTCTATCATATTTTCTTCTGTTAGGACATCTTGCAGCAAAGTGTCCAATCTCTTTACAATTAAAACAAACAAGTGTTAATTTACCTTTTTATTTACATTTGCCTCTCTGCATTCTTCTAGCCATAAGTGCTTCAATTTCATCAAGATCTTCTTCTTCACTTTCACTATCACTATCTTTTCTCATAGTGTGTTTATGACTTGATTTACTTATTCTCAAAGAAGATTTGAATGCAAACTCTATGTTTGGTAAGACACTATTATCAAAGTTATTAATCTCAAATGAAATTAGTCTTCCAATCAAACTGTCTAGAGTAACATTTCTATTTTCTACTGCTCTCATTTCTTGTATGGCAGATACTCTAATAGAATAAGTAGCCAGTAAGGTTCTTAGAATTTTAATTACCACTATATCTTCTTCTAGTAAACCTCCAACTCCTCAGATAGCATTGACTACCTCTTTAATTCTTGTGATGTATTGTGTGATTTTTTCACCTTCTTTCATTCTAAGATCACCAAACAAACTTTCCTCTAAGGCTTTCTGCCTTGTCTCTCAGAAATTTTTTGTCACCACCATGTACAAACATCAATTTGTCCCACATCTGCTTTGCAATTTTCCAAGTTTTGAAATCTTCAAATTCAGCATCGGAGAGTGAGGAAGCAACATCTAGAATCATGCATTTATGCTCATGCTTCTCTCTCATTTTTTCAAATGTGGGTGCTCATGTGGGAAACACATGTTCAGTATCTAAGTATTGAGTAACATCATTTCCAAAACCTGATAAGTGGAGTCTTATTCTGCTTTGCCATGAAGAAAAATTTTCTTTGTTCAACTTGGGCACATCTCATCTATTCATCTTGTGATATTTAGCTTAGGTATTGAAACCTTCCTTCTAAGCACACAAGATCTGATACCAATTGTTAGTAATAACTAAGAGGGGGGGTGATTTAGTGGCCTCAAGAATTAATCCTGAAATCAACCCTTAAAACTTATTCCCACTTTTAATCCTCTAGTTATACTCAGTCCTACAAGATGAATGCCTTGAAATAATTATATAAAATTACTACTTTTCAGAATGCTTTGTAAAACCTTCTTTTCTACATTTACCGATAAGCAATCTTTTATTTACCAAAACACAGTAAATAACTAGAGGTTACCGATCAATCCAGAATAACTTATGTGAAATGTAAAACAGTAAAGTAATGAAACAAAAAAACATAACACATAGATTTTTAATGTGGAAACCCTGTTAAGGTAAATACCACTGGGATCAGTACCCCAAATTTTCACTCTTCTAAAGTGAGCTTGGTTAATAGCCAACCCTGTTAAAGGTTACAAACACACTGTTAGGTGTGACCTTGTTAGAGGATTTAAATAATAGTTTGTCACTTAGTATCTAGCATCTAATGCTACCATCCTTGATCAAACACTCACTTGGCCTACCAATAGGTATCGGGAATATCCAATGCTACTTTGTATGATCAAAATTTTTTATACTCCTTGGGATGTATCTCAATTATAGAAGACTTTTAAGTCCTACTCGATTAAGAGACTTGATGCTTCAATGGTTAAAATGAAACCATAAAGTGATCTGTTCACACATACAACTTGAATTGCAAATTTTCAGAGCTATTGTATGTGCATTATCTCTCTGATCAATATAATCAATTCAATACCTTTACTCCACACTGTTCTTCTCTATGATGTTGTTTCACTATTTTTTGGTGTCTACAGAATCTAGCTCTTTCCTTATCTTTTTGATCATATCTAAATGAAGACTTTCTTCTCCTTCAAAATCTCTTCAACATCTTTCCTCTTATAACTTTTCTTGCCCAATTTCATAATGAATTAGGTTGTCTCTTTATAGATATGATGTCACTGTTTCTTGGCTTTCTTTATTCTTGGCGTGATCCACAATTCTAGCCACTTAGATTTAAACCAAAACTCTAGTTTAATCTCAAAGATATCTTCTTGCTAACTAGACAAAGAAGATTTAAATCCTTCACTTATCTCTGGCTTTATCTTGTCGATTAAAAAAATGATAAGTATCAGTTAAGTCTATTTTTAGTTCTTGATAGCTAAGCATTTTGTCATTTTTGAACTCTCTATTCTATCAGTTAATACTTTAGTTAGTCATCGGTGATAACTAACTATTTTGTTGATGTGACTTCAGTTGTCATCAGGATCTCCATCCTTTTCTTTTCCGTTGGGTAACATTGTAATTCTGCCGGTCGAGTTACATTGTGCTTTTGCTCGTCGGGTAACACTGTGAGTTTGCTCATCGATAATGTTGTACATTTTCTCGTCGGGTAACACTAGGACTTTGCTCTTTTACTCTGTCCATCGGTGTGCAATTTTTTGGTGTATATAGTCACTTTGTGAATACTTGACTCTTATGCATTACTGATAGCATAGCCTTTGATTCATAGGTTCTTTGAAGTCTTTAGCAGTATGTCCATGACCATACAGATTATATCAAGTTGACATGAATGTAAATACAATACATTAACTGATTTAATGTCTTGCATGATCATCAACTTAACATCTTTAAAAATTCAATCAGTTATAGTTCATCACATTCTAAAACTTCAAGGCCTGGGAATCCAGAACAAGGAGAATGTCTCATGATGCAAAGGACACTCCTAAGAGTACCTACTACTACAGAACCACCTCAAAGAAAATCATTTCTCAGAACAACCTGCAAGGTGAACAATAAGGTATGCAAGGTTATAGTTGATTTTGGATCCACTGATAATATTATATCTAGGGAGCTAGTCACTAAGTTAAAGTTGCATGCAATCCCTCATCCTTTCCCTTATAAGGCTTCTTGGTTGACAAAATAAAAAAAACTATCATCAATGAACAAGTTTGGGTAGATTTCAAGATAGGGGAGTATATAGACAGAGTTCTATGTGATATCATAGAGATGGATGCATGTCATTTGTTATTAGGTAGGCCTTGGAAATATGATGTAGATGCTAAGCATGATGGAAATTCCAATGTCTATACTATATTTAAGGATGGTGTTGAGTATGTGATGAACCCACTCCCTGATTGTGAGAAAGGAAAACATGTTACTAGCAATGTCTTTCATATAGGGGAGAAAGGAATTCATGAAGGTATTAAAAGAAAGGGACACACCTTGTTATGCATTAGTAGTAAGGCCCAAAAAGACACTAGTGAAAGAGCCAAAGGTCAAAGATCCTACTAGGGATGTAGGCCCCAAAGAGGTCAAAGCACTGTTAGACCACTATAAGGGTATTATAGCTGAGAGCACACCAGAGTCTTTACCACATGAAAGGGAATTAATTCACTATATAGACTTCATACCAGGGGCCACTCTTCCAAAAAAGGTAGCATATAAGATGACCCTTGAACAAAACCAAGAGATAGAAATACATCTTGAAGAATTGTTGTCAAAATGCCTCATTAGGAAGAGTGTGAATCCTTGTGTTGTCCCTCCAGTCCTAGCACCCAAGAAAGATGGCACATTGATACCATGTATGGAATCTAGGGAAATCAATAGGATAACCATTAGATATAGGTTTCCTATGCCTAGAATACAGGATTTGGTGGACTATATAGAGGGTACAAGCTATTACTCCAAGATTGATCTCAAGAATGGTTACCATCAAATAAGAATCAGATAGGGAGATGAATGGAAGACAATATTTAAGACCACAGAAGGCTTCTATGAAAGGCTTGTGATCCCTTTTGGCCTCTCCAATTCTCCAAGCACCTTTATGAGATTGATGAATGAGGTATTGAAGGCTTTTCTTAACAAATTTTTTGTTGTATACCTTGATGACATTTTGATCTTTAGAAGGAGCAGAGAAGAACACCTCAAGCATTTGGACATGGTGATGAGAAAACTCCATGAGGATAAATTGAAGATAAATATAGAGAAATATGTATTCATTCAAGAACTTGTGTTCTTAGGTTTTGTGATCTTCAAGAATAGTCTCAAGATAGACCTTTCCAAGGGTGAATCCATCCTCAATTGGCCACCTCCTACTACTCCTTCAGAGGTAAAGAGTTTCCATGGTATATGTATCTTTTATAGGAAATTCATCAAAAAATTTAGTGGCATATGTGCTCCCATTATCAACACCATTAAAGGTGGAAGAAAAATCATATTTTCATGGACTAATGAAGCTAATGAGTCCTTTGATTTGTTGAACAAAAGGATTGCAGAGAAAACTATCCTAGTTCTACCATACTTTCATAAAGTATTTACAGTAGAATGTGATGCAAGCAATAAAGACATTGGGGGAGTCTTGAGCCAAGAAGGGAGGTCAGTTGCTTTTTTCAGTGAGAATCTCAATGAAGCTAAAGAAAAATACTCTACTTATGATTATTACTAATTTAGTTTGCATACTAAATTGGTAAGTTAATATTACTTTTACACTGAATTATGGATTGGATAGTTGCGGTCCTAAGTTGAAGAATTGATTGAATTCAAAAGATAAAGTACACATGCAGTATGATAATTGTGAACATCAAAAGATTGCATAAAGGTACACATCTTTAACATTAATATTAAGCTTATTAAGATGAAATAAATTACAATGCATTCATATTATCAGATTGTTGTACTCTAGGTATTGATCATACTCAAATTTGCAGATTCATAAGTGATCATTACATTGTGCATTCAAACTAAATGTATTAGGAAAATGTTTATTCAAGATTACATATTTTATATTGAAAACTTAGAGAAGATATCCAATTCCAAAAATAAGATATAAGCATGTAGAGTTTAGTGGTCCAAGCATTACCTTGAAGAGGTCTTCTGCATTCTGGTGTCTGGTTGTCTGAACTTTGTCAAGTCTTTGTGTCTCTGTTTGAGTCATTCTATCAGTCCTACATTCTAGGTCTAGGGTCATGTATCCTGCATCATGGAAGAAGAAAGAGTAAGATCCAAATTGGATCTAAGAAATGCATTGGAAACCAAACAACACACTACAATCACACTTTCAGAAATGAAGATCAACCAATAGCATCAATATAGAAGAAAAGTATACATCTACATCAACTGAATATTAAGTATCAAAGGGACATAACTCTATGGAACCTTCTACTATTTATAGTTATCATTCTACATTATTTAGGAGTTGTTGTTTGTGAGATCAGATATCTGAATTAAAGGGAGTTGGGTCTTGTAGCTGAGAAACATTTTTTAGAATATCAATCTATTAGGTTAGTAAACCCAACCAACCAACCAACAATCATGCAGAAATGTCATTTCACATGACACTTACAAACATCGATTGACTGATTGTATCCACTAACCTAACATGTGGACTTGATAGTGTGTGCAAGCAAGTGAGACTAAAGTATATTAAAATACATAAAGAAATATTATGCAAGAATTTACAAGTTGCAGATGATAAAAGAAAATGTAGTGAAGTGTCACGAGCCCATGCGCGAACCTCACAAGATGCATTACATACAATGCTAGAAGCTAAGAGTTCATGAGTTTAGAAGGATGATATGATGCGGGGAAAGTAGATGTAGTTCATAAAAGGTAATACAAAATACAAGCATGATGTTGCAAGTTTTAAATGCTATGAGATAAAATGCAAAATGTAGTGATGCTACTAAAAGGTGCATGTGAGATAAGAGATGCCCTAAAAATGGAGGTTCCAGATGAGCAAAGAACAAAGAGTGGAGTTGCAAGAAAAAAAAAATTAAATAAAAATGAGGTAACATTATTATACATTATTGTACAAATATGAAAATTAGGGTTAACTGTAATGCTACTAAAGAAATGATTTCTATTATACATTAACAGAAGTAAAATGTCCTTTGCTATTATGTTATCAAATGGATCATGCATATGAAAGATTAAGCTAATGTTTAAACAACATTTCAATTTTGCATACACAAACATGGATATGTATCAAAGTGTTATCAAAATGCATATAAAATCACCAAAGGAATATTTAAGCTATTATCAAGGTTTCAGCCATACATATGCATATACAATAAGTACATAAACTTTATCAAATGAATCAAACTATGCATATTTAGGTCAGAAAAAATGACAGTGTTCTATATAAGATGTGTTCATGTTTACATAATAGTGCTGCTATGATTACTGTTAAAATATTGTTCAAGAGGAAGTACAAGAGGTGACATGATGATATGCATATGAAATCATCAAAGGAACAGTGCACAAAGATGTATCAAAAACAAAGAAATACTAATGCAATTACAAATTGGTTGCATTCACAGAAGAACCAATTACATTATTTGAAGGTGGAAGACACATAGTTCTATACAGTGCTGGCATCAGACAAGGTATTTTGATCTTATGATGTTCTGAACATCATTATTTTGAATAAGAGAGAAACAAGAAGATAGTGATATACATTCTTGCAACTGAGTATGTATGTGCAAACAGTAAGGTACTTCAAGATGTATCAAAAACATAACAATACAAATTTTTTCTTCAAATGGAAATTTTTTAGAACTGTTATTAGTCAAGATTGAATACCAAATAATGTGTTATTTGACATGCACAATTCTTTTTTCAAAGCAATATTCAGACAAACAACAAAATGACAGTGCTATTCTACATATTTAAAAGATGAGTGCTTTATTCCAAGTGCATATTTAGGTAAGCAGTGGCACTATCTGATGTTGTATTCTACATGAACAAATAAAAAATGCAAAGTTTATGGATAGATGACAAGTCAAATGATATATTCCAGAATGAAAATAAAATAGTAAGGGATAATGTTGTTTTCCATGCTAGAGTCTAGTGTTGTTCATAAATGAAAAGAAGATAACAATATCATGTTGTTAGTATTAAATACATATTGAGAAATGAAGACCAGTAGTATTATTGTTGATCAAAGATGGAATTATTTGACACCGTTATTATGCATTTTCATCAGTAAATAGTGCCTATTCAATGGAAAATAAAATGATAGATCTATCTTGCAAGTTTCAAATTGATAATGGTGTTATTATTAATGTTGTTATGCATGTTTGAATAAAGTATGAAATTCATAATCAATGAATATGAGAGCTATGAAACTAAAAAGGAAAGCATGAATAATCAAAAAACCGAGTTCATGTTTCACAAATTTTCCTATGGGAGTCATGAGCCCATCCTCGAACCCCATGGGTAACTTTTTCCATTGAAAGTATTACCTACGTATATATGAAATACGTCATTTTTGCAGAGGCAAATCATAGAATATAAATAACTACAGACATTATGCATAAAATATATCACCAATCTGAGCTCTCTATTTTTGGAAGTAGATATTTGGGTTTGGAGCCAAAGAAGACAGGATGGAGATAAATACTGACATTCAGTGGATGGAAAGGTTGATTATAGACTTTGAGTTTTGCATTAGATGAGGATGCATTCTGACCTTCAACCTCAATTTTCCCATCCTCAATGGGGTCTTGCACAAAGTGTCTGAGCTTCATGCATTTCTTGGTATCATGTGCCTTGATGCGATGATAATCACAATACTCATTATCTCTATACCAAATAGGTTTAGGTTGATTCTCATCAAAAGGTCGAGTATTTGGGTAAACTATCATTCCTTGATCCGCGAGTTGTTTGAAGATCACATCTAAAGGCTCTACTAAAGCTGTGAATTGTCATCATTGTTGATTATCATTGTTGTTTTTGTTGTTGCTATAGTTGTTGCGAGGGAAAAAGAATGATTGATTACGCGGTTGTTGATTATTCTGATTGTTTTGATTCTGATTGTTGTTTTGATTCTGATTGTTCTGATTGGGCTGATTCTAATTCTGATTGTGGTTGTTGTTGCAGTACTGATTTTGGTTCTGATTGTTATTGTGATTATTGTGATTGGTATTGTTGGATGCTTGAACATTTTGAATGTGCTTGGCATCAGTCACTCCATCATTGACAACTCCTTTGTTCTTACTCCAAAATTTTGGTTTATCACTATTGGAAGGAGTATAATGTTTGATGCTACCTCTTTGCAAAAGGCCATCTTCAATGTCATTTCCCTTCTTGACAAGGGCTTCAAAGGTATCAGGTGAAGCCATATTCATTTGGAAGGACATCTCAGAGATTAAATTCTTTGTGAAGATGTCGATTAAGTGACTATTAGGTATTTTCCATGGCATGCGATTCACAATATGTTTCCATCATTGTAAGAAACTAGCAAAGGTTTCTCCATTCTTTTGTTTAGTATTGCACAAATCGTTGAGTGTTGCTTGATGCTCAATGTTATATGAATATTGCCCAACAAACTTCTCTGCAAGGTCAGAGAAGGTAGAAATTGACCCATAAGGAAGAGCCATGAACCATTCTAAGGCTGCACCTCCAAGACTCCTAGTGAAAAGTCTTTTTAAATAATTTTCATTATAAGCAACCTCTTGACATGCGATGTAA
>MU224256.1:4470754-4509508 GCA_018584345.1 Thuja plicata | reverse complement strand
AATAATTTTCATTATAAGCAACCTCTTGACATGCGATGTAAAATTCTTTGAGATGTTGGAGAGGACATGTCTCTCCCTTGTATTTTTTGAATTTAGGCATCTCAAAGTTTGGTGGGAATGGTTGCATTGTGATAGACTTGTCAAATGGGTAGGGACAAATCTCTTTGAAAGAAAACTCCTTCTTGCCCCCACTTTGTAAACCTTGTACAACACTTTTGAGCTCATTGAATTGTTGGGTGAAATCTGGAGTACTTTGTGTGAGAAATGGGGGTCTATAACCTCCACCTCCTCCGAATTGTGCAGCTGAAAATCCTGTGGAGGTCATACCGGTCATAGGAGGAGGTATATATTGATAGACTCATGATGTATTGTTCGCGGATGTTTTTTCCCCCATTGTTTGAAACAAGGAAGACAAGGGCATAGAAACTTGCCCTATTTTGTTGAAATTAGCACTTTCTCCTTGAGTTGTCATCGTTTGAGTGCTATTGTGTGTAGTATTGTTTGGTAAAGCACTTATAATTTGTTGGATTTGTTTAGGTGTCAATTGGGGTATTGATATGGTTGTTGATATAGGTGCTAATATTGGTGTTGATATAGGAGGTTTTCTAGCAGGTCATTTACTAGTGTCACGTGATGATGTAGCATTTGAAGTATAAGCCATGGCTGTTGTAGTGGTAGCAGTGGCTTTAGTGACATTTCTGGTAAGGAGTGTTTTATCAAAGTCATCAGGAACTGTGACACCATTATGGATGAGATTCAAAAATATCTCATCACTGTTATGCAATATGGCCTTCTCAACCATTTCCAAATTGTAGGGGTCTCTAAGGAAGTCAATCACTTGGTTGGGTCTTTCATCTTGGTCCACTAATTCCATTTCTTTAGCCACTTCCTCAGCTCGTACCCCGCTTCCATGAAAGTATTGTGTGGCAAATGGGTTCTCTTCACGATTAGTGTTGAATGTTGTTTGCCTCATGTTTCTATCTTGGGATCGAGTGACAACCATACAATGGTAGAAGAATGAAAGACAAGGAGATGTAGGAGATGAAATGGAGCAAAAATCTTTGATTTGATTTGATTGGATTGGATTAGATTTGATTGGATAATTGATTCGATTGATTTAAAGGTTTTCAGGACAAAACCTAAGCATTTCAAACCTTATGATGATACAAACACAAAGGATTTAAAGTAATACCTATTCTACTTGAAGATGGACTTATGATCTCAAGAAAAATGGGATATCACTAAGGGATTTAAATTACTTAAGACAGACTGATGGTCTACAAGAAATGTTGTGTTTGTTTAAGGATGAAGGTTTACAATACTTTGATTAAGATCTTTCAACCTAAAGATTTGATTTGATTTTGATCTAATGCTCCAAAGGAAGGATGATGATGGAAGAAGTGGAAGAATGATCCAGAAGCTAGGTGTTACCTAATCATATTGTTCAAGAGTGAAAAAAGTTCTGTTGAGTGAAAACTTGGCCATGAATTTGCAAATGGTATTATTGTAGATGATTTTGTCAAGTTTCTCACGATGTTCAATACCTTGTTTGATGGATGTGGCAATGTGTTGGAATTTCTTGGATGTACGGGTGGTTTCCTTTTGCTCTCTAAGGAATGGAGATGTAGGATGTTTGACCTTCTTGTGTTTCTTAAAACTGGTCATGTCATGGAAAAATTAATTTTGGCCAAGTGAATGAATGATTTAGGACAAATGATTCTAAGGTCCTGGAGATGGTCAAATTTTGATTATCTTGGCCAATTTTTGAAGCTCACTATTTTGAAGCAGAGATGATAGTCTCAGATGTAGATGATGATCTTCATAGATGGTGATCTACGCAGACGGTGATCTGCACAAATGGCAGATCCAAAGCGGAGATGACCGATGGTGTCTAAGGTAGTGTGTTAAAATTTTGGGCAGATTTTTGATGTTCAGTTTGATTTTGAGTAAATTGTTCGATGGCAAGAACTGATTTTAAGAACAAGCAAACCAGAAAATAACAGACACACATCTCAAAACAATCTAACAAGGGACAAAGTAACCTTAAGGGATACCATCAAATGTGACATTAAGAGATCTTGTTCTAGCTTTGTAACATTCTGATTATGTATGTTCAAATGATTCTTTCAAACCACTTATGTTTTTACTGGGTCTAGCACATCGAAAGATAGTTCAAACAGTAGCTACCTTAGGAATTTGGCTTTGCATGAAATATTATAGGCCCATTTCTTGGTAGTCCTTCAGCTCACACATCATGTCACCCCCGAAAGGGCGCTCGTGTTTTTTCCTTTTGCCAGGTATTGTTGTCGTGCTACGAAGATCTCTTTCGCAACACAATACCCTGAGACAGGTATGATGGAAATCTTGGGGGAGATTATTCCCTCCCCTTGCACTATAATAATCACCATTTAGAGGTGAATTGGGTAGGCTACTACTTTATGGTTGCTAGTAAGGTTTTGTGGCATCCCCGCAATCAATTTGTACAGCGTGAGACACTTAAGTCTCTAGTTCAACCATGCCAGTATGCTGAGGATATTCACTCAGTATGGACTACCATTGAACACGACCTGCCTGAGCTTGAAGGGATAAAGTGAACCTTTGGGTCACACCTTATTTCTATACTGGCCAAAGGGATTACCGGTTTGAGGTCATCCTCTAAAGGGGAAGTGCTCCCTCTAGACAGACCTCTCTAGAAGCTTGATTAAGCTAAGCTTTTTCTTCACCCAAGATCTGTGAAGGCGAGGGGAGAGGATACGGCTATAGTTTAATCAAAGTGTCATTAGTTTAAAGGGCTTTAAACTCAAGAAAAATAGCTCAAGAGAAGTGTTGAGAAAAACTTCTTCAAACACACCAAGAAGAGTTCATTTCCAAATTGAATCTTAATTAAAACAACTAAGTGTTTTCTACCTAAACAAAAGACACAATATTGTGTTTAATCATACATGTTTAATTCATTTCCCACTCAGCAAAAAGAAAAACTTAGAAAGTGTGTTTATTCGCCTTATGTCATTCAAGAATTGTGAGATTTATTCCCTTTGCATTCAAGATTGAGTGAGGTTCATTTTTAAGCAACATACATTCCAAGAAAAGTGATTAAACATACAAGTTCATTAAATAATATCCTTCAAAATATTGATCACAGAACTTGCATGCACTGGTTAGTAGTTTGGAATGTCAAATATGTTAAAAAATATAAAACTCAGAAAAAATAGGCATAGATGGCAAATTATTGCAGATGGTGATCTGCGCAGATGGTGATCTGCACAGACAGTGATCTGCAGAACCGGCGGAATACCTGCGCAGACGACAGAAAATAGATAGTTAGATTTTTATAAAAATAAACAAACCTATTAAAACTGAGAAATAGTGTTTTTATCAAATTTGTCAGCATTACTGAAAATTAATAAAAAATAGTTTTAAACCACAGTTTAATAAATTTATTTTCAGACAGGCGGAGACGGCGAAGATGCTGCGCAGACGATCAAGTTTCAGAGATGGCAATTTGTGGAGACGGCGACTCCAGAGTGGAGACGGGTCTGCGTTAGAGTTTTCCAAACTGCAAAAAATCTACAAAAAATGTTAGAAAATTAGGGGCGTGGGTCCCACCGGGCGTGCCAAAATGTGTATGCTAGAAACCTACCTGTTGGGAGCACGCTCAGACATGCAAATGTTAGAAGTATAAATAATTTAAACTACACTAAAATGTCTAAAAAACATACTCTAAAACAACAATGGCTTCCACTATAACCTCCGATGAGCTGAACAAGGGCACCCAAGGCCTTGTTGATTTTCTCTTAGAGATGTTATGTGGGTGTGCTCTCCCAACACAATATCATAAATCCCACTATGATTGCATTAAAATGATGAGTTAATCACTCAAGAAATAAGTATAAAGAACTTGCCTCAAGCTTTCACTATGAATGAAGATGCAAGCTTTTAAACTAGATTGATGATACAAAATCTAACTAAGATAATAAAACTAGATTCATTCCATATTAAACCTAAGATATGATATCTAGATTCAAATATGAAATAATATGAAAATTCACTAAGATTTCTATGAAATGCTATACTAAATTTCTTAGAAATCCTAGAAACAAACTAGCATGATAACAATGCAAAAATAAGAGATGATTTGCTCTTGAGAAAGGCCTCTATTTATAGAGTTTTTGGAGGAGAGAGAGGGCTTGGATGAGGTGGAGCTCATGTGGCATCCACATAGGTGCCACATGAGAGACACATAAGCCATGCAAGAGGCCCACTTTTCTCACACATTTGTGAGCAACTTTGGATGTGATGGGTCAAAGTGTACTTAAAGTACACATGTGAAGGATCTTGTAAGAAGGTGTAAAAGGGTGTAAAAGTTTTATTCCAATGAAACACTTTTAGAAAGTGTAAGAAGGTGTCATCATAGGTGTAAGAAACCTTGTTGGCACCAAATAAGGATTATTTGGAAAAGTCAATTTTTAGAAATTTGCTCACACATGTGTGAGCAAATAATTAGGACTAATTGCTGTAGGAATCAAGAAATTAGCTTAATTAACCTTAGTTAATTAATGAATAGGTTTATTTGGTGAGAGTGATGTGAGGTAGGGTAGGATCTAGGTTCAAATTAGCTTAATCTAAATTAATTTAGATTAATTATGGTTTAGTAGAATTTAAGTCATGTGAAGGAATAAATAAATTAAAAATTTATTTAAAGGGGATTAATGAGGGATAATGTATTAAATAAGATTTAATACATTAAAAGGGATAGTATTTAAATTAAATTTAAATACTAAGGAGAATGAATCATATTTAATTAAATAGATAGAAAAATATAACAAATATAATTAATTAAAATTAACTATAATGTTATAGGAATATTAATTAAATTAATATAAGGATGATTTTGGATGTCTACACTTCTCATTCTCTTGCATATGTGAAATGTATATGTATTATTCCTATGTAAGGGATGGGATTTTGGGTTTGAATTCTTTCTTATGGTTTTATCTTGTTTTTGAATATGAGAGTTTTGTGAAGGCTGTGATGGCATTACTCACCCTTGGATAGGGAAAAAGTGGCCATGTATGGGGGAAGGGATTAGTTGGATTCCATGATAGTATAGAGTCTCTTCTCATGGAGAGGAGGGAAAAAAATGCAAGGTGTATGGGCCCTTGCATGCCATCGTATTTGATCCAAATTTTGGGGGAGATAAGGAGAAGATTTGATGGAAGGATGTATGTGGTTTTAGCCTTGAAGAGGCATGTTATTTGAATATATTATTTTGGCATTCTCCTACATAGAAATCCACCTTCACCCCTTGTTATGGGTTCATGGTGAATCCATTTGTGCAAACTTTGGGAGGGTGTTCTTTGTTGTTGTATTCGTATATGTGGGTGTGTGATTGTCACCCATTGGCTATTGATTCTCCTAGCTCGGGGGTGGTCTCCTTGAGACTTAGGTTGGGAGGTGAGCTTCCCATGGCTCTCCTCATGTATTTTCTAGTTTTGAAGTCAAGATGATTGTGGAAAAAGCTTGGGAGAAATCTCCATTTTGGTGTAGTTGTGTGAGAGCAACTTTAATGTTGCATGGTTACTCCTTGTATTGAGATTCATTTCTTGTTAAGTGTTATAATGTCCATGTTGAAAGCTTTATTAAGTAAAATGTGAAAAGCTCTTATTCATTTCTATAATGTATTTGACTTTAAGTTTTTCAAGTCAAGAACACTCCATTCTTCCTTTAGAAATCTAAATTTTATTTTGATAGGATCAATACTCTACCTTTAAATCTTCATTGTAACCCCAATCCTTGAGAAGGAAAGATAATCTTGCTAACAATAGTAAATCAAAACAAATTAGTATATTAATGTAAAAAAATTCATCTAATATTAATAATTAATCTATAGTCCACATAGTGTATTTCTATAATAAATAAATCAAATGCATACATATAACTACTCCAAAAAGAAAATAAAAAATCAACATGATAGAAGCAAAGAAAAAAAACAAATTTATACCAAAGATATTTTCTATATTTTAGAGAAAAATTACTCTCTGAAAAATGTATGGGGAGGGAATTAATTCCCCCTTTACACAGAGAATATTCTCTTTTTTATTCCCCTCACTAAACCCCCTTAATTAACCCTTAAATTACCTTCTTTAGTGCTAATGCATAGTTTTAATTAATGGGGAGGCTTAATGTTTTGCACCCATCCATGTGGGCCCCACACATACCTCTTCCCTTACCTTTTTAACCTCTTTATTTGGGTGCAGTATGGGACTGTTGTTAATGTTGAAAGGAAATTTTTAAACAAAAATAAGACATGCAATAAAGTACTTGGGTTTTGCACCCCTCTCTCCAAACCATGCGAATTTTTCCTTGGGATTGCATGAAGGTTGGTGGGCCCCTAGAAAACTTGTCCATCACTCCTCATCTTCTCCATGCGTTGGGTGTTGTCTTCTGACAAGGGAATCAATGCATATTCTCCTATGACAAGTAAGCCTTCCAAACCCTGCGAAATTCTCCTTGCCTTCATAAGTTGACTTTACATTATACTTTTTGCACATTGAAATGGGAGACTTGAGGTGGTCCCCACCTCCACCTTGGTACATGCGAATGCCTTGTTTCAAAAGGCTCTACTTGCATGAAAACTCACGCAGCCTTAGGTAGTTTTGGGATTTACAACACCCCCACCCACTTGGCAAGTGGGCCTTGGGGGATGGGGGGGTGATGTGATAGCTTGGTAGGTATATGGGGTAGGGGTAGTAGGGTTGTTAAGTTAGTTTGATTAAGATTAGTAGTTATAGACTCTCTTTTTATTTGTTTAAGATTTAATTAATATGAAATCAGCTTTTTAATGATAGACTAGTTTTATACAATGGTTAATTACTTAAAATGAATCATTAATATTAGTTAGTAGTTAATTTAATTGTATTGTGTTATTTGGAATATATATATTGTTCTTGTGTTCAAAGGGGTTAGAGGTAAATTTCTTTTACTAGAGGATTAATTTAATTGTTTTATTAAAGGTTATTTTAATTTTGTTAGGGGCTTAATGTATTAGGATTGCATGTGTTTTTTTATAAGGGGAGGATTTAATTGGAATTGATATTAGTAAGTTAGGAACTTAGATTAGATTTTGATTATTAGATTTTAATTAGTAGCTTATTTAGTATAGTGAATTTGTTATTAAATCTTAATTATGTCAAATGGTAAATATTTCATGTATGTTTGTTTAAAAAATGAGTATAATTTAATTAGTCCTTTTATTAGTGGATATTTTAATATATATGTTTAAGTGGGTCCAAGGGTAGTTAAGAAAGGTTATACATATTAATTCTTGAGATTAACTTAGTTATCATTTATTAGTTAACTTATGTGTGTGAAATAGTTATATCGGGGTTGTTTATAGATGTTAGTAGTTAAATGTCGAAAGAGAAATTGGTACTAGATTTAAATGGATTAGGTTGTAATCAAGGTTAAGAATTAAAGTAACACTAGGTCAACGTAATTCAACATATGATATTATTAATTAAATTATCATCATGATACTACATGTGGTTAAACATAAAACCATATTTAATTCAATCTGACCCAAGAGTTCATGTAACCCATACATCAAGTTGATGCTTCAACTCTGCATTCGTATGTGATGTAACCCTAATTCAATCTATTAATATACCTTGCAACTTGAAGATTAACTTTGCCATGTTATCACCTTCCCTCAACACATCTATTGTTAGTTGTATGTACTTGTGTTTTTTTTTTTTTTTTAAATTATCTGTGTTTTGCCCTAGTTTTGGGCATGACAATTTCCTAAGATGGTTCTATTTTTACGTTACCTTTTTCATGAATTAAGTTGAGTATTATGTGCATGTGCTTATTTCTTAGTCACCAAGTTTCAAAAGAAAAAAATGAATATTCTTTATGATTTGGAGACTTGCAAAAAGCCTTTGTCACGTAGTCTCTTGATAAAATGGAATATGCCAAAATGGTTCTGAGATTTAATGCAAACCGTTGATTTTAAGTTATAATATGATGGTAGTTGTATTGTCTCATGATCAAAGAAAAGTTAGTCATTTTGTTTGGTGACTTTGAGACTACACAGTCGTGTTGTCTCCTGATGAAACTCATGGTTATGAGTTAAGATCATAAGTTAAAGTTTCACCGTTGTCACCAAGTCTCATGATCAAAAGTGAGTTAAGTGAAAGAGCCAGAGATTTAGCGACAACCATTGATTAGAGTTTTAATCTAACGGTAGTTGGGAGGTCTCCTAATTATAACTATGATTCAGAAATTATCATGCGACAAGGAGATTCAATGGTCGCTAAATCTCTGAATAAACTAGGGGTTAGATGTCAGATTAGATAAAGGTGTTTTTGCCAAGTCTCCAGATGAAAGATAGGTTAAGTTAATAATCATGAGATTCAGCGACAACCATTAGATGGGATATGACCTGATGGTAGTCACATGGTCCCTTAGTAAGATTAAAAAGTAAAAGGGTATTAAGTGATTAAGAGACAAGAAGAAGAGATGAGACACGTGTTCAGTTGTCGCTAAGTCTCATAAAGAATTAGGGTTTGTAATGAAGGTTATGAGACTTGGCAACAACTGTCAGATATGAAGGAAAATAAGATCAATGGTGGTTGCGTTGTCTCCAGATGAAGATTAATAAAGATGAAAAATATGCGATTAAGAGACCAATGTGTTTAGTTGCATTATCTTTGGATTAAACATGAGTTAAGGAAATCATCCAGCGACATAGATATTTCACAGTCACTAAGTCTCCAAGTGCAACCCAAGGTAAAGAGCAGTTAGCAAAAGCTCTTTGTCAAGATGTCTCCATAAGATGAAGGGTTAAGTTAAAATATTAAGCGACATCCTGAAAACCATTGATTTAATGGTTGATCTTATGGCAGTCGCTAAGTCTCTTGAGGAAACTACAGTTAATAAAATCATCATGCTACAAGGAGACCACTCAGTCACTGGGTCGCTAGATGTTAACTAGAGTAAAATAAAGATTTTTCTACAATGCTATCATGGATAGTTGCTGACTAGTCATATTTTAAAGATTTGACAGATGGAAAAGTTTGAATGCCATGGTTAGAACCAAAAATTGATGTCATAGTATGTGAAACTAATGATAGAAATGACTCAATTGTAAGTTCACCAAGATTGAAGAGACACCTGCATTGAATTCTTTTTTTTAAGTATACTTGTCCATTGTCATTATATTTTACTAGTTTCTAATTTCTTAGAGCGAAGAGTTTATTGAGTTATGCATTTTCTGAGAACAGTTGATTTTCCAACAATTGGAGATTTCAGAAGGTGATTTAGTGATTCAAAGTTTTGACAAAGAGTATAGTTTACAGTGTTTTTAGTGGCTGAGTTCAGAATTGCAGAGGTTTTCATAGTTGGTGGTTAGGGTTTACAACTAGATTTGTTTTAATATTGGTGATAAAGGTTGAGAACATAATAGAAAATAAAGATGAGCCAAACACAAAGTATGGCATCCACTAGTGGAAGAAGTGATGATGTCGATGATGAATCGAAGGGAAAGAGGAACTATTCAGAGGAGTTTCTCACTTTTCTACCAGGGTCGAGCCAAAATAGAAAGGTAAGTGCCAACACTTTGGTTGATGATACAGATTATATTAGAGATGCAAAAACACTAGGGTCATCAGGATATTCACTTTTTAATTATTTCTTTAAAAATAGTGATGAGCCCATGCCTATCTCAAACCTTTGGACCTATGGATTAGCTAGGTTGATAGTTCCTGACATCTTTGTTGATGTCAATTTCATACTAGAATTAGCCATTAGATATGATCCCTTGACAAAAACCATTAAGAGGGATGATGGGAAGCCCTTCCTCACCTTGGACCGAAATACTTTTATGAAGGATTTCAATGTATATCACCCTATGCCCACTGAAATAAATTTGAAGAGTTTAGAGAATAGATACATTAGAGAATCTGACATTGCTGCCAAGGAGATTAAGGATCATCATGTTCCCAAGAGAATGAAATCCTATATAGTACCCCTACCAGGAGCAGCCCCATATCTTTATAAAGATATGAATTCTTATATCAAATACATGGCATATGCACTATGTAGGGTGCTTGGGAAAGATGCAGGAGCAGAGAGGATTACCTCTGATATTTTAATGATGGTAATAGATATGCAGAGCTTCCATACTACTTCCAACTATGACTATATCTAGTATATCATAGACCAAATGCAACAGGGTTTTGTGGATATATAAGCTAAGAAGGCTTACCCAAGGTTTTTGCATTACTTAGTCCTTATGCATCTGATCCTATATTATAATTTCCCAGTAATGAATTGTCAGTTTTTGCAACCAAAGAGGTTTCATCATGGTTAAGACAACCCTATTCAATTTTGGCTTAGACTATGGAATTATACATCCAGAGAGCAGGAGTTTTGTGCTTTTGAAAATTGGATAATTTGTCCAATTCTTAAATGTTTAGGTGCTGATAAGACTAGATTTCCTGTTAAGGTAATTCAACTATTGAGGCCCTGCCAATACCTTGAAAAATGGCCAGGAAACCATAATTGGGGGGATTTTTATTATGAAAAGAACTTTACAACGATGAGGGTCTATGGTTTTCGCCACCCTCCACACATTTTTCCATTTCATGTACCACCGAAGATAGCTGCAATGGAGTTCATCAGGCAACTCATTTTGGTTGATAAGGAGAATTTATCCCCACATAGGAAGGGTACTTTTACCCCTAGGTAGTTTAGGATTTATAATTTTACTATTGGGAAGAGGGATGTAGACCCTATGAATGCCTGGATGAATCATTATAGAATGAATGTGGCCCTACATAGACATGTTGATACAAAGGGTTTTATCATAATTGTAAGGAAATTTCTCACACCAACCATCCCCTACACAAAGATACATGAAGAGTGTATGGAGGAGGATTTAATAAGAAACATCTTGGAGGATGAAGAGGTAGATAGGAAAGCAATTAAGTTCAATGAACTTATGGACCTGGAGAGGCAGGTAAAGAGAAAGGGGATGAATTTTGGGGGTTTCTACCCTAACATGCCTTATTTAAAAAGGTTGGATGCAATGATTGAGAACCATACTATTTTGTGTAATCAATTAGAGGAAGCACTAGTGGTACCAGAAAAGGGCCACAGAGAGAATTCAGAATTATAGTATGAGGATCACAGTGATCAGGGTTGTCCTTCACCCAATGCCTATCTAGATTATCAAGTAGTTCCATTATGGCAGGAAATAGAGGGGGAAGACATCATTGACCTAACAGAGGTCCTTGAAAAGGAAGTGACAAATGAGCCCCCACCAAAGAAACAAAAGATAGAAATAGGGGAGCCTTCTAGGAAGAAGAGGATAGATAAAATTGGATCCCTAATAACTGGAGATAGACCCTATGATCATTTATTAAGAAAATAGATCAGGGCAAGGAAGAAAATCAAAAAGGATACAGAAGAAGAGGAGGAGTTACCTCTAAGATCATGTATAGATGAGGGGTTGTTGCATCAGGAGGAATTCCTTAAGGATGACAACTTTATTAAGACTAGAGAATTCAAGGATTTCCTTATATGGAACAAGCAACAACAAATTGGAAAATAGTTGCAATTGGAATGTGGTGATTTACTCACCCAAGAGGCCTTACAAACACTCTAGGATTATGATCCTGAGTCTGAGGAGATCACACCAGAGCATGCAAGGAAACTGGTCAAGGCCAGTGGAGTGTTATTTGTGGAAGGCTCAAATTTATCTTCAGCATTCATAATAGACCATATAAGAAGACAACCTGATGTTAAATTGTCATTAGAAACTTAGGTTGGTGATATGAATAGAGGGTTTAGGTATAACAATAAATCTCAGGAACTTGCAATGTGGAGCTTGGCTCCTAAAGATCAAAAGTCATCTGTTATGCCCTGCATCCCCATCCCTACATTTTGTGTACAAAATGTTGGGTCCCCCTTTTTTGTTTTTGCTTGCGGCCTTGCCTTGTTTTTCTTTCCCTTTTTGTTTTCTTTCTCTGGGGTTTTCTTCCCCGGCGTTGTGTCTTTGTTTGTCTGCTTCCCACCTCTGAACTCCGGTCCTGGAGGTTGCCTTTTGTTGGAAACTGGATTTCGGGATTATTCATCATGATGTTCTTAAGGATATTATCATGAAGAATCCCCGGGCCTAGAGTCCAGAGGTTTTGCTTGTCCAGAGATTGCTGGAAGGAGGAGGATTACCTTTTACTGTGGGTATAAATAGGACTTATATGTCACTTTCATATTTACCGCAATTAAAACCTTCAAACACTTAGAGCGAATTAGAGAGCGATTTCAAAGCGATTAACAAAGCATTTGCAAAGAGTTTATAATAATCAGTGCTTGACATTTTCAGTCATTCTTAGGCAAGTGCGAGTGCTTTGTGGTGGTGACTCTAACCGTCGGATAACTCGAGCCGTTGCAGGGCTCTTGCGGTAAATCCTCCTTTTCCTCCATCTTCTGCGTTCTCAGGTTGGTGTTTCCACTTTCCCACTTCTTTGTTTTGCTTCCGCTCTCTGGTTTTCGTTGGTTTCATTTTTTTTTTTTTTTTATTTTGCTTGTCTTGTCTCATT
Source organism: Thuja plicata (assembly GCA_018584345.1). Lineage (NCBI taxonomy): Eukaryota > Viridiplantae > Streptophyta > Pinopsida > Cupressales > Cupressaceae > Thuja > Thuja plicata. The sequence goes on along the minus strand of MU224256.1, from coordinate 4,496,909 downwards.
TTGTTTATGTCTTGTCTGGTCTGTGGTTTTCTGGTTTTGCTTCCCGTTGGTGGGTCAGCTCTACCAGAGGGTGTCCACCCTCTGCACATAAGTGGTCTATCTGTAAACTTTGTAGATTGCTATATATATGTTTCTGCCTTGTCTGGTTTTCCCGCGGGCGTCATCCGGCATTGTATATTCATGTATATATGTATATTGTTCTAATATAGTCTCTTTATATCTCCTTGTTTCCTTGTATATATCCCTCAGCTCCATGTATATCCTTTAGGGTGGCTTGACAATCTGGTCGAGTCACCCCTGTTCCTGGTTTTCCACCTCCGAGCTCGCTTCGAGGCAGAAAACCACCTATTTGAAGCTCAGCTCTCAGCTAGTTTCAAACAGGTAGTTTTCTCTCTCCTCCATGAAGTCTTTCAGAGCCTCATTTATTTCCCATGCACACAATTAATCTTAGCCAAGTGGCTTCCACTTTTTGCGCGTTCGAATAGTTGGCTCCGTCGTCATCGCTATCACTTTTATTTAATACCAATGCATGTGGCGCCCACGTGGGCACGATGACAGATTTTTACACGTCCTCACCAACGGTCATTTCTCTAGGTTTCGGGTCTCCTACCCTCTTCCATCATGTGTCCTTGCCAAGTGTGATAATATTCCCTAGACCCGAATGTTTGATAATATCTTAAGTTTACGATATGTTTTGCTTTTTGGTTATCTTTTCACGAAACTAACTTTTTAGGAAAGCAAAAATCACGGTGGTAGGATCCCCGGACCCCAGGATAATTATTTTGATGAATATACTCTAATGGTCACTTTGCTTTGCAGGTTCCTAGAGTTCATATTCCAAACATGTCTGAAGTGTCCACATCATCTCCGCCCGAAAGTCCAGAACTACCAACTGCAATAGAAACTAGAGCAGCAACAAAGTCAAAGATGGAGAAAGCCCTGGAAAAGATGCCCCTCACCATGAATTTTATATAGGATAATGTCATCGTGGGCTCAAAGATTGAGTCCAAGGTAAAACTGATAACTAACACTAATGTCGAAACATGGTCGGAGATGCAGGCCTTGGTGAAGATAATGCACATCCAGCAGCAAGCTGGAGACCAATTACCAATCAACTTTGGGAACTCTGGAATCCTCTGGGTGGCTTGTTTCCCATGCTCTGTGCAATCCCCGGAGCTTATCCTGACACTGGAAAATAACTACAACTCTTCTGTCCGGGCCGTTATGCTCGTGGCCGTAGAACCTATGGGATACCCCACTCATTTGGTGTCCCTTGATCCTGTCACGTTCCAAACAAGCCTGGGGATCCCACAGTTTGACAAAGCCTCAGTGGTCACAAGGACGGATGCCTTGACCCAGTTCACACAACTGGAGGATGCAGCCCGGGTATACATGAATACCCATTGGCTCATGGTCCCAAAGAGGGACCCAAAGAGAATGAAGATAGAGATTCCCCACTCTGAATTCAAAGAGAGCGTCCAGATGGGGATGATAGCATTGGCCCGGGTCTTCGGGAAACCCTCCGCCCAAGAGTTTTCCAAATGGATGTACTATTTCCTCCTTGGCATCGACACCAAGGGTGGATACTTTGACTGGGTGACAATAATTTCTAACCACGTTGACTCCCAGTTCTGGCAACTGAACTAGAAGAAGAAGTTCTATATGTCTTCCTACATTTTCTGGGCCCTAGCGCAGCAGAGGCCCCATTCTCATGGCCTACTCACTAATGGCATACTAGGGATTGGCCTAGGACAAAAAGCACCATGGGACCATTTCCCACAGGTTCAATGGGAGGCCAGCTTCCCTAGTTTCTGTCGGGTAAATGATGCATTCGTTTACTACCATTTGCTTACACCCATCCGGGATGCCGGATACTGCCTATCTACTGAGGCGATGAAGTTGGTCCACAACTATGGACACTACTATATTCAGTTCCAACAACATACATACATTAGGGTCGCTGGCTTCTCTGGGAAACCCTACTTGTTGCCGAGGAATTGCAGGGACAAGATCGTGTTGTTGGAATACTGCCGGCAAATGATGGAGGTGCACACCTTTTTTGCCCTCAAGAAGGTCCCCAACGTCCCGTTCCAAATCACCTGTGGGAACTACACCTGCAGTTTGGCCACCGTGAAAGAGGCAGACAATGAATTAAAAAGCTACAACCTACAGGAATTTTATCTGGCACGGAAAAATTTTGATCCACACGGCACAATTGCAGCGGCAATGCCCCGGGCTTCAAAGCCCCATCACATACACATGGAGGAATTCTAGGCAGACTGACAGGATGATGTAGATGTGCGGAGCCGGCACTATATCAGAATGATGGCCAGAATGATGTATAAATTGAAGCTCCATAAATTCTCGGCAGACTTCTCAGATGTCGCCCCCACCATCAATCCCCAATACAAAGAAAAGGGGATCGATAAAAAGGCCCTTCCACTAGTGAATTGGGGCACCCAGGAGGGGCCCACGATTGAAGACTTCACCTGAGAAGTAGTAGAGTGAAGCCACACCTACTTCAAGACGGTGTGCCCCGGGAGTACCCGTCGAGCAGCCCAACCAGCACCAAATTTAACTCTGCCGCCGGTACCTAAAATGACTCCGGGGGCTGGGACTTCTTCGCAGGGGGCAGATAAGGGAAAGAGAATAGCTACAACCCCTTATACACAAGAAGTCCCCATTATAGAACAAATAAAATAGTCGATGGTGGCCTCCCAACAAATGAGGGAGCAGTTAATAACGAAGCTGGCTACCCCACCACTTATTATCGGGCCACTTCGACCTCCTTCCTCCCCGTCATTGGTAGCCCTAATGGTCAAGGTGACGGGGGTGGATCCGCTGGAAGCAGTGGTGATAAGAGATGTGAGACCTCCTCTGGTTACCCAGAGGAAGAGGAAGCACATCAAACAGACCAAGGAAAAACTGGTACCAACACCGGAAGCATCCCTCCCCAGAGAAATAGAGATCCTTTCTTCCAGTTCCCTGGAGTTAGAAAAAGAAACAGAGCCCGCAGAGGTCCCGGCCAGTCCCGCTCTGGAAGAAGAATTTGATGTATTTACGGCCGATGAGTTCAGTAACTTGCTGGGGGACGATGCACAAACAGGGGCAGAATTCCCAAGGGTGGAACAAGGGACTACAGAGCAAGAGAATGTTGAGCAAGAGCCTGCACAAGAACATCAGGAAGAAGAAAAGGAGCCAGAGCCTGAGATTATCTCTGGGGCTCAAGAGATGCAAGGTCTGGGAGTGGACCAACTAAAGCAAGGCGAACAAATGGCATCCGCTGGGGGAACTGGACCTTCGAGAATAACCATAACCCCAGCCACCACATTCCAGGGGCCACTCCTAGGAGCAACCTTCAGGCAGGTTATCACAGCGGCCCAAACTCTGAATCTCGGCTCGATACCTCCCCTACTGCCAACAGAGGAAGAAGACCTGGTAGAAGAAGTACAACAAGAAGAAGAGAAGCTTGAAGAAGAAATCCTCGAGGAAGCCTACCAGGGTCCAGACCCAATGATAAACATATAGGACAAAGCCAAGGAGATGGAAATTGAAGAAAATGTTGTTGCAGAAAAGGTTGAGGCAGGGAGAGAGACGGATGAGGTCCACGTTGCTAAGCAACAACAGCCACAGGACATTGGGAAAGAATCAGAAGAACAAATTTTGGCAGGAAGGCCACCTCTCCCACCTCAATGGCTGGTCGAGAGTGGGAAGAGAAAAGCTCAGTCCACTCTAGTGATTCCTCTCTCCCTGGCCGAAATGATGGCCCAAGTTCAGGCCCCATCGAAGGAAAAGAAAGCCCGGACAGTTCACACTCTTCAAACTGGGCCAAGCAGAGAAATAGTTTCCGTTGTGGCAATGCCTCCCCTAGACGCCAATGAAGCAACCATGGACCCCGTAGATTACAATGTTGCAGAGGTATCCCTAGGCAAGCGGGGAAAGCAGGGTGAGGTAGACCTGCTAAAGGAGGCAGCAAGGGTAGTAGAGGCCCGATATGAGAAAGAGGCCCAGAGGCTCAAAGTTGAAAAGGAAAAGAATGCAAACCTTATGGGGTTTCTCACTAAGCTGGCCAGAACCATCAATGCCGCTCCTCCGGAGACCTCCACATCGGAAGAATTAATGCTGAGTGACATAGATTCCCTGTGAGTAATGAAAAAGAAATCCCAAGCAGTGGATGAGTGGGTTGCCCTATAGATAGGAAACATCCAGCATTTCCTGGCGTCCATTCTCCCAGATTTATACACGGCCTGACAAGTTATTCATCAGGCGGAAGCGCTTATTGAGCAGTGGGAGAGTAACGCCAAAAATTACCAAGCATGGAAGGTGGAGCTTGAAGAGCTCCTTACCTTGGGAGAAGACATGATTTTTAAGTCTGGAATTCTGGGTGAAGAGTCATTTGATTTTGTAAGAACTCAGCACTCCAGACTTGACCTCACATTGGAGGTAACAAGCAACTAGTGGAGTCCTTGCAAGAAAAGGTAAATATCGTAAAATATTCTTCTAATTTATACAAGTCTTTTGTGATAAAGGCTTCTGGGGCTGATCCCCTTAGCACAGATAAATATACCCCTGAAGATTTAGTTCTAGGGGGTTTTGATGAGATAATGAATTCCCGGTATCAATCCCCGGAGGGGATAGATGGGGCCCAGATGGTGAAATTAACCGACATGATACTTAAGGGTCATGACGCGGCGAGGATGGTGGATGAATTCAAAGAAAATGTTCCAAACCTGGGGGAACAAGTTGAAGTGGCCAAGCACAGAAGGGCTAGCCTTAAAGATATAGATGAGGATGGCTTTCAATGATAATAAGCAACCTTGAGCTTTCTCCGGAGGCCGGGGAAAACTCACATTGAGCATTCTTTATTCTTTTTGGGGTGAAAGTTCTCGGATCCTGGAATCCTAGATCCAAAATTTTGTATTCTTTAAAGTGATCTATGTCCTGGTCTCCGAGGCCGACCGGTCACTTTCAGAAGTAGTTAATAAAGGCTGTCAGAGGGTAGTTGGTCACATCAAGGGGCATCGGCTTGGCAGTTGGTCTTCTGAAAAGGTGGTCTTCTTGAGGCGCCGCTCTAGGGTACACATGGCACATTGGAGACAGGGCGCCGCATTTCCTATTTATGAGGCATGTAGCCTCGGTCCCCGTGGGACCTACTTTCTTCTTTCTCCTCTCTGGCTCTCTTCTCGAGGCTGATTCTTCTACTGTATATTCTTGTCCTATTCCTCTGACATGGTAGACCTATTCCGTCTCCAGGTCTTTTGTAGGGTGACACAGGTAGTACCGACCCCCGGATATTGTATTTTATTAAAACTTGATGCAAATAGGGTTAGGGTTAGAAGAGAGTTGTATAAGTAGCCAAAACGGCCCATTTCCAAGGGTCGGTGAAATTGATGATTTTGTTGTCCATGATAATAGCAAAGGAATTTCTCATTTTAGTTGCAGAGCTCAATGCTCCATTATTCTGTTCTCAATAGTTAGATGCTCCCCTGGAGCCGCCATTGTATCATGCACCAGTGCTTACTGGAAGGAACATTAATAAAGAAGGAAGAATTCTTGGCAATGATTATGTTGGCACTCCTGCTTCTGAGTTGATGGTATTTCATGTTTTGATGTTCTTTATGTCTTTTTCTCTGATATGTTAAAGTAGATTAACGAACTTTTTACTTCTACTACTGATAAAATGCTAGCTGATGGTTATGTGTTTCTTTGGTATTTAGTGTATTTTATCAGAGTATTATTGATGTTCCAGACATTTCAACATGACTGTAGTTAGATGAAACATTTCTAACCCTGCAGGATCTTTTTTCACTTTATTTGCTAAGTATAAAACGCTAGGGAGAACCTTACTCTATTGAATCTTCGAGAGAATGAGATGAAGAAACCAGCTATCCCTCTCAAAAATAGTCACCTCTCCCAACCGAGCCCCGCACTATCATGACCCGACACCCAGGTGCTTGAATGCTTGGAGGATTTATTTCCCCTGGACAACCTTTGCAGGCAGAGTTGGCCAGTTTCCCTGGAACCCGGTGAAAACTTATGACTGTTGGCGGACCCGGTCAGCAAAACCCCGTCAACAGAAACTGGCACTAGAAGGAGGGCATGAACTCATCCCCCTCCCAAGATTCTGATTTTACACCTCCTGAAGGTTCCCCGAGTCATAGTTTTAAGAGACAAGCCTTCAGCGAGATTGGATCTTTCTCCCCAGCTAGGTTTGGAAGAGTCCTTAGGTATGCCCTGAATCCTGAAAAGCTTGTCAAACTTGAGCCCCCTGCTCGAAAGAAACAGACCTCAAAAATCATACAAGCCACTATCTTCTGGGGATCTAGCATACCTCAAAATACCCAAGCTTCTCAGGCAATCGCGGGAACCAGTGCCCACACTACCCAACATATAGTTTCCCAAATGGCTGTGTACTTCAGAAACACTGGGTCCCCAATGGGCACTTTTCCGGGTGCAACCAATGATTTACCCTCCCACCCAGAGAAGATCTGCCCACGATATGAGCACCTAGTCTCACGAACCACGGAAGAACACTTACAGGCATACAAAGATGCCATGAACTGACACCGGATCCAACATGAGAATTTTGTGACCCGTATGTTCCCCTTGTCCCTAGGACAAAGTGAGTTGAACTGGTACCTTAACTTGCCTGCCAACTCCATGAACACTTGGCAAGATATGGAGGACGCCTTCCTAGCTGCCTTTCGCGTGCATGTGGACCCAACCTAGTCCCACAGCCAGTTCATCTCCATCAAATAGGAACCCAATTAACCTCTTGTAGCATTCAACCATGGGTTCCAGTGCGCCCTGAAATAGTGCACGGGCCCTTTTATCCAATCTCCAGACGTAACCATATAGACCTACCTCAACGCGATGGACCCTTTTGTTTCCACTCTCCCTTGGAGAACAACCGTCGTGGGAAACCAGGACACCTTGGAAAAAGTTTACAACCTAGCCCTAGAGTTGTCCCATGATCTCAACAAATCTCTGGGCAGGATTGGGCAGAACACGCCTTTCAACATGATCCCTGGCAGAACTGCATATGCCAGGGCATACAACCCCAATCTGGCAATAGGTGCCCCCTCGATGGCGGTGAACCTTCCGCCACCCTTAATAGACCAACAGACACGGTTTGTTTACCCAGCCCAAACCTAGATGACACCGGGTCTGGAAGTCTTCCCTTGGAATCAGCCACAGCAGACACAACAGACTCAGACACAACCATCCGGAGTGCCCTTCTTTCAGTCATCCGCGACTGAAGGATTGCCACCCTCAACTTCGGCTAATCCTGCTGCCTTCTCGGGAAGCCAACAACAACCACAGCCGTCACATTGTGACACTAACAATTATTTGACCGCCGAGGTTGAATCCCTTCGACAAATGTTGTCCACCTTGACTATGGACATGGGCCAACTGAAGGCGGGGTCCTACGCACCCCAGAACTCAAATTCCCAAAGGGGAAATATTTTCTCCAGCCAACGAAACAACAATACCAGAGGAAGAAACTTCAACAATGGGTCTAGGCCCAATCAACAGCAATGGAATAAAAACGCAAATATCAGAGGCCTGCCTCCGAACCAAAATGCCAACCAAAATGGTGCTGGACCATCACATTTTACGCCTGTCGCAGACTTCCAGCCCATGACTAACTGGTGTAGATTACACGACATTGGTTCTCACAATGAGGTAAATTGTGCCACATTGGAGAAGGTCATCATGATCTCCCAGTTGGACAAGCAGCAGTCGCATGTTACTACCCCTCTAGAGCCTCCTGTCTAGGAAACAACCCACAGTGCCTTCACCTGTGACACCATCTTCTTCGGGACTTTCGGAGAAGATGAAGAATCTGAATTGCAGGGATTCTTTAACGAATCCATTCTGCCCTTTGAGGCCAATGCCTTTACTAGCCCATGGAATCCATACAATACTCAGAGTCAGGTTGGTAAAGGACCAGTTTACACACCTGTGCCCCCTATAAAAGATACTCCTCCTCCCCGGAATAACGCAAATGACCGACTTGTCCCTCCAAAAGGTCCTAGCTGTAACCAAGCAAAAGATCTCATGGAGGAGAATTCCCAATTCTCGGGGGGAAGATTCAATATTATGAAGGCATTAGAGAAGACCACTACCTCCATGACCTTGATGGAGGTTTTGTTGAACTGTACCGAGCAGAAGAAGTCTCTTTTGAAGCTCTTAGGGAACCCAGAAGTCGTCAGCCACCCGCCTAAGACTGTCTCATTCAAAGATGCTAATGCGGCCATCTTCTAGGGGCACAATGAGGATCCTCCCTTCTTACTAGGTCTGAATATACATGGCAAGAATATACATAATTGCCTAGTGGACTCTGGAGCTTCGAGTAATATCATGCCCTTGTCCATCTATCAGAAGCTTGGATTCCACCCCACCCCGTCTAATGGTGCAGTGATCCAGCTGGATAAGACTGTTGTAAAAATGGTGGGGAAATTGAAGAATGTCCAGATACATCTTATCCAGGACCCCAAGATAGCCAGCATCATTGACATCCAAGTGGTGGACATCCCAGAGACTTATAGGATGTTACTAAGTCAGAATTGGTCTAAGTCCTTGAATGGGTACTTTTCGACTGACTTCACCCATCTATGGCTTCCATGGGAGGGAGAATCAAATAAGATCCAGGTCGAGAGCGAACCCCAGATGAAACAGGCCCTTACCGAGGTGGGGAGGGTCAACGAACTCTTTTTCTCTGAGACTTCCCTAGGGGTGTACAAACCTTTTGAAATTTTAACATTTGATTTCATCCCTAGAGAGGATCCCGCCGTGCTGCAAAGAGCCCAGGACCTAGAAGAAAAGATGAAATTTGAAGTCAACTCTCAAGGTGCCACAACAACCCTTGCCACACTCCTATCCAGTACTTGGTGCCGAGTGCACTACCAAAAATATTTAGAGCTCGAGTGTGGGCCATGTCTTTCAATTTCCAACTGACATCTTGATACCCTCCGAAATAGGTAGCATGCAACTGATTCCTCGAGACCCAGTGCCCCTATGGGATGCGCTCCTTTGGTGCCATTCCCTAGGAAATCCCCAGTCGAAATGCCTCTGGAGGTAAATTCTACTTTCACACCGGTGGTCCTGGGAAGAATCCCTAGGTCTCCCAGCAATAATCTAAAGAAAACTCCCCCTCCCCAGCCCTAGATTACAAACAATGACTTATGGACCCTGAAGTTTGATGGGTCCTGATCTAAACAAGGCTGTGGGGCTAGAGTAGAGTTAATCAACCCACAAGGGAAGTCCTTCCTCGCGTCCTACAGGCTACAGTTTAACTGTACAAACAATGTCACAGAGTATGAGGCTTTGGTCCTTGGACTCTTATTTGCGTTAAGGAAAGGTATCACCTACCTCCAGGCTCTGGGTGATTCAGAGTTGATTGTTAAACAAGTCCAGAGTCAATACACATGTCACAATAAAAGGCTGGCTACATACCGCAACCGGGCTTGGAGCCTCATTGAGGATTTCTATGCCTTTGGCATTGACCTCATTCCCCGGTGATGGAACTATGTCCCGGATGCCCTCGCCATTTCTGCCAGCACACTCGAGCCAATGGCTGGCTCACGACTCCGGAGATTTTCAGTTGAGATGGTCCCCACCCCGTCCATCTTGGATAATGTCACCCACCTTCAGGTCTTTGAGGATTATCAACACATCTTGGCCTTTATGGCGAATGTTGGTGTCTTTGAGGATCAGATAGTGGAGTAACGAGACCATGACGATACTGGGTAGGGTGATGAAGACGATGGGATCATGGACCTGCCCACTAACACCATCCCAAAGGGGATGGTTTCACTGGAATGAATCTTTGACTTAGACCCTTGGGCCCGTGAGAAGGTGTCATCCTCCCCTGAGGGAGGAAAATTTGAAAAGGTTAACATCGGCCAGCCCGGTGAAGAGAAGATCATCCACATCGGTACCTCCTGCTCCCTTGAGGAAAAGGAGAAAATTCTTGCGGTTCTCCAAGAATACATCAACGTAATTGCCTCAGGTTATGAAGACTTAAAAACGTATGATACATCCATCATGACCCATACTATTCCCCTAAAACCTGATGCTAAGCCCTTCCAGCAGAAGCAAAGACCGGTCAACCCCTTGATAGAGCCTCGGATTTGTCAAGAGGTAGAAAAACTGCTGTCAGCCCAGATAATCTTCCCAATCTGGCACACTACGTGGGTTGCCAACCTGGTCCCTGTCAGGAAGAATAATGGTGAGATTCTCCTTTGTGTGGATTTTTGAAACTTGAACAAGGCCTCCAAAAAAGATAATCACCCTCTCCCCTAATTGGACGACGTGTTGTAGATAGTAAATGGATCTCAGATGATGTCCTTCTTGGATGGATATTCAGGATATAACTAGGTCATGGTCAAGTATGAGGATAGAGAGAAAATAATGTTTACCACCAAGTGGGGAACGTTTGCATACAGGAGAATGCCCTTCAGTCTAATCAATGCAGGGGGCTACATTTCAAAAGGCCATGGACATTGCATTCGAGGGCCTCGTAAATCGGTGCATAATCATATATATGGATGATTTGACTATCTTTTCCCAGGATAGGCGTGACCACGCCATCCATCTCGCTCAGATCTGTGAGAGATGTTTTCGGTATGGAATATCCCTCAACCCCAAGAAGTGCATATTTGGGGTCACTGAGGGGAAGTTGCTCAGGCATATTGTCTCTAGGAGGGGTATGTCCATAGACCCTGATAGAGTCGAAGTGTTGCTAAATTTACAGATGCTTGGCAGCAAGAAAGAGATGCGATCCTTCTTCGGCAAAATCAACTTCGTGTGGTGGTTCATTATAGGATTTGCAGAAATAGTCAAACTGCTCAATGAAATGATGAAGAAGGATACCAAGATTGAGTGGGGTCTTGAGGAAAAATGGGCGTTCACCTAGTTCAAATAGACAATAACGAAAGCACCCATCTTGGCTAGTCCAGACTATTCCCTCCCATTTTACATTTACTTGTTTGCTTCGCCACATTCTGCTGCGGCAGTGTTGACCCAAAAGGTTGAAGGAGAGGAACGACCAATAGCTTTCATGAGTTCCCCCTTTAAGAATGCCAAAGTCCGGTATTCACCACTAGAAAAATAGGCCTTTGCTCTAGTTCAGGCCATGAAGAAATTCTGGCATTATATTCTCTGGAGCAAAGTACATACTATCATTCTGGACCATGCCATCAAATCCCTGCTGATGCAGAGTGAATTGGGTGAGAGACGAGGGAAGTGGATGGCCATCCTCAAGGAATATGAATTAGAAATGCAGCCCATGAAGATAGTCTGGGGCCAGGGACTAAGTCGAGCAATGGCAGAAGAGACTCCCCACATAGAATGTCAGACTTACACGGTGGAGTCTATTACCCAAGATTCGTGGTATACCAATTTGGTTTACTTGTTGCTAAACAATAAATGCCCGGAGGGGTTACCTCCCCACAAATTTCGTGCCCTGCGGATGAAAAGCACCCACTTCATGATCAAAAATTCCACGCTTTACTGCAGAAACTACGAGGGGGTGTACCTCCGGTGCGTCGACAGAAACTAGGCTATAAGAGTAATTGATGAATTCCACGGATAGTTTGGAACTGGGCATGGTTCAGCCAATGCCACTGCCCATCAGATCCTTCAGGCTAGATACTATTGGCCCTGTGTCTTCAAAGACGTTTACGCTCATGTCAGGAAATGCCATACTTGCCAAACCGTAGCACATCGCGAGTGTAGCCCAGCCATGCCTCTACAACCAGTCTATGAGGCTAGACCCTTCGCCCAGTGGGCGTTTGACTTCATCAGGGAGATCAACCCCAACTCGTCTGCCAACCACCGATACATCCTTACTGCTACTGATTACTACACTCAGTGGTCTGAAGCTATACCTTGCAAAAATAACACGGTAGACGTAGTTATCAAGTTCTTGGAAGAAAATATCGTCACAAGATTTGGAATGCCCTTTGCTTTGGTATGTGACAATGGTCCGGCATTTTCTTTAGCGCAGTTACTTGAATGGACCTACAATCGAAGGATCACTTTGAAGTTCTCCAACAACTATTATCCCCAGAGAAATGGCTTTGCTGAATCAGCAAACAAAAATCTACTTGAAGTGATCAAACACCTGTTAGAACAAAATCTCCGGGATTGGCACCAAAAGTTGAAATTCGCCCTCTGGGCAGACCGCATTCATATTAAGGCCACCCTGGGAACATCCCCATTCCATCTGGTTTATGGTCAGAACCCTGTATTCCCAGTCAACTTACAAATCCCAATTTTACAGTTCATGCATGAATTTAGCAACAGAGACAACATCGTGGAAGTTCGACTCTTGAATCTGGTGTGAATGGAGGAACAGTGAGATGCAGCCCTTGAACATTTCACGCGTCATCAAGTAGTGGTAAAAAGATGGTTTGACAGGAGAGCCCAATATAAGGCTTTTTAGATCTTAAATCTAGTCCTGTTGTGGGACAAGGCCCGGGAGAAGAAAGGAAAGCATACCAAGCTCCAGCGGCTCTGGCTCGGACCATACTTGATCTCAGAAATCTACAGGGCAAATACTTACCGCCTTAACACCTTGGCTGGGGAACCTGTCGCATTGCCCATTAATGGACAGTTTCTTAAACACTATTTTGAGTAGGGTAAGTTTGTCCAAAGTTGTATTATACGTAAAGCCTTCCGCTTGTAAATATCTCTTCCGGGTGTCTCATTGCGAGGTGCCCTGCCTTGTAAATAGCCTTCTCGGCTGTCCTCCGGGATAGTCCCCTTTTGTCATTTTTGTTTTTGTTTTTGGTTTCCTTTCGGCCCCAGTGTTTTGTTCCATATTGCAGGAATTGGAATGCTTCGCATAACTTTGGCCTCCGGTACAATGTCTACAGCATGGTGAACTTTAGAATCTATCTTTAGCACAGTGGAGTCAACCCGGTCTTTGGGGTTGTTTTACGGGTTATGGAAAATTTTGAGCAATCTCCATTGGGTGTTGTCTCCGGGAGTCTGGCAATCAGTGAACACAAATAATATAAGGAATGAGTAATCAGACACACTGAGGGTAGATCAGCTATACTAATTGGTTGACCCAGGTCTAAAACTTTAAAGAATTCTTCCCAGGTCCAGAGCTTTATCCTCTCTTCAAAAATCCAAATATAGGTGGACAGGTGAAAGAAGTATCGCCTTACCCATCCGAAAGTAAATAAAATAACAGGAGGAAAAGTGGGGTAGAACTCCGGTCTCTGGGAGAAGCGAACGAATGGATGACTGGTTCGATGTGATTAGTACCTCTTCTCTATTCCTCCCAGAGGTCATCAGCTTAATTTCCTTCCAAAGCACACACGACACCACTGATGAAGGGCTACGGACTAATTCCCATGTGGTTGGTTTCTCTCAGATATGTTGCTCTTCGCCTGTTAGACGCCACGTGAGCGGCTTGTTCCAGTTTTTCTAACTAGAGATTCTATAGTTCTCAAATGTGCTTAGGCATTTGTCCCAGATAGTCGCGATTTGTTATGCCCTGCATCCCCGTCCCTATATTTTTTGTGCAAAATGTTGGGTCCCCCTTTTTTTATTTTTGCTTGCGGCCTTGCCTTGTCTTTCTTTCCCTTTTTGTTTTCTTTCTCCGGGGTTTTCTTCTCCAGCGTTGTGTCTTTGTTTGTCTGCTTCCTGCCTCCAGACTCCGGTCCCAGAGGTTGCCTTTTGTTGGAAACTGGATTCCGGACTCCGAGATTATTCATCATGATATTCTTAAGGATATTATCACGAAGAATCTCCGGGCCTGGAGTCTGGAGGTTTTGCTTGTCCAGAGATCACCAGAAGGAGGAGGATTACCTTTTACCGCGGGTATAAATGGGACTTATTTGTTACTTTCACATTTACCGCAATTAAAACCTTCAAACACTTAGAGCGAATTAGAGAGCAATTTCAAAGCGATTAACAGAGCATTTGCAAAGAGTTTATATTAATCAGCGCTTAACATTTTCAGTCATTCTCAGGAAAGTGCGAGTGCTTCGTGGTGGTGACTCTAATCGTCGAATAACTTGAGCCATTGTAGGGCTCCTGTGGTAAATCCTCTTTTTCCTCTGTCTTCTGCGTTCTCAGGTTGGTGTTTCTGCTTTTCCACTTCTTTGTTTTGCTTCCGCTCTCTGGTTTTCGTCGGTTTCATTTTTTTTATTTTTATTTTTCTTGTCTTGTCTCATTTTGTTTCTGTCTTGTCTGGTCTATGGTTTTCTAGTTTTTACGGCTGTTGGTGGGTCAGCTCTACCAGAGGGTATCCACCCTCTACACAGAAGTGGTCTGTCTATAAACTTCTTAGATTGCTGTATATATATTTTTGCCTCGTCTGGTTTCCCCACGGGCGTTGTCCCGCATTGTATATTCATGTATATATGTATATAGTTGTAATATAGTCTCTATATATCTCCTCATTTCCTTGTATATATCCCTTGGCTCCATGTATATCCTTCCGAGTGGCTTGACAAGCTAGTCAAGTCACCCCTATTCCTGGTTTTCTACCTCGGAGCTCGCTTCGAGGCAAAAAACCACCTATTTGAAGCTCGGCTCTTGGCTGGTTTCAAATAGGCAGTTTTCTCTCTCCTCCATGAAGTCTGTCAGAGCCTCATTTATTTCCCATGTGCACAATTAATCTTAGCCAAGTGGCTTCCACTTTTCACGCGTTCGGACAGTTGGCTCCGCCGTCATCGCTATCACTTCTATTTAATACCAACGCACGTGGCACCCACGTGGGCACGATGACGGCTTTTTACACGTCCTCACCAACGGTCATTTCTCTGAGTTTTGGGTCTCCTACCCTCTTCCATCCTATGTCCTTGCCAAGTGTGATGAAATTCCCCGGACCCGGATGTTTGATAATATCTTAAGTTTACGATATGTTTTGCTTTTTGGTTATCTTTTCACGAAACTAACTTTTCAGGAAAGCAAACATCACGGTGGTAGGATCCCCGGACCCTGGGATAATTATTTTGATGAATATACTTTGACGGTCGCTTTTCTTTGCAGGTTCCCAGAGTTCATATTCCAAACATGTTTGAAGCATCTGCATCATCTCCGCCTAGAAGTCCGGAACTACCAACCGCAAGAGAAACCAGGGCAGCAACAAAGTCAAAGATGGAGAAAGCCTTGGAAAAGATGCCCCTCACCATGAAATTTATACAGGATAATGTCATCGTGGGCTCAAAGATTGAGTCCAAGGTAAAACTGATAACTGACACTAATGTCGGAACATGGTCGGAGATGCAGGCCTTGGTGAAGATAATGCACATCCAGCGATAGGCTGGAGACCAATTAGCAATCAACTTCAGGAACTCCAAAATCCTCTAGGCGGCTTGCTTCCCATGCTCTGTGCAATCCCCAGAGCTTATCCTAACACTGGTGAATAACTACAACTCTTCTGTCCGGGCCATTATGGTCATGGCCGCAGAACCTAAAGGATACCCCACTCCTATGGTCTCCCTTGATCCTATCACGTTCCAAACAAGCCTGGGGATCCCACAGTTTGACAAAGCCTCAGTGGTCACAAGGATGAATGCCTTGACCCAGTTCACACAACTGGAGGATGCGGCCCAGGTATACATGAATACCCATTGGCTCAAGGTCCCAAAGAGGGACCCAAAGAGAATGAAGATAGAGATTTCCCGCTCTGAATTCAAAAAGAGCGTCTAGATGGGGATGATAGCATTGGCCCGGGTCTTCGGGCAACCCTCTGCCCAAGAGTTTTCCAAATGGATGTACTATTTCCTCCTTGGCATTGGCACCAAGGGAGGATACTTCGACTGGGCGACAATAATTTCTAACCACGTCGACTCCCAATTCTGGCAACTGAACCAGAAGAAGAAGTTCTATATGTCTTCCTACATTTTCTGGGCCCTAGCGCATCAGAGGCCCCATTCTCACGGCCTACTCACTGATGGCATACTAGGGATTGGCCCAGGACAAAAAGCACCGTGGGACCATTTCCCACAGGTTCAATGGGAGGCCAGCTTCCCTAGTTTCTGTCGGGTAAATGATGCATTCATTTACTACCATTTGCTTACACCCACCCGGGATGCCAGATACCACCTATCTACTGAGGCGATGAAGTTGGTCCACAACTATGGACACTACTATATTTAGTTCCAATAGCATACATACATTAGGGTTGCCGGCTTCTCTGGGAAACCCTACTTGTTGCCCATGCATTGCGGGGACAAGATCATGGTTTTGGAATACTGCCGACAAATGATGGAGGTGCACACCTTCTTTTCCCTCAAGAAGGTCCCCAACGTCCAATTCCCAATCACCTGTGGGAACTACACCTATAGTCTGGCCATCGTGAAAGAGGCAGATAATGAATTAAAAAGCTACAACCTGCAGGAATTTTAGCTAGCATGGAAATTTTTTGATTCGCACGACAGAATTGCAGCGGCAATGCCCCGAGCTTCAGAGCCCCATCACATACACATGGAGGACTTCTAGGAAGACTTCCAGGATGATGTGGATGTGTAGAGCTGGCACTATATCAGAATGATGGCCAGAATGATGCATAAATTGAAGCTTCATAAATTCCCGGTGGACTTCTCAGATGCTGCCCCCACCATCGATCCCCAGTACAAAGAAAAGGGGATCGATAAAAAGGCCCTTCCACTAGTGAAATAGGGCACCTGGGAGGGGCCCACAATCGAAGACTTCACCTGAGAAGTAGTAGAGCGAAGCCACACCTACTTCAAGACGGTGTGCCCTGGGAGTACCCACCGAGCAGCCCAGCTGGCACCAAAGTTAACTCCGCCGCCGGTACCTAAAATGACCCCGGGGGTCGGGACTTCTTCACAGGGGGCAGATAAGGGAAAGAGAATAGCTACAACCCCTTGTGCGCAAGAAGTCCCCATTACAAAACAAATAGAACAGTCGGTGGCGGCCTCCCAACAAATGAGGGAGTAGTTAATAACGAAGCTGGCTACCCCACCACTTATTACCGGGCCACTTCGACCTCCTTCCTCCCTGTCATTGGCAGCCCTAATGGTCAAGGCGACGGGGGTGGATCCACTGGAAGCAGTGGCGATAAGAGATGCAGGACCTCCTCTGGTTACCCGGAGGAAGAGGAAGAACATCAAACAGACCAAGGCAGAACTAGTACTAACACTGGAGGTGTCCCTCCCTAGAGAAATAGAGATCCTTTCTTCCAGTTCCCCGGAGCTGAAAAAAGAAATAGAGCCCGCAGAGGTCCCGGCCAGTCCCCCTCCGAAAGAAGAATTTGATGTATTTGCGGCCGATGAGTTCGGTAACTTGCAGGGGGATGATGCATAAGCAGGGGTAGAAGTCCCAGGGGCAGAACAAGGGACTATAGAGCAAGAGAATGTTGAGCAAGAGCCTACACAAGAATAGCAGGCAGAAGAAAAGGAGCCAGAGCTAGAGATTATCTCCGGGGCTCAAGAGATGCAAGGTACGAGAGTGGACCAACTAAAGCAAGGTGAACAAATGGCATCCGTTGGGGGAACTAGACCTTCAGGAATAATCGTAATTCCAGCCACCATGTTCCAGGGGCCACTCTCAGGAGCAACCTTCGGGCAGGTTATCACAGTGGCCCAAACTCTAAATCTCAGCCCGATACCTCCCCTACTGCCAATAGAGGAAGAAGCCCTAGCAGAAGAAGTACAACAAGAAGAAGAGAAGATTGAAGAAGAAATCCCCGAGGAAGCCTACCAGGGTCCAGACCCAATGATAAACATACAAGACAAGGCCAAGGAGATGGAAATTGAAGAAAATGTTGCTGTAGAAAAGGTTGAGGCAGGCAGAGAGACGGATGAGGTCCACGTTGCTAAGGAGCAACAGCCGCAGGACATTGGGAAAGAATCAAAAGAAAAAAAAAATTTCAGGAAGGCCACCTTTCCCACCTCAATGGCTGGTTGAGAGAAAGAAGAGAAAAGCTCAGTCCGCTTCGGTGATTCCTCTCTCCCTGGCCGAAATGATGGCCCAAGTTCAGGCCCCGCCGAAGGCAAAGAAAGCCTAGACAGTTCACACTCTTCGAACTGGGCCGAGCGGAGAAATAGTTTCCATTGTGGCAATGCCTCGCCTAGACACTGATGAAGCAACCGTAGACTCCACAGATTACAATGTTGCAGAGGTATCCCTAGGCAAGCAGGGAAAGTAGGGTGAGGTAGACCTGCTAAAGGAGGCAGCAAGGGCAATAGAGGCCCGATATGAGAAAGAGGCCCAGAGGCGCAAAGCTGAAAAGGAAAAGAATGCAAACCTTATGGGGTTGCTCATTGAGCTGGCCAGACCCATCAATGTCGCTCCTCTGGAGACCTCCACATTGGAAGAATTACCATATAGTGACATAGATTCCCGTCGAGTAATGAAAAAGAAAGCCCAAGCAGTGGACGAGTGGGTCACCCTGCAGATAGGAAACATCTGGAATTTCCTGGCATCCACTCTCCCAGTATTATACATGGCCTGACAAGTTATTCATCAGGCGGAAGCACTTATTGAGCAGTGGGAGAGTGACGCTGAAAATTACCAAGCATGGAAGGTGGAGCTCGAAGAGCTCCTTACCTTGGGAGAAGACATGATTTCTAAGTCTGGAATTCTGGGTGAAGAGTCATTTGATTTTGTAAGAACTCAGCACTCTAGACTTAACCTCACATTGGAGGTAACCAAGCAACTGGTGGAGTCCTTGCAAGAAAAGGTAAATACTGTAAAATATTCTTCTAATTTATACAAGTCTTTTGTGATAAAGGCTTCCAGGGCTGATCCCCTTAGCAAAGATACATATACCCTCGAAGCTTCAGTTCTGGGGGGTTTTGATGAGATAATGAATTCCCGGTATCAATCCCCGGAGGGGATAGATGGGGCCTAGATGGAAAAATTAACCGACATGATACTTAAGGGTCATGACGCGGTGAGGATGGTGGATGAATTCAAAGAAAATGTTCCAGACCTGGGGGAACAAGTTGAAGTGGCCAAGCACAGAAGGGCTAGCCTTAAAGATATAGATGAGGATGGCATTTTCCGCCTACTCCAGGCCTTCAACGACAATAAGCAACCTTGAGCTTTCTCTGGAGGCTGGGGAAAACTCACATTGAGCATTCTTTATTCTTTTTGGGGTGAAAGTTCCCAGATCCCGGTCCAAAATTTTGTATTTTTTAAAGTGATTTGTGTCCCGGTCTCCGAGGCCAATCGGTCACTTTCAGAAGCGGTTAATAAAGGTTGTCAAAGGGTAGTTGGCCACATCAAGGGGCGTTGAATTGGCAGTTGGTCTTCTGACGGGGTGGTCTTCTCGAGGCACCGCTCTAGGGTACACTTGGCACATTGGAGACAGGGCGCCGCATTTCCTATTTATGAGGCGTGTAGCCTCGGTCCCCGGGGGACCTACTTTCTTCTTTCTCCTCTCTGGCTCTCTTCTCGAGGCTGATTCTTATGCTGTATATTCTTGTCTTATTACTCTAACATGGTAGACCTATTTCGTCTCCAGGTCTTTTGTAGGGTGGCACAAGTAGTACCAGCCCTCAGATATTGTATTTTATTAAAACTTGATGCAAATAGGGTTAGGGTTAGAAGAGAGTTGTATAAGTAGCTAAAACAGCCCATTTCCAAGGGTCGGTGAAATTGATGATTTTTTTGTCCATGATAATAGCAAAGGAATTTCTCATTTTAGTTGTAGAGCTCAATGCTCCATTATTCTGTTCTCAATAGTTAGATGCTCCCCTGGAGCCGCCATTGTATCACACACCAGTGCTATCTGAAAGAAACATTAATAAAGAAGGAAGAATTCTTGGCAATGATGTTGTTGGCACTCCTACTTCTAAGTTGATGGTATTTCATGTTTTGATGTTCTTTATGTCTTTTACTCTGATATGTTAAAGTAGATTAACGAACTTTTTACTTCTGCTACTGATAAAATGCTAGCTGATGGTTATGTGTTTCTTCGGTATTTAGTGTAGTTTATCAGAGTATTATTGATGTTCCAGAAATTTAAACATGACTATAGTTAGATGAAACGTTTCTAACCCTGCAGGATCTTTTTTCACTTTATTTGCTAAGTATAAAACGCTAGGGAGAACCTTACTCTATTGAATCTCCGGAGAGAATGAGTTGAGGAAACCAGCTATCCCCCTCAAAAATAGTCACCTCTCCCAACCAAGCCCTGCACCGTCGTGACTCAACACCCAGGTGCTGGAAGGCCCGGAGGATTTATTTCCCCCGAACAACCTTTGCAGTCGGAGTTGGCCGGTTTCCCCGGAACCCGGTGACAACTTATGACTGTTGGCGGACCCGGTCAGCAAAACCCCATCAACACCATCTATTCTAAACATTCAAGAGAAGATGGAGGGAAATAAAATCATATAGACATTAGATAATATAGGTGATATGGAAATAGCCCAAGTAATGACTCATTTTTCTCATCTCAATGAGGCAAAAATAGGCCAACTATCAGAAAAATTGCAGAAACTCACTAGTGACACTAGTGATATTGTTAAAGATTGGGAGCTAGAATTAATAACAATTAATGAATAAAAGAAGCTCATAGATGAGCTTACTAAACAATTTCTAGATATAACAGAGCCTGCCCCTGTTGAGCCAAAAGAGGTGGTGGATGTTGAAATCCAAACAGAGGATACAGGGGAAATGCCTGCTGAAACAGACTCAGGGGTTACAAAGCATAACAATGTGATTTTGGAAGCATTGGCTTCAATTTTGCAGCATAGGGTAGACACAATCAAAGATAAGATTGATGTGGTTTATGGGGCCTATGGCAGGTTGCCAGGCCTATAGGTAGAAGTGGCTATTTTTTAGATAATTTTGAATCCTTATTTTGCAACTTGTTCTGGAAGAGCTTCACTTTTTGAGAGATTAGCATCAGTACAACCATTAAGATCAGATCTGCTAGAAATAGTAACCATGGTTGGTACAGAGATAGAGAAGATTGGGGCCACTTTATCCTTTTTCAAAGGAAAGGCCAATCAAATTGATGCAAAGTTAAAGATGTTTGGAGTAAGTTATAGTAAGTTTGTACTTCCAATTAGGGCCGATGATGATTAGATTAAACCATTAGGGTTATGGATATCCGAGTTTTATAGTGGACTACCCAATAAAGATATTTATGTATCCAATCAGGGAGAATTAGATATGGAGAGGTTCAACCAACCTTTGGATGATGCAATAAAGGTAGAAATAGACTACAATAAATTCATTTTAGATATTAAAAGCATTACAGATGCTAGGTGGGTAAGGCAGAAGACTCAACTAGAAAATATTCAAAATTTTGAGTGGTCTAAGGAAGAGGATGTGATAGCATGGGACATTATGACAAAGCCCAAAAAGAAGAAACCTATCACACTTGATTTAGATGTTATGGATGAATAATAAAGGACACATGGCACCTAATCTATGAGCACATGAAGGTTAGTAATCTTGAAAAGATTAGTGTAAGTTAGCTTGTATTGGCGGTCACTAGATCTTGTTATAACTATCAGATACTATCCTGAATACATGCAGACAAAGGTGCTAACATTCACAAAAGGAAAAAGTACAAAATCAGATTTCATGCTTCAAATTTGTCCTCCCACTGCTTGGAGCTTTCTTGTGTTTTGTCTTTTCCTATGTTTTTAGGGTTAGGTTTCTTAAACCATCCAAAGCTTGTTGCATCCTTATCTTAAGGATTCCAAGATGGTTTGAACCTATAAATAGATCTTATTGTAACATTTGAAGAAGATGATGAAATATAATTATAAGCCAGACTACAAAATTTTGTCTGAGTTTTTGAGATTTTAGCCTCTATATGTATGAAGCAAGAATATAAATAAAATACAATGCAACTTATCTTCCATATTGTTGTTGTCTCTTTAATTATTGTGTATGCTCTTTTATTTTTAATCTATAAGGCATTTTAAACATATTGGTTATAAGGTAGCTATCTAATTACTTACAAGTTTCTTTCAAGGGCTGATCTAAGTTTTGTGAGTAGTTTCAGAGAGTATAACAGTATTTGAGGATTTGATTCAGTAGTGTTGGAGTGACAGGGTGATTTTTAAGGCATCTTACTTGAGTTTCATATAGGTTGTAAGGAAATCTATAGTATCTTTATTTACTTTTTCTGTGGATTTGCATCTTTGACTTTATAGCCCAAGGATAGGCACTGGTCTAGAATCTGTCAAGTGGTTTATTATCATCCAAGCAATTTAGAATACATAAATCTTTCACATTTACATTCAAAACATATAAGTCTGAGAAATTGTATTAAGATATAAAATTCATTCTACTAATCCCTTTAAGAGAGGATTAAAATAGGTTTCCCCTCCTAAGTTCTAAGAACTATAAAAGGAAGAAGGATGAACGTCCTTAAAACACTATTATTTGATGTTATCATTTCAATAGTTTTCATAATTAAACTCCGTGTTAAGTTGTTTTCAGTTTTATGTAGAGTAATTTATAAGGTAATACATTAAAATAATATAAAATTAGTATCCACATCTATTAATAGTGTAAGAAAACAATCTTATATAGGTAATACCTGCCTGGGTGTTGTGGAACCTAAAAAGAAGGAGGTGATAATAGTTTCCCAAAACATTATCATAAATCCTCATCAATTATAGTTTTCTCTTGCTTGAGTCATTATTTTCAAATATTGGGAGTTATAGAGTTAATCAAATATTCAAGCATTTGTTGAAGGTTCAGAAAGAAAAACCCTAACAACTTCTATGATAAAAATTTCCTAAATCTTCATCTCTCTTAATGTAACATTTTCTTCAAAAGATTATGAATTACTTTACAATAGGAAAATGACCATACCAAAGCTCATAATGGGACTTACTAGTACTATTCTTGATTTGAACTTGGTTTAGTGTATAAACAATAGTGCTAACAACTTCTCTCCAATAGATATGAGAAACATTTTCTTCAACCATCATAGTCCTTGTGTCAAGGATTATTTTGTTTCTTCTTTCCGCAATTCCATTCTATTGTGGGGTCCATGGAGAAGAAATCTATCTCTTTATTCCATGCTCTTCACAATATGCATCAAACTCTCTAGATGTAAAATCTCCACCTTTGTTAGATCTCTGACATTTTAGCTTCATACCCATCTTAGTCTCAACCATAGCTCTAAAATATTGAATTTGTCAAATTCCTCAGATTTTTCTTTCAAAAATTTAACCCACACCATCCTTTAAAAATCATTAATGAATAGAATAAAGTATCTATCTCCATAGTAACTTCTAATTATAGCAGGACCACATAGGCCACTATGGACCAAATCTAATAAACCAATCAAAGAACAAGTCTTACTTTTAAAATAAGATTTAGTTATATTACCCTACTGACATCTCTTACACATTGCATTAGCAAGCTTCAACAATCTAGGTAAATCTATTACTACATTAGTAGGGCTTATCTTCACAATGTTGTCAAAGTTCATTTGACAATTTTATCTCTTATGCATAACCAACTATCATCAAGCTTAGAAATTAAGCATTTTTTCTCTAAATTGTTCAAGTTAAGTATATTACCTCTTGTCTTTGTACCTAATGTAATCTCAATTCTAGGGCTTTCAATTATTCTACACATTCCATTCTTGAATTCCAAGTGATATCCCTTATCGGTTAATTGTCCAACACTCAAAAGATTATGCATTAAACCTTCAACATATAAAACATCATCAGTATTAATCTTACCATTCCTTTGATCAAATATGGAGCATTGTTACCAAATATAACAACTCCACTATCATAGTCTTCAAGTTTCACACATTTTATTTTATCTCCGGATATGTGATGTGAACATTTGTTGTCAATAACCTAGTCAAAATTATTATCCACATGCAAAACCAAGGCTTTCTCTTCATTAGGGTTCTCATTTATGATAGCAATGTACAAAATCTCATCTTCTCTCTTCCTATATTCATCATCTGTTATTCCTTCATCAATATCATAGTAACATTTATTAGTTATATTATATTAGATGCATCTTACCTTGGTGTAATTGTCATGTTCATTCCTTGTTAATTTATAACTGGTGTCAAGCTCCTAAAAGTTTGTCTTAACCCCTTAGTGTTAATTTGGAAAGTTCATCATGTTTTTTTGTTCTGATAAGTGTGAGAACTGTAGTAGTTCTTGGTTGTGATAGTGAATGTGTTGTGAGCCTATACATGCCCTTATGAGGATATTCTACTTGTAAATGATTATTGACCATTAATGTATGTTGCAATGGATTAGGACCTTTCAATTGGAATAATGTTGTACCTTAAGGATACTTTTTTTTATCATCTTTCCCATGTAACCATGGTTTCTTGATTTTCCCTTAGCAAAAGGAGTGTCTTTGTGTATAACTAATATGCATCATACCATAGTCATATTTCAGAAAATTTTTAATCCTATTTATACTTCCCAAAACTAAGTGTGTAAGTATCCCTATTGAAAGATAATAAAAGAATCTTGTATTATCTTTACAGATGATTGAGCTCAAATAATAGTACCCTAGTATAAGTTGTGTTGACATGTGAATGTGGTATTATTTCTCTATCTCATACATTATCATACATAAGAAAGTTAGAACATTGTGATTAAGTACTAAATGTTTGCAAGTAAGCAGGACTCATAATTGCATATGTTTACATAAAAGATGATTGTAACATTTGCATAAATGATTTATCTATCTATTGTGTTTGGGTACATTCTCTAACACATATAGTATATTTGATCCCTGGATGTCATGAAGTGGTTACTCCCTTAAGTGTGGCCAATACCAGTCACCTTGTTATGTGAAATATTTTATGATTGATAATTTATTTTGGTTATTGATGATCTGTTCATATTGTGTGTGGGCTAGCATTGAATTTTTTAAATTTGTTGTGCCTGGATTAGTCACTTAACTCCCTTTTTGCTATCTATTTTGTGGAACTAGTCACACTTGATTTATTGTTGAAATCACTCGAGTTTAAATTTATGATTTAATGTTTTACTTGGTACTCCCCCACTTTGGTTTTTCCTTTTTAAATTTTTGAGGTGACTATTCTTAATGTTGTTATTGTTGGCCCTATTTTGTGATAAGCATTATTTCTATCATTTTCATTTTGGACCTCTGATTGTATGTGTGAGGGAGGATATCACAGAGATTGTACTATATTTGTATGTAGAAAAAATGCATTGTGTATCATATATGCTTGCATGAGTGTTGCATTAAGTAGCATTGCATGAACTGTTCAATTTAATATTTGATATAAATACCAATGTATAGTTTATACAAATTAATTTTTAGATGTCTTCTATGATGTTGAATTAATAAAATATGTAGATATATTTAAGAAATTTTTGAATGATGATTTACTAATCAATGTGATTCTCATTTCCTGTTTTAACTAGAATTATAGTTCTCTTAGTGACTAGATATGCATGTCCTTGTGAGAATGGAAATAAAGAATGTTGTATTAGTTCTTGTGTGCAAGTGTGATTGAGTTTTTGTAATGTCCATATATTTCTCTAGTACACTCTTATCATAGTGATAATGAGATCATATGTACCCTTTTGTTTGACTCTACCTATTAGTGTTTAACACCTAGTAATTATCTATATATACATATATTTAGTAAATCTGGTTGTATTGTGCTCTTTGTAAAATTTATTTATGGAGTATGGTGGTTGTTGAGGGATGTTTTGTTAGTATAATTTCTTGTCCCTTAGCTTGGTTTTTTTGTAAGGGGATTTTGGTGATAGTTGTGGGGATTGTATGATTCTTTGTATGACATTTGTAGATAGTATATTTTGGCTTTCAGTTTACCATAATAGTAGTTGATGGCTTGCAGGAGTAAATATAATTCAAAAGGGAGAGGATGTAATACCCACCCCTTTACTAACATTTATGTTTATGATTCCAAACCTTTTTAGACCACTTTTTATGTGCATATTAGATCTTTAGTTGTATTTGAGGATTCAATACTATGATACTTTGATCATTTGATTTATATCATGTTAGTTATATGGTGATTATTATTTTATTATGATGATGTTATGTATATTATGGTTGTTACTGACCACATACTTGCATGTGTATGGTTGGCGTGTATGTTTTATTTTTTTTATGTGCCTCATAGAGTTGAGGGATGGAGTCGTAGTCACTTTCTTGCGAGATCTACATGACGTACTGATCCCTACCATTGCCTATTATATATATA
>MU224256.1:4451616-4470679 GCA_018584345.1 Thuja plicata | reverse complement strand
TCAAAAATATTCCAAGATATCAACCCAAAAACTTAGTACCACAATATTAAGCCTCTAGTTATCTTCACTCCTACAAGATGTATGCCTTCAAATAAACTTATCAAATAAATACTGCTCAGAGTTCATTGTTAAACCTTGTTCTTAATGTTTACTGAATAGTAGTCTTTCATTTACCAAAAAATAGTAAATTGCTTAGTGTATAGCGATCAATCCAGATTAGTTATGTGTAATGAAAAAAACTAAAGTAATGACTCATAAACACATTGACACATGGATTTTAACGTGGAAACCTTGTTAAGGGAAAAACCACTTGGGACCGGTAACCCAAAATTTTCACTCTTCTAAAGTGAGCTCGGTGAAGAGCCAACCCTATTAAAGGTTACAAACACACTGTTAGGTGTGACCTTGTTAGAGGATTTAAATAGAATAGTTTTTCACTTGATATCAGGCATTTCTATGCTACCTTCTATGGCTAAACCAAGTGTAGTTTGTCAAATGGTATCTGGCATCTCATGCTATCTTCATGATCAAAATTTTTGATACTCCTTGGGATGCATCTCAATATAGAAAGGAGTTTTAAGTCCTGTTCAATTAAGATACTTTCTAAATCAATGGTTAAACTGAAAAAGTAAATGATCTATTCACACATACAACTTAAACTTGTAGATTTTCAAATCTATTGTAAGCTCATTAAACCTTTCTAATCAATGTATCTTTTCAATACCGTTTCTCCACTTCTTTCTGCTCGATGATGTGTTTTTTTGTTGCTCAGTGTCTGTAGAAATCTTTAGCTCTTTCCTCAGCTTGATTGATCAGGACTGTATGAAGTTGTTCTTCATTAGTTTCTCTTTAGCCTCTTCTTTATTTTTCATTCACTCCCGTAATTCATAATGAATTAGATTGTCTCTTTATAGACATGATATCACCATTTCTCACTTCTTAATTTTCTTGTCCTTGGCATGATCTGCAATCTTAGCCAATCTTGCTTTAAATCTTAACTCTTGTTTTATCTTGTAGAAATATTCTTTCCAAATGGATAAAACAACTTTAAATATTTTACTTATCTATGGCTTTAACTTGTCAATGAAAACAATGTCAACAACCAGTTAATTCTATCTTTAGCTCTTCCGGCTAAGTATTTTGTCATTTCTGAACTTCAGTTAATTTTGGTGTTTTAACTCTTTGATTGCTTCAGTCAATACTTTAGTTCTCCTCGGGCTTCTCCATCAGGGTTTTTTATTCATCGGGGTTGTCTATCCATCGGGTAACACTGTAATTATGGTCATCAGTTATGCTTTTGATTTTTCTCGTCAGAAATTCTTGTCAGGTTTCTTACTCAGGCAACACTGTGACTTTTCTCTCGGGTTTCTCTGTCCATCATGTTCCACTAACCTCAATGTTTGTAGTCACATTGTGAATGCTGGTCTTTTATGCATTACTAAAAGCATAATCTTTATCTTTCTGACTCTCTGAAGTCTTTGACACTTTGAATATAATCGATCAGATTATATCAAGTTTGGCATCAATGACAATAAAATCCATTAACTGATTTAATGTCTTACATTATCTTTCTTCACTTCAGTGATCAACTTAACATCTTCAAACATTAAATAATTTATATGTCATCAATCTCTCCCTTTGACATTAATGGAAACACACTTCATTATCACACTATATTATTACTAATACAATATGAAATATAACAGTTGAAGTTCATCAATCTCTCCTATTATAACTAATACAAATGTCTAGCTCTCGGTAAGCTCATATAGCTTAGATTTGTTTCTTGAAGAGTGTTTTCTTCAATCTTCAATCCCTTTACTGGATAGAGGTAGAAGATTTTGTCTCTATTTCTGATATGTTCTCTTCCTTGACTGTTCCTCTCCTTGATCATCTCTTTTTATTTTGACAGCAATCTCTCTGTTAGTATGTATTCTCTTTGTCATGTTACTTCTCTCCTTTACATGGATATTTCATATGTAATAAATCCATTTGGATAATGATTAACTCTCCATGGATAATGATATAATCTATTTTTTATAATGGATAATGAGACAATCTCTCCCTTTGACAACAATTCCAAAAAATTCTTCCATATCATCTTCCATCCCTTTTTATAATATACTCCTTGAATTTCCCTATCCATCAGCAATACATTGACTCTGGTGTTCAGTGCAGATTTAAACCTTGTTGTGTACAGATGTATCTTTGTAGTTCATCTCTATGTGTGCATCAACATGAATGATCTTCTGATTGTGTATAGGCTGATGTAGCCTCCTAGTCAGCTTACTGACTGATATAAAAGGGTTGGACCCCTAGTCTCCATCTCAGGTACTCAAATGTATCTTTCAGTAATGGCTTTGTGGATATATCAGCTAATTATTGCTTGGATTGAACATATTCTTTTTCTTGCACTTGTTCTCTTAAATAGTGATACTTGATAGAAATATTCTTAGTCTTAGCATGCATGAATGGATTCTTAGAAATGTTAATTGCACTAGTATTATCACAATAGATAATCATGGTTTCAAGAATCTTCATATTCATACCTTCCAGCAACTGTTTGATCCATGCAATATTAGAGAAATTTGCAGCAGCAACCACATATTTTGCTTCTACAGTAGACTAAGAGATGCATCCTTGCTTCTTGTTGATCCATGTGACAATTCTGTCACCCATGAATAATTCTCCTCCAGTTGTGCTCTGTCGGTCATCAATGTTTCCAGCCCAATCAACATCTATATAGACTTGTAGCTCAAATTTTCCTTCTTTTTTATACCATAAGCCATAGTCCTTAGTGTTCTTTAGATATCTTAGAATTCTCTTGACAACAGTCATATGTGATTCTTTGGGATTAGCAGAGAATTTTGCAACTATTCCAACTGCATGTGCAATATCTAGTCTAGTATGAACAACATACATTAGTTTTCCAATCATTGATCTATACAAGGTCTGATTTGCCGCATTTTAATTATCTTCCTTTGTCATCTTACATCTAGTTTCCATAGGTGTTCCAACTAGTTTGGAATCTTCCATCTTGAATATCTTCAGCACTTCCTTGATGTATTTGGACTGAGTGATATATATGCCTACATTTTGTTGAAGAATCTGTATACCAAGAAAGAATTTGATCTCCCTAAACATAGACATTTCAAACTCTTTTCTCATTTCAATACCAAAAGGTTTTCATAACATTTCATTTTCCCCAAAAATGATATCATCAACAAAAATTTTAGCAATTAGAATATTACCATCGGTATCTTCGTTTAAGTACAAATTTCTATTTTCACTTGTTCTTACAAATTCAATGCTAATGAGATAGGAGTGAAGTCTTTCATACCAGGCTCTAGGTGCTTGTTTCAATCCATACAAGGCTTTATGTAGTCTACATATCATGTTTCTCTTGTTTGGATCAACAAACCCTTCTGGTTGTTCAATGTATACCTCTTCTTCTAGTATTCCATTTAGGAATGTAGATTTGACATCCATCTAGTATATCTTGACTCCTTTGTATGCAGAAAAAGAAAGAAGAATTCATACTCCTTCTAGTCTAGAAATGGGTGCAAAGGTTTCACCATAATCAATACCTTCTTCTTGTGCATACCCCTTGCATACTAGTCTTGCTTTATTTCTTGTAACTTCTCCATTCTCATTTAGCTTGTTTCTGAATATCCATTTGGTACTGATGACATTCTTGTCATCTGGTCTTAGTATTAGTGTCCATGTACTATTCTTCTCAATCTGTTCTATTTATTCATTCATAGCACTGACCCATTCTTCATTTTCAAGTGCATTATTAACAGATTTAGGCTCAAAATCACAAAGTAAACATCTAGTGTTTAGTGACTTACTTCTTGTTCTCATTCCAACCTTCTTGTCCCCTATGATCTGATTATGTGGATGATGTCTTTTGACATACTTGGAAAGTTTCGATTCAGCTCTTTGTCCATCATTCTAATCATCATCTTGACCTTCATTCTAACCTCCATCACTCAAAACATCATCTTGAGGATTTTCCTGATGTTTGATAATTGCATCCTGATGCTCAGGTGCAATGATTTGTTGCTTGGGAGTGATACACTATTTCTCAGGTAGAGTGTCAGGTTCTTCAGTGTAAATAAACCTATTGCAATCTTCTAGTTCTTTTCTTCTTTCCTTATCATTCTTTTCTGTAAATTCATCTATTCTTACATTTGTACTTTCAACGGTCTTGTTAGATGACTTGTTAAGACATTTATAAGCCTTAATTTTGGTGGAATACCCTAGAAAGATACCTTCATCACTTTTGGAGTCAAGCTTTCCATTTCTTTCATCTTACAAAATATAAAATTGACTACCAAAGATTTTGAAATAACTTACATTGGGTGTGTAACCATACCAAAGAATATAGGGTGTCTTCTTTGTGTCCTTCTTCAATTATACTCTATTCAAAGTGTAGACAACAGTACTCACAACTTCCCTCCAGAAATTTTGAGTGATGCTTTTCTCAATCGTCAATGTTCTTGCACAATCAACAATTGATCTATTTCTCCTTTCAGCAATCCCATTTTGTTGTGGTGTTCTCGGTGCATAAACCTATCTTTTAATTCCATGCTCATTGCAATAGTTAGTGAATTCATCATAAACAAATTCCCCTCCTCTATGTGATCTTAAGCATTTCAATTCCTTACCACTTTGTTTTTATACCATTTAAACATCTTGAATTCTTCTGATTTATCTTTTAAGAACATGACTGTCATTATTCCAGAATAATCATCTACAAAGAGAATAAAATACCTATCTCCATAGTAACTCTTTGTCCTCATGGGTCCACATAAATCAGTATGGACTAATTCTATAATTGCATTAGATGTATGGGCTTTACTCTTGAAACTAGAATTTTTCATTTTACCTTTTTGACAATTCTTGCACATGATATGCTCGGGATTTGACATGCTTAGTAAGTCTATGACTTTCCTTTTATTGCTTATCTTTATCATTTTGTCAAAATTCACATGACACAATCTCTTATGCCACAACCATATGTCTTTGTTTCTAGCCATTAAAAAAGTGGTGTTGATGTCATCAAGATAGAAAAGGTTACCTTTTGTCCGTTCACCAATTCCCATCAACCTTCTTGATTCATTGAAGATATTTTCCTTCTTACTCTCAAATGCTACTCGGTGACCTATATTATTTAGACGTGAAACACTCAACATATTGTAATTTAGTCCTTTCACCCAGTAAGCATTTTCACATTTGATCAGGTTATTCAACATTATGGTTCCTTTACCTTCAACTAGACAAGGTGTGTCATTACCCATTCTTACTGATCCACCATTATAGTATTCAAAAGTTTCAAACTTTTGTTTATCACTAGTCATGTGGTGAGTGTAGTTGTTATCTATAATGTAGAAATCATTCTTACTAACCTTAGATATGAGTGTAGTCTCTACATACCTTTTTTCTTCTTTGTTTGAATCATCCTTCATGGCTACAAATACCATCTCAATGTCTTCTTCAGATTTGGTGTCAGTATCATCAGCTCTATTCTCAGCCAGGTAACAATATTTCTTTCCTTTTTTCTTTTAGTCTTGGGTATCTCTTCTGTCAAATTGTCGGTTGCTTTGGTAATATCTATTATCACCTTGGTCAAACTCATTTGCATATATTATGTCATTACTTTTTTCATCTTTTCTTCTGTTAGGACATCTTGCAGCAAAGTGTCCAACCTATTTACAATTAAAACATACAAGTGGTAATTTACCTTTGTATCTACCTTTGTCTCTCTACAATCTTCTTACCATTAGTTCTTCAATCTCATCAATTCCTTGATCCTCATTATCACTTTCACTATCATTTCTAATAGTGTGTCTATGAATTGACTTACTTATTTTCAAAGAAGATTTGAATGCAGACTCTATAGATGGTAAGATAGTATTATCAAAGTTATTCATCTCAAATGAAATCAGTCTACCAATCAGACTATCTAGAGAAAAAATATTATTTGCAACTGCTCTCATTTTTTGTATAGAAGATACTCTAATAGCATATACATGCAGTAAGGTTCTTAGAGTTTTACTTACCACTGTCTCTTCTTCAATTACACCTCCAACTCCTCGGATAGTATTGACTACCTCTTTGATTCTACAGCTATACTGAGTGATATTTTATCCCTATTTCATTCTTATTTCATCAAATCTCCCTCTTAGGCTTTCTACCTTGGCTCTTAGTACATTAGCATCTCTTGCATCTACTAGCTTCAATTTATCCCACATTTTCTTTATAGAGGTGCAAGTTTTGACATATTCAAACTCAACATCAGAGAGTGAGGAAGCAAGCTCTATCATCATGCAATAATGCTCATGCTTTTCTCTCAATTTATCAAGAGTGTGAGGTCTTGTAGGAAACACATATTCAATATCAAGGTGTTGAGTAACATCATTACCAATACCTAATAGGTGGGTTCTTATTCTACTTTGCCCTGATGCAAAGTTATCTTTATTCAACTTGCACACATCTTGCTTCTTCATCTTGTGATCTTTTGCTTGAGCTGTTAAACTCCCTTTCTAAGAACACAAGCTCTGATACCAATTGTTAGAAATAAATAAGAGTGGGGGGGGAGGGGTGAATCAGTGGCCTCAAAAATATTCTAAGAAATCAACCCAAAAACTTAGTACCACAATATTAAGCCTCTAGTTATCTCTAGTCCTACAAGATGCATGCCTTCAAATAAACTTATTAAATAACTACTGCTTGGAGTTCACTGTTAAACCTTGTTCTTAATATCTACCGAATAGTAGTCTTTCATTTATAGAAAAATAGTAAATTGCTTAGTGTATACCAATCAATCCAGATTAGTTATGTGTAATTCAAAACACTAAAGTAATGACTCATAAACACATTGACACATGGATTTAAACGTGGAAACCCTGTTAAGGGAAAAACCACTTGGGACCGGTAACCCAAAATTTTCACTCTTCTAAAGTGAGATCAGTGAAGAGCCAACCTTGTTAAAGGTTACAAACACACTAGTAGGTGTGACCTTGTTAGAGGATTTAAATAGAATAGTTTGTCACTTGATATCAGGCATCTCTTTGCTACCTTCTATGACTAAACCAACTGTAGTTTGTCAAATGGTATCTGGCATCTCATGCTATATTCATGATCAAAATTTTTGATAGTCCTTGGGATGTATCTCAATATAGAAAGGATTTTAAAGTCCTACTCAGTTAAGAGACTTTCTTAATCAATGGTTAAACTAAAACAGTAAATTATTTGTTCACGCATACAACTTAAACTTGTAGATTTTCAGATCTATTGTAAGCTCATTATACCTTTCTGATCAATGTATATTTTCAATACCTTTGCTCCACTTCTTTCTTCTCGGTGATGTTGTTCTTTTCTATTGCTCCGTGTCTACAAAAATCTTTAGCTCTTTCCTCAGCTTGATTGATTAGGATTGTATGAAGTTTTTCTTCATCAGTTTTTCTTCAGCATCTTCTTTCTTTTTCATTCACTCCCCTAATTCATAATGAATTAGATTGTCTCTTTATAGACATGATATCATCATTTCGTACTTCTTTATTTTCTTTTTCTTGGTGTGATCCGCAATCTTAGCCAATCTTGCTTTAAAGATTAACTCTTGTTTTATCTAGTTGAAATATTCTTGCCAACTAGATAAAATAGCTTTAGATCTTTTACTTATCTATGGCTTTAACTTGTCGATGAAAACAATGTCAACAACCAGTTAAGTCTATCTTTAGCCTGCTAGCTAAGTATTTTGTCATTTCTAAACTTCAGTTAATTTTGGTGTTTTGACTCTTTGATAGCTTTGGTCAACACTTTAGTTCTCCTCGGGCTTCTCCGTTGGGGTTTTCTATCCATCGGGTAACAATGTAATTCTAGCCGTCAGTTATGCTTGTGATTTTTCTCATCGGTAATGCTTGTCGAGTTTCTTTCTTGGGCATCACTGTGACTTTGCTCTAGGGTTTCTCTGTCTATTGAGTTCCACTAACCGTCAGTGTTTGTAGTCACATTGTGAATGTTGATCTTTTATGCATTACTGAAAGTATAATCTTTATCTTTCTGATTCTCTGAAGTCTTTGACACTTTGAATATAACCGATTAGATTATATCAAGTTTGACATCAATGACAATACAATCCATTAACTGATTTAATGTCTTGCATTATCTTTCTGCATTTTGGTGATCAACTTAACATCTTCAAACATTCAATCAGTTATATATATACACACACACATATATACATATACATATACACACACATGCTCAACTTTGTGATGCAATTTGCAAGTTCTAGGCATCGACTTTCTTGAATTGTCGGGATGAGCGTGTCCTATCACATTATCTCTATGGTAAGAGAGGACAAGTATCTGATTGACTACCTTAATCGAATTATCAAGGTGAGGTGAAAAAGAGAACCCTTGTTTAAGCATGCTTATGTTTGTTGCATCTTTTCTGCATTTTTATTTGGTCGATTTTCACTATGCATGCACATAGGTCAATGTGGTATTTTAATGTGATGTTAGGAAAATATTTATTAAAGATTAATTATATAGATAAATAATTAAACCTTCTAGAATATTAGAAAATTAAATATATAGATTTAATTTATAAGGATTAATTAAATATCTATATTTATTAAAGAGCCTTAATTAAAAAAATTTAATATAAAGAGTGAGGATTTAATTAAATATTAAATCTAAATGAAAAATTGAATGCCTAATTAATATAAATAATATTTAAATATCAGGTGACATATTAATAATATGATATAAATATTAATTCTAATTAAAATAAGTATATGCAATTTAATTGCACTTTAAACTAATAAATTCATATTTGAATTCAAATTAAAAGGTTGAGTCAAGTGCTTTAAGTGGAGAATTATTTATTTAATTACAAAAATAAGAAAAAAAAATAAAAAGAAAAGAAAGAAAGAAAGAAAATTTATTTATTTATTATTAAAAATAATAATAATATTTATTTTGGGAAATTAAAATAAATAAATAAATAAAATTTATTTATTTAATATTTAAAAAAGAAAAAAAAAGGATATTATGTATTTCTTTCTTTAAAAACTAAATAAGTAAATTGATTTTCTTTATTTATATTTAAAAATAATAATTTTTTTATTACTTTAAGTGGCATTTTCTTATTTTGGAGTTTTTTTTCTGGAAACCCTTGTTTTATTCTTTATTAGAGGTTATTTTGGTCATTTTAGGGAGACACAGGATTTTAAAGAGACATATTTATCAGGAGACAAGTTTTTTTTATAAAAAAAAACAGGCTTATCAAGTTACAAGTTTTGTCTCAATTTTTGAAGTTAACAAATTTATTGAAAGCTTGGGATTGAAGTTGAGATATTGGTCTTCATTTTCTTATTTTTGGCAAGTCAACTTTTAAAATGAAGGTAGGGGTTTTCAATCCTATTTGTTATTCTTCCTTTTTGAAAGATTGTCTCCTTTGTGTTTGCTAGATTGTTTGATGAGTTTTGGAGTGTTTTATTAAAGTTTTATTTCCTATTTTTATAATTGAAAAGGATATAGTATTAGAGTTTTCTTGTGTGGAAATTCATGTTGTTATTGATTTTGGAAAACCGGAGAATTCTTTGTGAGAAATTGTAGGCAATAGGTTTATGAAAACATAGGGTTTTACTATAACTTTCTTTGCAGATGTCCCCTTAAAAATATAAAGACACTTTCAAACACCCATTTTGGTTTCATTTAACATACATCAAAATTAGATAGGTTTATTTTGTATGGATAGGGTCAAATATTGTCTGTTATAGTGAGACTAGGCCCATTTGAGGTTAATTTTTCAATCTGAGACAAGAGAACAATCATCCATAACTTTTGCAAAATACATAATTAGAAAACTCAATTTAGTGAGATTGTATATGAGACTATTATGGATGTTTTGACCAATCTTTATGAAGATCATTGTTCAAAATAATGTTATGGTATTTTTACCAAACTACTAACCTTCATTCCTAAAAAGGGTTGTTAGGGAGATTTTCTTTTTACACCATTCAAATTACATTTTCTTTATGAATGGTAATAAAGAAAAATGTATGTAATAAAATTATATTTTCATCAGTATAAATTTAAGATCCATATCATTCCATATGAGATTATACCATTCAAATTACAGACTAATTTACGTAGAAGAAATGCACAAAAAATCACTATTATTAAGCCCAATCATCCCAAGACTAGAACCCTCCATTACAATGACGGATTCAGGATATCTATGCCTTTTAAAAATTATCCCCCATGTTTTTTTTTGTTATTAATTAATTAATATATTTTTTATTAGTTTATATTGTTAATTATTAATCAATTAATATAAATTAATTAATGTTTTGTAAGTTGATTATATGAATATAAATATAAGATGTTTAACAAAGGGAATTGATAAATTAATTTATATAAGTATAAATATGAATTAATTTATTAAAAGGGAACCTTGTAAGTCAATTATGATTTAAGGTTATTTAAACTAATAACATGATTATGTTATCTAACTGAATTTAAGGGGATATCAAATGTGTAATACATATGTGTACTTTATGTCATGGTTATCTTGTCTTGGGTGATGGTCAGATGTGGTAGAGTGTTTCTCTAGGTAGATTTTTTCTGTAACATTTAGATTATTTTATGGTTTTATATCTTTTTCTCTTTGGGGTTATATTATGGAATGTTCATAACTATTTTTTTACCCAGATTGGTTCATATGTTGTCTCATGTTATAGATTCTAGTGAGTCTTGATCAATATGTTATTTGACCACAGTAGGTGACGACCATTATTGTGTTGAGATTCTACTTGGTCACCTTATTTCTCCTATTTGATTTTTCTATGATATGAGATGATTATATTGATGTTTTATGATGAATATTGATTTTTGTGATAGGAAACTATGATAATTTGGTATTTTATTTATAGAGGTGTCCATTATGGGGTGGATAGTTTGGATCTTTGTATAGGATGATATGTTCCTTTTTTTACTCCAGCACTATCCTTGAGTGATTTTCATGACTTTAATGACTTATGAGATGTCTTTTATGGTTTTAGTTTTGGTTTCTCTAGGTTTCTTTTGGTTGGAGCATTAGGGTAGGTTATTTAGAAGCATAGAAGGGAAGTGGCTTACAATGAGAGTTAGGACCCTCAAGTGGCTACCAAGATCATTCGTAAGCAGCTTAATAAAGTGGTAACTTAATAAATTTATCGAGAGAAAATATTAATAAGATAATTGTGTACCTCACCCATTCCTTGAGTGCTAGTATAGGCTAGGATGGTGTGAGAAGATATTTTCTCATCCAATGAGATATTTTCCTCTTATAGTTAGTAACCTTGTTTGTATGAGAGGTTTAATGATGCCACATATGGTCACTTGTGTAATGCCCCACCCGGGAATCCCTGGAAATAAGGATAAAACCAATACTAAGGTAAAAAAAATTTTTTTTTAAAGCAATACATAACACATAACATAGTGTAAAGAGGAAGTCTAACAAAACACCAAGAACTCCCAAGCACAAACCAACACCAACATGCTATTGTGGGTCCACAACACACACCCCATTTTAGTCCTCTAACCATGGGGACCCCCCTTCTTTTTTGGTCTTTTGGGTCGGCTCCTCTCCCTATTCCCTGAACTGGGTCTCTTGAGGAGCCTGTTGAGAAAACAAGGCATTTTTGGCCTTTTTCCCCTTTTGGCATTTCAGAGGACCCTAAGTTCTCCAAAACACCAAGATGGTTGAAAGGTCAAACCCAACCCTTTTTGTGTTTTGGCCTCTGAAACCTCGAAAGGACCGAAGAGTCAAACTTTCAGACCTTTCAGCATTTTGGACCCTGAAACACCCAAACGGGGGAATGAGGCAACCCTACATTCATTGTTTTAACTATTGAAACATTGAAAATAGGTGATACCACCCCCATGGGCTATTTAAATGGCCCAAGCCCTAATCATACTCAGTTTTCCTTCTTTATTTTGTGAGTCTTTTTTCTCCCACGCACTTGCCATTCTAGCTCGCCTCCTCGCTTGGATGTTGCCACTCGCTCCCTGCCCCCAGTCCTTGTGCTTCTCATTTCCCCTCATATTTGATAGTAGGTTTTTTGTGATTTTCTTGTCAGTTTGTTTTTTAAGTCAGTTTAGGGTTTTAGTCCTCTGTCGAGTCGTGTATGCCTCCCCAAGTCCCTAGGGTTTGAGCCCTTGGGCTTGTGGGGGAGGCACTCTCCTCTTACAGGTTTCCTTTTTTCTTTTTTTCTTTTTTTTCCTTAGGGCCCATTTGTTTCACAGAATTGACTAGGAATTGGCATTTCTGAATTCCCAAAATGTTCAATTCCTTGTTTGGTTCCAGAATTAAAAATTGGAATAGGGTTATGCGAATTCTATTTTTGGTTCATTTTGAGCATTCCACAATTCCCCCTTCAGACCTGGAATTGGAATTGAGAGTATTATTTTGGGAAGGAAAATGCATTCTCATTTTTGTGTCAGTAATGTATATTATATTGCTATAAGGATGTATATATATATATCTATATATCTATGTGTATATATACATGTGTGTATATACACACATGTGTGTATATATACACCCATGTGTGTATATACATGTGTGTGTGTATATACACATATGTGTGTGTATATGTGTATGTGTGCAAAACAAAAATTCCAATTCCAATTCTAGTTTTGTGGAACCAAACGCAAAATCTGCATCTTCTAAGTCATCTTTCAAGTGAACCAAATAGGACAAGTCCATAGTCTAGAATTTTTTTTGCGAATAACAGAATTCTAGAATTGGCAATTATAGCATGCAAAAATTCCTCAAAACAAACAGGCCCTTATTAGGGTTTCTGCGTCATGACCTAGTCATAGGTTTTTGGCCTCTGAAAGACTGAAAACTGTCTGACCCTTCGAGCTGTCACCAAGTGCCTTTTGGCTTTTCGGAGGTGTCGGCATTTTGGATCCCCAAAATGTTTGAGACCCTCGAAAGGCTGAAAGGGCCGCACCAACGAGTGAACAAGCCTCCTTTCGGTTGTTTCAGACTTTTGGAGTCTAACATCTTGGATGAACTTTTGCACACCAAAATCCAGAGAAGGCTTGTTCCTCTGAATTCACTTTTTTGCACTTTCGGCATTTTTGGACACCAACATTTTCTTTAGCGTCTGAAAGGCCAAAAGGGTCAAAAGAGAGAAAATTACATTTTTTGACTTCTTGAGGGCCTTCCACTTTGTTTTTCTTAGATTAATTTTTTTTCTTCCCTTCTTTTCGTAGTTTCCTTTTAATAAAATACTAATACTTGCACTTTTCTTGTAGGAATTCCTGAGAAATGAACAACGTCCCTAAAGAAGTACCTATATAAGGGGAGTCACCTCACTTCAAAGATTGGGAATAAACATATAGAGATCATAGACACTGACATCAGGAATGTACACTAGGATGAGTTCTTGGTAAGATGTTCCCAACCATCAGGAAGATCCTAGGATTGCACCTCACTAGTCCTATCAGGCCTGGTCAATGCACCAGCCCACCCAGTGGCTATCTCATCATCTGAGTTGATCATGACCCTATCAAACCTCTACATTCTAGATGAAAGGGTGGTTAGAAATATA
Source organism: Thuja plicata (assembly GCA_018584345.1). Classification (NCBI taxonomy): domain Eukaryota; kingdom Viridiplantae; phylum Streptophyta; class Pinopsida; order Cupressales; family Cupressaceae; genus Thuja; species Thuja plicata. Next base: position 4,457,061 of record MU224256.1, on the reverse strand, counting down.
GAAGTACAAGTGGTACTGGACATAAGAATAGACATCATAGAAGAGGTCCACCTCGATAAGGGCATAGATAAGTTCTACGACTTCTTCATTGAAAATGGCCTCAAGTGGTTCAGAAATAAAGGTTGAGAGGTATTTAAAAGATGACATCCAGGCGAGAGTGATACTACTAAGCTAAGTGTATGGACTACCTTAGTCCATCTAACTTGAGGACTGGATGATCCTCCTGATAGAGAAAATTAAAAGCCGCAAGGCCAGGTTCGATTGGGGAACTGTTATTGTAGACACCCGAAAATGGACAGGCTTGCGACTTTACACTAAAAACACTAATTTTTATCTATTAATTAATGGTTTTTTAATCATTAACTAATTAACCTTAATTGATTAATTACCATTAATTAGTTAATTAAATTCAATTTCATATAGTTTAAATTCAAATATTTAAACTTACTAATTAAATTCTTCCAATTAAATTAATTTCAATTAAATTAATTTAATTTCATCAATTAAAGTAATTCTAAATAAAAAAGAATTCAATTATCTCACATGTTGAAAACATTAATTAAATAAATGAATTAAATATTCATTTATCTTCAAAGAGATAACTCCAATCAGATCACATGGGTTACTCCACCCATCTCTCTAGTTCACATGGGTAACTTCACCCACCTCTTCAGTTTGAAAAGGTAACTCACAATTAGCTCTTCAATCAACCAAACTCTATCTCCTCTTTACCAAATGAAGAGGTGGACTTTACTGATGGCTTCTCTAGTTCCTTTTGATCTCAACCGTGCATCTCCCTATCTCTGGGATTGATCTCAATAGTTCATTTCATCCTCAATTCCTATATAATAAACCCTTCATAACCATTTGAAGGATCCAGGATTTCAAGCTCTCGTGTGCCATTACTATGTCAGTTTGGTTCTAGCATTCAAGTCATCTTGTGATCACACACCCATTTCAATTAGCAAATTCTTGACACTTCTCAAGTCATTGACGCTGCCACACCAATACTGAGCATCAAAAACAACATTTCAAAAGGAGTAGAGAGAGATAATAGAAGCTTTAAGCACTTTGGGGTTTGCATTCATTTGTTTTCCTTTAATTTCTTGTACATTTTATTGGTTACATTTCAAGTTATTCATTTTATTAGTTCTTATGTACTTGATTTCTATCTTTGTAAAACCTTTTCTACTAACCCCAGCCTTTGGAAAGCTTGGGAATCATGAATCATGAAAGAGGAGGCGTACATTTTCATCAAACAAACATGTTAATGCAACAAATTCAAACCCTTCAAACCCAAATGATGGATATAAATAATGTTCTGAGAAAATCAATCTTCATCAAAAACAATAAAAAAATTGCAAAATCCCAAGCAATAAAGCCAACTCGATTATCAAGAGAGAAAAGGGTGTTCACACCTAGTCAATTAATGTCACAATCATGAGCTTTCTGAATTAGCATGGGGCTCATCTGACACAACTTTATCAATCTATCAAATCAATCAGAAAGCAACTGGCGACCAAGCCAATCTATCAATTGTCAATATCATGAGCTTTGCGAATTAGGATTGGGCCCATCTGACATAGCTGGATCAGCTGCCAAAATGATCACAATCAATCAATCAAATCATATCAATCATCTTACACAGTGATGGATATGCTAAAACCAGATAGGTCAGTCTTATATGAGTAATCTATTACTGAAACTAGACACACTCAAGCAATCAAGACAATCAAGCCTATCCAAAGAATCGAGCCAATCAAGAGAATCCAATTGCATCAAGGAACCATCCAAACATGTTGACTAGGCCAGTCAGTTAGTCAAATGTCATTCTATATTTCACGGTTATGTTCTTATGCTACTCCAGGATCCACCACGTGAGGAGAGTAACTATGATAGATCATGACTTATTTTCTTTGATTATTGTCAGTTGGATGTTCACTTTGATTTCAGGGCCATGATGATTTAGGATAAATGCGGTAGGCACTGTCACTTATCTGGAAGCCACGCAGTTCCATGATCTGAGTTTAACCATGGGAAACAATTGGACATTCCTTCTCTTTTATTTTCTTGTTTGGTTTATAGAATCAAGAGCTCGTAGTGCTATTTAGATGAACTCTGAGTGCATTGGAGTTCTATCTTGGTTTCTATGGTCTTTTCTTTTATGTTGCAATCAAGAGCTCGCAATGCTACCCAGATGGAATCTAGGGGTGTAGGAGTTCTATATTTTTTGCTTTGGCTTTCCCTTTTGGAATCAAGAGCTCACAGTGTTATCCAAATGGACTCTGGGTGCATAGGAGTTCTATCTTGGTTTCCTTGTTTCAGTTTATTCAGAGGACAAAGAGGTATCCAGATGGTCAATATCTGGGTGCTTTTGGCTCTATTTATTTTCAAATAGGGAACATAACTAAACCCAGATGGTCGATATTTGGGTAAAATAGGTTCTCTTTCTATTCAATCTCTCTACTCCTTCTGCTTATGAAGAGTTCATGGTGGTATCCAGGTGGTATGTGATCTGGGTACATTAGACTCTCTTTAGAATTTTGGAAAAAAAAAAGATGCAATGATGATAAATATTGGAAACAGGGGCAACAACTTGGGACACTCAAACTTTCTATCAATTCATATCTATCAAAAAATAAAAATAAAAATCCTTTCTATCATTCCATGTCTATTAGATCAATCCTAGAGAACACCTATCCAAACTAACTTCTTTCCAATTAACACATGCATTACTCAGATATTTTGTCCATAATAGATTGCATTCATTCCATTTAAGTGCATTAGAAAATGAAAAAAACATAGCAGTTGTATACATGATAAATCATAAAATCACATTCATCCATAAACATCTCATATAAACATGCATTTCATTTCCACCATCCTACATAAACATGTCAGTATCATAGGAAAAGTAAATCATCCCTCTATGAGTCTGCATATTAGAAATCATTTGCATATACATTTTCATCACTTAAACCAAATCATGTAGAATCATACATATAGCAAGTAAACCAATGCACATCATATCAAAAACACTATCTACATCTCATATCAATAAAAAATATCTAAGTACAATGAACAGTCGTAAGTCTAAACAAAGGAAGGTAATCAACATATATATCAATAAATATCAGTATGTTGGGATACAAAAATGGATACTACTCAGATTATATCAAATGAACATCACTACAAAAATGGCACATGATACAAAATATGAGAAGCATAAGAATCAACATGTATTACCCCTACCCTCGCTAGGAGGTGGACAAGGGGGTGGAATATCAGTAGCCAGTCTCTGTGATGAACCAGGAGCTGCCACACTACTGCTCTATGATCTTTGTGATCTCTGCACTCTGCTAGATCTCTTAGAGGTTGTATAACTAGGTACTCTCTTCTTAGCTGGAACTGCACCCTCATAGTGGTGCCTCCAGTACTCAATCACTCTCTGCACATCACGCCTAGATCTACAGTATCAGCCTAGAAAATCTCAGTTTGAGGCATCCTGTACACTTTCAATGAATGAACGAACATCAACTCAAGCTTGTTTCTCTCTATCCTCGGCCGCTGTAACCCTAGCCTCCAACAATGTAGCATAGGCATCAACAGAAGCAAGTCTGGCCTGTAGATCCTGTACCTACTGGGTGAGCCGATCCAACTCTAAGGGATCCACCTCCATACCTCCCATGGCCACATCCATATCCCCCTCCTCGGCCCTGTCTCCCACTCCCNCCCTCATCTCCCCTCACCCTCACCACTCATGAGTCAGCCTCACTCTCTGAACTCTCCCCGGTACTGCTACCAGTACTGCCACTACCAGTCAAGGAACTTGTCCCTACACTCTACTCGTCTAAGGCCTCCACATCTATATCTCCTATCTCTACATCTACATCCTCTATCACCACCCTATCCTCCTCTCTCAAATCCAAAACATCACCTGTTTGTCGACACACTCTACACACTAACTGAGGTATCTCCTCCTCCATCATCTCCTCATCCTCCAAAATAGTACTCAACCCAACCCTCTGAGTACTGGAATGACCGCCACTATGCCCACCTCTAGTCCTCATTCCACCACCCACACCCCTAGGACTAGGATCATCTCCTCCATCATCTCCCCTCCCCCTACCACCATCTCTCCCACTGTCTCATCCACCATCTCGGCCTCCAACCCTCCCTCTGTCATGCCCACCATCCCTTCCTCCATCCCGACCACCCCTCCCTCATCGTACCCAATGGTGCCTCCTCGTGAACATCCCAGAAATAGGATGAGAGACACTTATAAGTGGAACTGGTCAAGTTTAGGCCCAATGAGCATCAAACTGGGGAGTAGTGCCTGCAAAGAGATCAGATTCAAATGTCAGTACCGCATTAGATAAAGGACAACATAACATAGAGCAGATAGATTATAAGAGAAGTAAGGAAATTGAACAAGAGAGGTGACGAAAGAATAACAAACCTACATTTACAGTGGTTGATCACCATGTCCACACAATAGGAAGTAACCCTACAAACTCAGTACAGGCAGCATCAAGTGATACAACACCACCCCAAATGGCAGAGTCCCTCGACCAATGAGAAAAATAAGAAAAATAATTAGACACATCCTGCCACTCACCAAACTGACGCAACACCCTATCGGTGTTGTGGAAATCAATCATGTGAATATGGTCAGTCACACGACCAATCAAATATCTCTGCTGTCGGCAAAAGGGAAGATGGATGTCCTCTCCATCCCAAACAGGGAAATCTCTATACGACCTCCATATGAAATAGGGCATCATATCAAGTTGTTAGTGCCAATACAACAAATGACCCATGTGGGTCTGAATAATGGCTCTGTCATACATATACACATATGACCTATCTGTAGGCAAAGCACGTGTACCAACAGGACAATAGACATCTATGTGCTCCCACGCCCATATCTGGAGGAGGGTAGTGCCACAGCCGAGCTACTTACTGTAGATGTCCAAAATTGTCCTTATATTAATTTAATTAATATTCCCATAACATTATAGTTAATTTCAATTAATTATATTTGTTATATTCTTCTATCTATTTAATTAAATTTATTTAATTAAATACGATTCATGCTCCTAAGTATTTGAATTTAATTTAAATACTATCCCTTTTAATGTATTAAATCTTATTTAATACATTATCCCTCATAAATCCCCTTTTAAATAAATTTTAAATATATTTATTTCCCCACATTTCTAATATTCTTCTAAACCAAGATTAAATTTAATAATACCTATTAATCCTACCTAGAAACCTACTCTATTCCTACCCTACCCTACGTATTCCTCTTAATTAACCTACTTCCTCACTTAAACACACACTAATCACACTTAAAGTGTGATTCCTACTCCTTTTAGCACTAATAGAATGCTCCCACATGTGTGAGCAACTCCTCAAAAAGGAAGCCACCAACTTCCTTTA
>MU224256.1:4423780-4439922 GCA_018584345.1 Thuja plicata | reverse complement strand
GGGTAACTTCACCCACCTCTTTAGTTCAAAAAGGTAACTCACAATTAGCTCTTCAGTCAACCAAGCTCTATCTCCTCTTTACCAAATGAAGAGGTGGAGTTTACTGATGGCTTCTCTAGTTCCTTTTGATCTCAATCATTCATCTCCCTATCTCTAGGATTGATCTCAACCATTCATTTCATCCTCAATTCCTATATAACAAATTCTTCATAACCATTTGAAGGATCCAGGATTTCAAGCTCTCGTGCACCATTAGTATGTCAGTTTAGTTCTAGCATTCAATCCATCTTGCGATCACACACCTATTTCAATTAGCAAATTATCGACACTTCTCAAGTCATAGACGTTGCCACACCAATACTGAGCATCAAAAATAGCATTTTGGAAGGAGTAGAGAGAGACAATAGAAGCTTCAAGCACTTTGGGGTTTGTATTCATTTTTTTTCCTTTCATTGCTTGTACATTTTATTAGTTATGTTTCAAGTTATTCATTTTAGTAGTTCTTGTGTACTTGATTTCTATCTTTGTAAAACCTTTGCTACTAACCCCGGCTTCTAGAAATCTTGGGATTCATAAATCATGAAAGAGGAGGCATACAATTATTAGTGACAGATTGGATGAAAAACTGACTGCGGTGAGACATAACCCTAAATTTTACATGAGTACATACATAGTGTACTTGTTAGCTGCACGGGTAGACTATCCAGGTCTTACTAGAAGAGGGAACATTAATGATCAAAATGCATGGCCCCACATTGTATACCTACAACTGGTAAAAAGAGCAAATATGCCAGAAGATAGCCCAAACTACAGGGTAGTGAATGATGCTTTCATCTTTGCAATCATCCGATCTATTGAAGGTGATTTTGTGAAGAGAATGTCAGAGGAAGAAACTGCCAAGGTAAGGGCCATTGGGGCCTATTACATACAATTCAAAACATTTACATACATCTAGGTGGAAAGGTCTACTTTGAAACCAAAGAAGTTGCCCAAGTACTCTTCTGACTGGGTAATTATTCTAGAGATGGCCAGGCAACTCGCAAATGCTTATGAACACATAAAGCACAAGAAGAAGTATTGTTGAGATTTCCCTATTCTTCGTGGCCCATACACTCTCCAAGACATGAAGGTTTGCAAATATTTGGCCTTCAAGTGGGATGAGTGCCCACTTCAACTATATAAAACTGACTGGCTCTGGTTTGACCCCATAGGCACATACAACCATATCATTGGCAAGTTCTACATCCATGAACCCCACCTAGAAGATCATTGGGTAAATTGTGTGGATGATCATGAGGTAAGGATTAGGGACTACTACAGGATGTCTCTTATGCTAGTAGAAGAAGCCTTAAAGATCAATATTCCCCCAAAGGTTTGGGATAAAGATTCAGATAGGGTGTTGGAGTCAATTTACACTATGGAAAAAATATACAACATGCCCATGATGAATGCAGAAATTGATAAAGATGAGAATGGTGATATTGAGTTCCGAACTAGGCATGTGGTCTAAACAACAGAAGCATGGATTAAGAGACCTTATAAGATGGATCCAATCCCTATAAAGACATTGATGGATCCACCCAAGAAGGTAGATAAGAAACACGGAAAAAAGTCTACAGTGCCCTAGAATAAGAAGGCCCCACCTTAGAAACCAAATATAGTATATGGCCATGAACGTGTCATAGAGTATGGTTCAAATCCAAGGCACAAGGATTAAAAAAATAGGATGAATGGATAGAAAGATCCTCTAGTGGGATCATCATAGGTCCCACAAGATGAAGGCCCTTTCAATTCTGGCTAATCTCCTCTTTCCACCGAAAAGGGGAAGAAAACATATAAAATGAGGAGAGCTTCTACATCTCCACGACTAGAAACCTTACAAGAGGAGCCCAGAGAAGAAGAAGAAGATACACCTCTGATTAAAAGGACAAGATCTTAGAGGAGGAAATAAAATGAGACTACGATGAAACACATAGATGATCTAAAAGATCAGGACAATCCTCTGGATTCCTTAGGCTCAAATGATTTTCGGATATATGATTTTGAAGGCCTAGAAGGCTTTGCAGACCAGGAACCAAATACACCTGATTCAACCACTTGATTTAACATGGGATCTCCAACACTTATCTAGCCACATGTGATCCTCACTCCACCTTCAACCCAGTTCACCAATCCCGCACTAAATGTGCCAATCATAGGGATGCATTCCAGCACCATCCAAGGGCCTGGGTTTAAAGATGCCATAGTGGCTCAGAACCTAATAGGAGACAAATTTGTAGGAGAGAGTTCCACTTCTACTCCACCACCTCACATTATCGTACCACCGATCTCTCTCCCACCTCTAATTCACATACTAACAACCTTTCTCCCATCTCCAATTCCTACTCCACCACTTTGTCTCCCAACTCCAACACCAACTCCGCCTCCTTCAATTCCTACTCTCCCACCTCCCATTCCAAATCTCCCCACTCCTAATCCACCACCCACAATACCAATATCTACTCCACCACCATCAATCCATTTTCATTTCTTCATCTCGACTCCCCAGGGGTCATTAAGCACTGAAGCTGTGTCACCCTCCAAAACCACATGGGTGGCCATAACTGGCCTTGATGCAGAAGTATTAATCAGTTCCTTAGGGTATGAAGGTTAAGATAAGGATGGAGAAGTGATGGTAGTGGAAGAAGAGAAGGGAGAAGAAGAGAAAGGAGAAGGAGAAGGTCATGAAGAAGAAATGCTTGAGGGAGAAAATGGGAAAGAAGGTGAATAGGAAAATGAATCGAAAGAGGAGGTGATCCCCAGGCTGTAAAACTTGGCTTCAATCCTCCACATTTCCTTAGATGAGCCAGTCACTGCCTTTAGTAAACCTACTTGGTTTACTAAAGATATTCATCATTGGAGAAGAAAATACATTGATGATGAGGAAGGAGAAGACACAAGTATGGCATCCTTAGGACAAGCCTTCAATCAAACAGAGGTCAATATACCATCATTAACCATATCTTATGTCACCCAAGACACTAGGGGTCACTGGAAAGCACAAGTAATAATTCCTTCTGTTAGTACCTCTGAAGTGCAAGTGACCCCCAAAGATTATACACTTGAAGAGGTAGACTTGAATGAGCCCACTAGGGAAGGGAATAATACATTAGAATATTTAGGTCTAAAGCATGCTTTAGGATTTATGAGCAAGGACGAAGAGACCATCAAATGCTTAATAGAGAAAAATGAGGCTCTAAAGAAATTCATTCATAATATGGTGGGTCCCATTGACCCAAGTTTCCTAGAATTTGCATTATAGGCTGTCTTAGAGAAAAGGGCCACTCCAAATTTATTGATAGGTATGACCCCTTCCTTCATTCAAGCAAGTGTGGATTGGAAGAACAATTTTGAACAGTATGGGTAAGATGTTATTAGACTGGTGTTTAAGCCTTACTGAGTCATCTTGATTGAGACTACAAAGTTGATAAACCAAATGGAGAGTGAAGATATCCTAGATTCAGAGATAACTAAATGAAAAGCCACCCTCCAAGACATGAAGATAATTATGAAGTAGCGCTTCCAGATACTAGTAAATATATATGAGGGAAAAGAACTAGATAAATTTGAAACATGGATCAAATGCATGACCAATACAATTAAGGTCTTTGAAGAGTGCCTAGCCCACATAATGAAAAAAAAAGGAAGTCATGGACTGGGTAGGAAAAATGGATGGTTTCTTCATAGGGATTGGTCTGGACTTATACTAGCACAATGATAAACAAATCTTGCGTCTAGTGAAAGAGGTGGTGCAATAGTTTAAAGACATTTTAGTAGGTGTTAGCACCAAAGAGGCCTTTCACTAGTTGTTATATTCAAAGGAAGACATGCAGAGAATGTCAGAGCACGAAGAAGAAATCAAGTTCTTTTCTCCTGAATTAACCATCTTTAGAGAGAAGCAAGAAAGAAAGGTCAATAAAGTGTAGAGGAAAGAGATAAACTATGAAGAAGTTCAGGAGATAGTACAAATGTGCAGAAAGCAATTTTTACACTTAGCCATTTTCCTAGAAAGGCTAAATTTCAGCATTTTGGCCCTCTCAACATTTTGGCGTTTCTTCCTCTGAAAGGGCCAAAAAATTTGGGCCTCCAATTTTGGGTTCCGACACTTAAAAATTTTTGGTACTTGAAAACTTCAAAGTAGAGGTCAGGGTTTGAATTTCTGGGTCTTTCTAGCGAGATCACTTTTTTGCATGGAAGTTGAACTCCAGATCAGATGGGTGCATAACTAGATTTCACTTTTGAAAGACTAAGTGTCCCCTATCAGCTCTGTTAGTGAATAGATTTTTCATTCTTGAAATATAACTATCAAAGACTCTTAAAACCCAAACACAAAAAGGAAATAAATGCACTAACAATTGAGTTACTCACAACCACACTCTCTGCATTCAAAGGCACAGCTGCCTTAAACAAGAAAAATTTTCAATAAAATCTTTTATTCAGAAACATCTATTTTTGAAGTATACTTTTGACCAGAAAGCATGAAAGGCTATGATTCACATCACCATAGATAACTGGTTAACTATTCTTAGATTTTGAAGATCAATAAGATTTTCCAGCAAACTGACTCAAACCTTAATCAGAAAAATAACAAAGAAAGGCCGATTCATAAGGATAATAAATATTGAAAGATTACTGATTAAATCCAAAATATATTTCAACATATCATAATAGCATGTTCATTCAAATCCAACTGAAATCAAAACCATGTTTTTCAATAGACCAACTGATCCACAAAAATGATAAAATCTTCTTATATTACCAACTGATAATATATATTCATATATTTGAAAATATCCAATATCATCACCATAGGAAGAACTTAAGAAAATGGAACAGATAATAAAATTGAGTTTCTTTTGCAAAAGAATCGACCCTCACTTGGTCGTTCAAAATATCATATATAGGCACGCAAGGCTTAATTCAATTTTTAAAACTAACTGCCTCAAAAATTAAGAACTTCAAAAACGAACTAAAACAAAAAACTACTTATGAAACTAAATGGTCGATTGACCAGCTGTAGCTCCAGCATTGGTGTTCATGGCATTTTTCATTGTCTTCCATTCCTCGAACGCCACGGAGAAATTCTGTCTCAGCTTTTGGTTTGGTTTGGCAGCTTCTTTAAACCTTTGCAGCCAAACATCTTTGAAGTTCTGTGTCTGCTTGTTTTTATTTACAATCGCCTTCAGATGTTCATCGCCATAGACCACCACCGATTCCACATGAGCTAGGATCAAATGATCAGTCATCCTGATTTCTTTGGCAACTTTCAAGCTTTCCAACTTTTTATGGAAGTAGGGAAGCACCTTAGACATTTCACTGCTGGCTTCATTCTCTAGTCCAATAATATTCCCTGTACATTCATTTTGCACCAGTAAGGTGTCTCTCGGGTTGATCTGGGCTTCAATTATCTTAGATGACTCTTCTATCGCCTGTTTATATAATGAACTTTCCCATTCCAAATTCACTTTGACCACAAACAGTGAATTTTCATCCATTCCAGGCACTGCCTTTTTAGAAATAAACTTATTTATACCATAGGTATAAACGTTCTCCATATTATGCATCTCGATTTCTAATTCCCCCCTTTTCTTTTTCCATAACTCCACATCATTTTCTACTATATTTAGTAATTGTTCAGCTTTTGTCATCACATTATCAAAATCACTAGAAAACCTTGTAATTTCTTCATTTACCTTATCCATCCATTTGAAGAAGGTTGTTGATACTGATCTATCCTTGTGTACCTGGTCCAATAATTTATGACTTTCAAGGGACTTTACATCCAAATCAAAAGGGACCATTGTCAGAGGCTGAGGCTAAGGATTATGAAGCTGTTGAATATACTTGGCCATTTCACAAAGGGCCTGCTTCAATTTGATCTTATCCTCAGCGTCCTTTTTCACTCGGTGACTGATTTTCTTATTGGCTGAATCAAAGATTTTTAAGTTAGTGGCCCTGGTGGACATACCCAGATCTATCTTTTTGACATGGAAATCACTTTATGTAAGCTCATCACTGGTTTTATCTGAGTTTGGTTTGAATATCTCTGCCATCCAGTGTCTTGTCTTAGTATCTACATTGACCATGGCTTCTACCTTTGGCTTCTTACCTCTTGGGGTTTTCCCATGGTATTTTCTAACCATATCTCCAATAGGAGCTGGTATTGGAATAATGCTCCTTTTCTTATTAACCAAAAGCTCCAACCAGTTGGGACTCTTTGGTGTAGGACCATCAGTGGAAGGGGTTGATACTTACAAGTTTTGGTGGTTTTCCCCTCCTACTTGAATCTTCAGAGGGCTTACTGGACTCTTATCCATTTTATCCTTTTTCTTAGGCTATTTTCCACTCTCTTCTTGTTCAGAGTCAACTATAATGCAGGGGATCAATTCTACCTTTTCTTTCCTTTTTCTCCTGGTTCTTGTAATCCTCAGGGATTGTATAGTGATTGTTTCTCCACTTTCAGTATGATCTTCAATTCTGGTTTTGGATTCACCTGCAGAAATCAATTCCTCATTTTCATTAGTAATAGTGGGAGAAGTGGTGAGTTTCAAAATTCTTATACTCTTCCTGGTTACTGAGACAGGGATTTCCTGTTTCTTTTTCTTGCTTATGTCCTTCAACCACTTGTCTCTTCTTTTGAACACATTTTGAGAAATAGCATTCAAATCATCTACCTCCTCTCTTCCCCAATCTATTTTCTTGGCCACTGCTTTGTTATTTTTTTTATACCTTCAGCCTCTGTCACATCCTCTTCCACATTGGTGTCAAGCCCTTTAATTTTAAAATGCAGTCGCAGTGTAATAATCTGATCCAGTGAAAATTGGGAATGCATTCTTTTCACAACCTCAAATTCATCAATGCAGTCAGCCCAGTAGTCTTCCAAACTTGGCTAATGTAGGAAGGTGGCATCTATTTTGAAATGGTTCACCACAAATTTCTTGCTGTCAAAATATATGTGACTTTGATAATAAGGGAGATTGAATACTTTCAGTTCGGTATCAGGAGAAGACATACCATGTGTTAATCTTAGGTGATAGTGTCCCAAATCAATAGGAAAGAATGAACCCACTCCTGTTTTAAGCTTGAATTTCAATCCAACCTGGATAATTTTCCTGCATATTTCCAATAGAACATACTTATCTAGACAATAGCATGGGAGCTTCATAGGTTCACCACTAAAACCTCCTACCCTTAAATAGCTGAAGGTGGGAAATTGAACAAAGAAACTACCATAAACCTTAATCAACTCCAAAGTCTCTTCAGACATTCTACAATTTATTCTTCCTCTTAGCTCAAAGACAAGCTTGGCTAGGAACATATCTTGCACCCTTCAAAAATTTCTTAGGTTCTTCTCCTTCTGTAGATAAGAATGGTATTCGTATATCATCATGTCATCTCTCCATAGTTGATGAGGCAGACCCTCCCAGTTTCTACAGATGGATAGAACATAAAACATATATGAGGACATATAAAAATTAGAGGCTTCTACAGACTGGGATAGCTCCTCATCTAGCTTTGCCACTCTTACTTCAGCCTAGGCGACATATTTTCCATCAGTTAGAATGGTTTGAATGAGGATGTACATCCATTCCTCCCACATTATGTCGTTAGGTTTTCCCCTCAGTCTATTCAGCGTAACAACAATATCTCTTACCTCTCTTACCAAATGGTCCTTTTTTAGAGGCTTGGGGATTTTGGAATCTCCTCTTTCAGCTTTGGATAACCAGTCTCTGGCTATATTTTTACTATAATCCTTGAAATTGCAGAGAAAATCTTCTTTAGCTTTCTCAAAATCGTAGGCGACGTAAGTCTCTGCGGGGGGAATTCTTAGGGCCACCATTATTTCTTGTTGGTTCACAAACACCAACATTTCTCCAGAAGGAAGGAAGATAAATTTATTTACCCTGTCATACCTGTTTCTACACTCAACCAATTTAGGGCACAGAGTCACTTCAGGAAAACTAGCAGCCTCCAACAAACCATTTTCAACAATTTTGGTTGATATAGTCTTGGCTTTGACATTTCTAACTCTGTGAACAATCTTTGCAATGTTGTTGTTTACAAGAACCATATCTCTCATCTCTGGTAAATAGCTACTTATAGGAGAAAACTTGTTCTCTTTTACAAGTCTTGCCTATAGGGCCAGCTTACTAGAACTACTCATGATAATTCCTAGCACTACTGATTCGGGAAAAAGATACGAAACAATGGAAATTTCCTTTCCTACAGCATGCAATTCTTGAAAACCAGAAATGAAAATGAGAGAAAATACTTTAAGACTCACCGATGCCAACTCTTCCACTTGCAGAGAAAAACCTTCAAAGATCTTCAGTCCCATCTAGATTTCCAATAGAAGGTGAAAATAGAAATGGCAAAGAAAGGAAAGCTTAATACATACATTTAAATCACCTCTTTTTAGTAATTATGATTACTTGTCGTGAATCAATGATTCCCGTTGTCAATAGCTGGCCATGTCCCATCACATTTCCTGCTTACTCAGGTAAGCTATACTTTAAGTTGAGTTGATGTCACTTCCCATCTTTTCAAAAATCAATTTCATAAATGCAAGTGAAATTTGGCACGTACCAAGTGTGTCCGATCATTATTGCATTTCTAAATCTTGAACATTGAACTATGATGCACCAAGTTCAAAGTTTGAGATCTCGCATGCCTTTATCCATGACTTAACAAAGGTAAAAAAAATTATGACAAACTAACGCATGACATGTGAGGGGAAAGTGAATCATGAACAAAAAAGGTTATGGTTCAAGATTTAAGATCTTGAAAAATGTGACACCGAGACAGAAAAAGATGCAGGCTAAAGAAGGAATGACGAATGTAAAATGGGAAGTTGAACTTTGAACTTTGAACTAGTGAGTTCAAGGTTCACAGTTCAATATTATATTACACATCTGACACAAGCTTGCAAAACTTACCAATTGAAAAGACGAGCGCGTACTTGCACAACGGGAGATGGGATGTTGAACTTTGAACATTGAGTTCAAGGTTCAAGATTCAATATACAACCCAACACTTTACATGTTACTTTGAGAAAAATTTAATCAAAGGATTTTTGACCTACAATAGGTCACTCTGACTGGGGAAAGGACCGTGAGGGATGAAACAATGAATTCCAAAATTCTCTGGTTCCACACAAAACTAGGCCTACAAGTAAGAAAAAACTAACCTAAGACACAACAAAACAATATGTACATGAAAGATTGGCAACTTACAACTCATAAAGCTTGAGATCTTGCCCATTAAAGGACAAGGGAATTTTTGTTCCATCAACATACTTCAATCTGAAAGAGTCAGGAATGAGCTCTTAGCTACTCTCAAAGGGTCCTTTCCACAATGACTCGAACTTGCTGTGTGCTCCTCGGGGTTCTCGCCTTTTGTGCCACATAAAAACTTTATCCCCTGTCATGAACTTCCTGGGTCGAGCTCTTTTGTCGAAGATCTTATTCACCCTAGCTTGGTGATTAGTGATGTGATCTACATTATGATCATGTTCCTCTTCAATCTTGCACAAATACATAATCCTTTTCTCCAGACCACTGTGGAAATGTTGGTCTTCAATCACCTTTTGTAACTTAGCAGCAACTAGTTCTAATGGGAGAGAAAGCTGAGCTTCTACACCATATACCAGTTCAAAAGGTGATATTCCTATGGCTCTTTTTGGTGAAGTGTGATATACCCATAGTTCTTCATGCAACCTTTTGTGCCAGCCTCTGGCATTATCATCAACTAACTTCTTCATTATAGAAATCAAATTCTTGTTAGTTGATTCGGCCTAACCATTGCCCTGAGGAAAGTAGTCAGATGAGTGTGACAATTGAATTCCATTATCATAATAGAAAATTTGCATTTCAAAAGAGGATAATTTATGTGCATTGTCAGCTACTATCTTTGTCGGAACTCCAAATCTTACCAAAATATTTTCTTTCAGGAAGGAACAAACTATTTTTGAAGTGATTTTTTTATGGGAATGGCTTCTGCCCATTTAGTAAAGTAGTCTGTTGTGGTCAAAATATGAGTGTGACCCACACTAGAAGGAGGATTTATAGGTCCTATGAAGTCTATACCCCATTGCTTAAATGGTTCTTCAATAACCACAGGTCTTAATGGTAAGGCTGCCAAATGAGGTTTTCCAGAGAATAGCTTACATTTTTCGCACTATGCTACCCACTTGTAAGCATCTTTGAACATTCCAGGCCAATAGTAATAGTTCCTCAGTATCTTTAATGCTATTATTAAGGAGGATAAGTGTCCATCGCAAGATTCATTGTGAAAGGATTGAAGTAGTTTCTTTTGCTGATCTTCATCGACACACCAGAGGAACATTCCATCTAAGCCTCATTTGTATAATACATCATCAAAAATAACATACTTAACCACTTTTAATTTCAAATTCCTTTTCTCTTTTGCAGTGAGGTGATCTGGACATTCTCCATACGTCAAATAAAAGGCCACATTCAAGAACCATGCATCTTTTAGTCCAGTAAACAAAGAAAAGGGAATGTTATCTTCTGATTCTTCTTCACTTTTTGCAATCAACTTATAGAGTCCTTGACCCCTTACCAATTTGGTAGGTTTGATTTCTATTTCAAACTCTTGCACCTTTTCTACCCATGTTGCCCTGTTATTCATAGACACCTCCTTCTGAGTTAGAATACTCTTGACAGCTAAATTTGGGACATAGATGGTAGAGTGCGAATGAAGGATGTAATATCGGAACTGCTTGACAACCTTCACCACTACAAAAGCTTTCTTTTCCATGGGAGAGTACTTTAGCTCATGTTTCTTCAACGACACAGTCATGAAGGAAATGGGGACATCTTCACATGCTTCATTTTTCTACAATAGGATGCCGGACATAGTATGTTCTGAGGTGTAACAATGTATTACAAAATATTTTTGGAAGTCTAGATGAGACAACATTGGAGCTTAAGAAATTGCCTTCTTTACTTCATCAAAAGATTTCTTGGCCTCTTCAGACCATTTGAAACTTTTTTTTTCACTTAATAGGTTTACCATAGGCCTAGTCATTTCTAAGAATTCAGGTACAAATCTTCTCTGGAAGTTAATTTTCCTGAAGAAAGATCTTATTCCATTCCTGTTAGAGGGAAAACACAATTTTTGTATTTCTCAGACCCTTTTAGGGTCAATATTAATTCCCTCTCTTGAGACTATATGACCCAGTAACTTTCCCTCTATCACATAGAAGAAAAGTTTCTTGGGATTTAGTGATATCTCTTGATTTCTACACTCTTGTAGAATGAGCTTCAAATATTTTGCATGTTTCTTCCTCTTACAAGAGAAAACGGTCAAGTCATCAAGGTAGACCATAATTATTTTATTCAGCAGGTGACTGAAAGAGGAATTCATGGCACGTTGAAAGGTGGCTCCTACGTTAATCAAGCCAAATGTCATTCAATTATATGCGAATGTACCCCAAGGGGTAGTAAACATCATTTTATGTTGATCGCTAGGGTTTACACTGATTTGGTTGTACCCTAAAAAACCATCTAGCATTGACATCATTTCAGAACCTGCAACCATCTACAAAATGTGATCCATGTTGGGAAGAGAGAAGTTATCTTTCAGATTGGCCTGGTTCAATTTTTTGAAATCTACATAGATTCTCATTTCACCATTTTTATTGTGAATTGGTACTATGTTCATGACCCAAGTATAATGGTGAATCAGGTAGATTATCCTGACACTTAGCATTTTGTCCACTTCTCTAAAAATGGCATCAGAGACCCTAGGGTTATAGTTCCTCAGTTTTTCCTGAAGGGCTTGGCGTCGGGTTTCAATGGGATGTGATGTTGAAACTGTCCATTTTTAAAATCCTTCAAGTCTTCAGATGACTAGGAAAACACATCTTTGAACTCTTTCAATAATTTCATGAACACAACTTTTTCTTCCAGGTTACAAGTGCCTAGATTCACATATCTAGGATTTTCATCACTACCTATATTTATTTTCTCAAAATCACCAGATTGCTTACCACTGGTCTCTTCAGTTTGACCAATAAAACAATCACCATGGTCAAATAGGCTCTCCATTATTATAAGGCCCTTACGGATATGATTTCCCTTCAATTGCACAATATCTTCCCTTTTGTTCACCTGTTCATCTGCACAAAACTCCTGACACTTGAATTCTAAACCTTCAAAAAATACTGAGGAGAATTTTTCAATACCATGTAAGAATGTCAACACATGAGCATTGTCACTGAAGACTTTCCAAGAATTAGCATTGTCTGGTACACTAGGTCGGTGAACTAGCTCTATAGTATACTGATTGTTGTCAAAGTTAGGATGGGGAATTAGTAATGTTGCAGAACCAGCAAGGACATCCGCTCTAGAATTTAGCTCTCTAGGGACTGCCTCAATTGAAAATGCCTCAAAAATTTCAATTTCATCCCAAACCCTATTTATATAATGCTTCATCTGCTCAATCCTTATTGTATATATTCCTCTCACCTACTTCACGATTAACTCAGCATCCCCTTTAGCTTTCAGAATTTTGACACTTTTCTTCTTCGCTTCTTGAATACCGAGAAACAATGCTTCGTATTCAACGGTATCATTTGTATTCTCGAATTCTAGTTTAAAAGAAAAAGAAAAATTCTAACCAATAGGAGATATCAAAACTACCCCTGCACCTAGACCTGTAGAGGAGCAACTCCTGTCAAACTCAAGAATCCAAACTCCTTCATTTCTGGGAGCTTTCAACTCTGAGACATCTTCAGGTAAGATCACATAATTAGAGAAATATATTTCTTGGTGTAAGATCTGAGCTCTGGGATCTTCAGATGGGAAGACAGTATATTTTGACTTGGTCTCAGGTTGTAAGATTACCTTTTGATTTCCAATGGGAATTATTTCTTGTGACCAATATAATTTAATTTCTCCTCCTAAATCCCGGCAGAAGGTTCAACTTAAGAGCATACCATAGCTAGCAGGTATGTTAGCCACATGGATGGTTAACTTTAGCCTTTTATTGGGATAGGCAGCTAGCAAAACTTGAGCATCTTTGATTTGACCAAGTAATGGGATTGTTTAGAATCCATCGAGTAACATTTTCCAAAGGTCTTTGTTAAGGGAAAATCTAGGGATTTTGCTACAGATGAAGGCATTATATTGTCTGATGCACCTGAGTCTATGATGCAGTTACTAAGTTTATGACCATGCATGAACAGAGATACATAGAAAGGTTTTGGTTTACCTAAAAATTTAGCAGGTTCTAAGGATTCTTGACTAAGCATAGTTTGAACATTTTCAGAGGAAATGGAATTCTAGTTTATAGGAGTTTCGTGAGAAGACACAGATTTTTTTGATTTGCTACAACTTCAGAAGATGATCCTTTTACAAAATTCACTAATTTATCCAACTCATTGGGATTTAACTTCAAATATTCAACAGGAGAAATCTAAATCTTGGAAGATTTACAAAAATCAATAAAATCAAAGGAAGAATCAGGGTCTGATTTTTTTAGAGTCTTTACCTTTGATCCTGCTTTTTCGTCCATCTTTGAGCTGCCACTTGTATTCACATGCTCTTTTTCTCTTTTATTTTGAAATGGATGTGAAACTCAATTGGTATTTTTTGTTCCTTGTTGGCCCCTGGTGAGCACAGAGAAAGAAGGTTCCTCCAGAGTAATTAGAATGTCACCACCATGATTAGAATTAGACTCATACTCTAGGTAGTAACTTACGAAGTCACAAGGTCCTTCAGAGTTCTCTTCATCAGCAGGGATCTCCTAAATACTTTATTTGTTAGCTTCTAGTTGTTTGTATCACACCATCTCAGGACATGAATCTCCATCATGTTCATCAGTCAAATGAAAAATACACATATTCCCTTTTATAGGAGGGGGCTCAATTTGTAGTCTTTGCTGGAATGGCAGAGCATTTGATGACTTCCCATAATTTCCTATCCCCTGACTTGGATATCTGCAAGGAACATCTTGGTATGGAGGAGGGGATTTTGGCATCTGTCTCTTTAGGGAAATCATATCATTAACTAATCTCTATACTACTAGGTCACTAGAGCCAGAAGTAGAGGCTTGATTTGTCGATGTTTGAACATCTCTTCTCCATTTTTCTGCCATGATGAGGTCATCCTCAAGTTCTATTACAAGGTTTTGGGAAGTAGCTATATCAGCCACCCTATCCTGTCTCAATTGATAGCTTATGTCAGGAGGCATTACATTGACAAAGAAGCCTTTTTTATTTTCACCATTCGGTCTTTTTGCATTAGGGATATGATATAGGATCTTGTTGAATTTGGCCACAAATTCCCTCATAGGTTCATGCATCTCTGTATAGTTGGAAAATGGAAGCACTTCCATTGTAGACTTGTTTAGCCTTCCTAGTAAGTGTTTTGGGGTCATCTCAAGCACCTTGAATGGGTTCCTGACTTTGACCTGGCTTTCCCCCTGTTCTGCCTCTCCTTCCACTTCTTTCCAACTTGATGTTTGCATCCTGGATTATAGATCTGAGATCTTTGACCTCAGGATCAGGGTCGATGTAATGCCCACCCTAGAATCTTCCTATGTTAGACAGACAGGACTATTGCTTTGACACTTTGGGTTTTATGATGGACTATTATTATTATTTAGTTAGCATTTTATGAGATATTTGAGCATATATAATTGGTTATTGCAGTTATTTGGACATATTAAATGAGTTATAATTTAATGATGAATGGCTAGAAATGAACTATCAGTAAAATGTTTTACATTGATTTGTGTTATGATGTTTATATTATGAGGAGGGGCAGTCGTAGTAACTCCTACGGGAGATCCACATGATGTTGCACTCTCCCTCCTTGTTTTCCACTGTTGGTTTATATTTATATTTGTATATGCATATCAGTTGTTGATGCAGGATGCAGGTACCAGGCATCGTCTCCACCTGGCTACACAGGTCTTAACATGCCTTCAAAATCCTTGAAATATTGATGTGTGGAGATTTAACCAAGTTACTCTCAAGGCTAACCATGGACTTAGAATTCTGTTTAGGAAGTTATCCTAGTTGGGAGAGTAGAATGCAGTTTATGTTATGAACTTGATTTGATGTTGGTCTACATTCACGTTATGAGTTAGAACTAATATGTTTTATATGTATAGTAAATAGTTATGTTATAATCGTTTTTATTTTATATAGGTATGTGTATATGTGGGTGCACACGCATATATCCATGCTTATATAAATAATAATAATTGTATGTTTTTATTATTTGTGTAAATGGTATGTTATTTGTAATAATTAAATAAAGTGGGTGAAATAAAGTATATTTGATGAATGTATTTAATAAAAAAAATAAACATAATAAGAATAAAAAGAAAATGCCTTTGTAGTAAAATTAGCTATCTAGGAGGGAGTTGAACTCAAGACCTCCTAGAAGTTAGGCTACTTGTTTTCCTATTGTGCTATGTGTTTTTCTTTAAAGGTATTTGTTTATTATTCTTGGTATGCTTTCATTTAATGATATTTTAATTAATTTAATTAAAAACCTTGATTAATTCTTTACGGAAAATTATTTGGTTATTTCGTCAACCAACTATGGAAGTTGATTTCCGTAAAGAAACTCCTCCAACCACATAGTAGGAAGATAAATAATTGAAGAATTTGTGTACGGGAGGATGATAATTTTTGGAAGACTTGTTTTCTTTGGAGTTGTCTGTAATTGATTTTCTCTGGAAATATTTGGTGAGAGTTTATGTGAGTTTGAGAGTCTCTGGTTGGTGAAGTCATCTGTGAGAGGATTGTTAGGAGTTGATTGCCAGAGGAAGATTCCAGAAGGATATCTACTCAAGGATTGAAGTTTCATAGAGTTTCTTCAGTCAAGGGAAGAGGTTTCTCCACAGGACCCAAGGTAGGGTCTAAACTGGAAAGAATCTCCATTCTTCCTCTTTGTGTATGAATATGTTCTCTGTGTGTGTTATTGTCTAAATAAATTTTAGAATGGTTATATTATACATATATATGTTGTGCTTGTTTTAGTGACTTGGAGTTTAGGATTATGTTTAAATACTTTTCCATGTTGTATGTAAATGAATTTTTCTACATTCGTAAGAGGCTGTAGGGT
>MU224256.1:4398024-4416969 GCA_018584345.1 Thuja plicata | reverse complement strand
CACATAAGTTGCTAAATCCTGAAGAGATACACATTTTACAAATGTATTCCATGGTGATATAAGGATATGGATCCATGGGTACTTCATAAAATCCATTAGAAGACACACTACATACATGCACAAAGCCTCTAGAAGGTGAACAACTTTATGGGGTGACTATCAAGTTCTTTCTTGGTGGGCCATCCTATCCTTTTTGTGGTTCACAGTGAGATACACACATCTTACTGGGTGACTAACCACTCCTCTCTCTCTCCCTTTCTCTTTGATTTGTAATGTCTCTCTTATCATGATCTTAAGGTTGATAAAGACTTAAGTCCCTTGGGGGCTTGAGGATTTCTTTGTCCCTTTTGATTCCAATAAGATTGTCTTTTCTCTATGATTTCCTTTACCAAGAGTTTGCGTTGAGTCCATACTCTTGCTAAAGTGGGGGCTAAATGTATAGTCAGAAAATGGAAGCACTTCCATTGTATACTTGTTTAGCCTTCCTAGTAAGTGTTTTGGGGTCATATCAAGCACCTTGAATGGGTTCTTGACTTTGACCTGGCTTTCCCCCTGTTCTGCCTCTCCTTCCACTTCTTTCCAACTTCATTTTTGCATCCTGGACTGCAGATCTGAGATCTTTGACCTCAGGGTCAAGGTCAACATTTTGGGTCTATGTTAACCTCAACCATAACCTAGGTCAAGGTCAACCTTTACCCTAACCTAGGTCAAGTTCAACCTTGACCTTGACCCAGGGTTCAAATCTAGGGGTCCCACAGTTTCTGGATGTCGGTTTTTGCAAAAAGTTATTTCCAGCTTTTGGGTCGGCTGTTCCGGGTTCCAAAGAATTGATTCCTAAATTATATTTAACATAGGTACTCTCCTAGGGGTAAAGGATTTTAATGGGAATTTAATTCTCCTATGTTGGCCTCCTTAGAATATTGTGCCCTAATTTCACATAAAAGGAAGCCTTTCTCTCTCATTTTCTCTAACCATCATCAAGCGAACTAAGTCTTCTAGTCATGATCAAGCATTCTCAAAACTATCTTCAAGTGAAGTCCAAGAAAGCTAAGAAGAAATAATTCAAGCAAGAATTCATCCATCCTCAAGCATTCAAGCATCCATTTTCATGAAGGAGATCCATTGGAGGCCATTGAAGGATTCAAGCTACATAGGTGCCCTTTTGGTGATCTCTCCATCCACCTTCTTCCAAGCCTCTTCCAAATCAAGAACCCATTCAAGAATTGGTGTTGGAGTTCTACAAGAAATTGATTGAAGACATCCTACATCCTACATTCTAGATCCATTGGTGCATACATACTTGTGGACTCAAGGATTCGAATCCTCCACAAGGACTTTTACAAGCAAGGTGAATTTATGCATTTACTTTGTTTACTTCTACAATTTCAATTACATATATTTGAGGTTAATTCCAAAACTGGGGTTTAACCAAGGAAAACCCCTCCCTACCCAACAAACAAATCTCTCTTTCTTGCAGGTATAGGTTCGGGACTACAGATTTGGACTTAGATCTGGATACCCTTTTTGGAAAACTTTTGGGATCCACGAAAATTTTTTTTGTTGGACTTGTGTAGGTCAAGGTTGAAATTATTAGGTCAGGGTCAACCTCACCCTTGACCTAGGTCAAGGTCAACCTCACCCCTAACCTAGGTCAGGGTCGACATTATTGGGTCAGGGTTGACATTTGTGGGTCAAGGTTGACCTTTTTCATAAGACGGTGTTAGAATGGAAAATGATTTCTAGGTTTTGTTTGTATCTGTGTTTCCTTTCTAGATCATACTTTAGTTTTTCTAGAAACAGTCTACAAACCTCAGAAAAAAACATTCTTTGATCTGTAATATTTCAAGGTTAGTGTATTTCTTCTATCCATTTCAATTCAAATCCTTAATCATTCTAAATATATCACGCATTCCTTTCCATAAAAATGGGGAACTTAAGACTTTCCTCTTTGCTCTCATTTCCAAATGATTGATTCATTTGTGCATTGATCCCTCTCTTTGGGTTAATCAATTTGGATAATTCATTTGTGCATCTTGGGATAGAAGAGGAATATCTTATCTTTCCCCTACTTATTTCAAATGTTACACATTGTTATATGTTACATTCTGGTGACCTCTATTTTATATGTTACAATCTCCTTCTTTAACTAGGACAATTAGAGCAAGAGGGAGTGGTCATCTTAAGCATATTTGAAACAAGCTTCAAAGGTTGTTTTCATTGAGTTCCAATCGGTAATATGACCATTCGGCAAATGTTAAAACCAGTTAGTAGCAGATTCAGTGAGGGTTTTTACAAATAACCTAATTGCAACATCTTCATGTTGGACAGCTAAAATCCCACAAATAGTATTGAAAGCCTTCAAATGGTCATCTACAGAAACTTTACCATTACCATAGAATTTAGGTAATACATCTCTAGCCCCTTTTGGTAAGGGATGGTTTCCTCCTACATTTAGAGGACCTACTGCTGCTCCCCAAGGTTGGGCCATGATTGAAGTCGGGAAGATGGTTACAATGGGGGCAATTTGAGTACCAGACAATGTTAAAGCCTACCAAGTGGATTGAATTGAAGATGCTTCAAGGGAAACTTTAGGGGGAGAGGAAGGCCTACTTTTTTCTTTCTTCTTAGGGGTAAAGGTAATAGGAAAGCAAAAAATTTTCAAATCTTGATAAAACTTATCAAAGATACCTTCTCTCCTCTGGGACTTGGTATAAGGATGAGAATCCAGGTTTAAGGTCCTTGTGGGTCTTGAGCTGCTCTGTCCACCACTGTAGCTTCTTGTGCTATGGGAAGTCCTCTCAACCACTCCGCACTCTCTTCTTCCTCCTCTATCACCAATCAAACCTGCTGATATTGTTGATCACTTTCCCTTACATTCCAGGCCAAAATAGCTAAATCAGAAATAATGTCTTCTTCAGTATCTAAAAAGTGTAAGTCAAGCTAAAGGATAGGGGGAATTTATTCTTTGCCAGGTATTGCATCAACAGGTAATACCATGATCTTCTCTCACTTGGAAAAAAAAAAAAATACTGATCTTTTTAACCACGCTCCCCCACAGAGTCGCCAAAAATCTGTTAGTGAACAAATTTTTCCTTCTTGAACTATAACTATCAAAGACTCTTAAAGCCTGAACACTAAAAGGAAAGAAATGCACTAACAATTGAGTGAGTTACTCACAACCACACTCTCTGCATTCAAAGGTGCAGCTACCTTAAACAAGAAAAATTTTCAATAAAACCTTTTCCTTAGAAACATCTATTTTTGAAGTATACTTTTGACCAGAAAGCACAAAAGGCTGTGATTCATATCACCATAGATAACTGATTAACTATTCTGAGATTTTGAAGATCAATAAAATTAGCGAGCCAATTGACTCGAACCTTAATCAGAAAAATAACAAAGAAAGGCCAATTCATAAGGATAATAAATATTGAAAGATTACTGATTAAATCCAAAATATATTTCAACATATCATAACAACATGTTCATTCAACTCCAACTGAAATCAAAACCATGCATTTCAATATACCAACTGATCCACAAAAATGATAAAATCTTCTTATATTACCAATTGATAATATATATTCATATATTTGAAAATATCCAGTATCATCACCATAGGAAGAACTTAAGAAAATAGAACAGATAATAAAATTAAGTTTCTTTTGCAAAAGAACCAACCCTCACTTGGTCGTTCAAAATATCATATATAACCATGCAGGGCTTAATTCAATTTTTAAAACTAACTGCCTCAAAAAGAAAGAACTTCAGAAATGAACTAAAACATAAAACTACTTATGAAACTAAATGGTTGATTGACCAATTGTAGCTCCAGCATTGGTGTTCATGGCATTTTTCATTGTCTTCCATTCCTTGAACGCCACGGAGAAATTTTGTCTCAGCTTTTGGTTTGGTTTGGCAGCTGCTTTAAACCTTTGCAGCCAAACATCTTTGAAGTTCTGCGTCTATTTGGTTTTATTTTCAATCACCTTCAGATGTTCATCGCCATAGACCACCGTTGATTCCACATGAGCTAGGATCGAATGATCAGTCATCCCGATTTCTTTGGCTGCTTTCAAGCTTTCCAACTTTTTATGGAAGTAGGGCAGCACCTTAGACATTTCACCATTGGCTTCATTCTCTAGTCTAATGATCTTCCCTGTACATTTATTTTTTGCCAATAAGGTGTCTCTCAGGTTGATCTAGGCTTCAATTATCTGAGATGACTCTTCTATCACCTATTCATATAATGAACTTTCCCATTCCAAATTCTCTTTGACCACAAACAGTGAATTTTTGTCCATTCCAGGCACTGCCTTTTTAGAAATAAACTTATTTATACCATAGGTATAAACATTCTCCATATTATGCATCTTGATTTCTAATTCTCCCCTTTTCTTTTTCCACAATTCTACATCATTTTCTACTATATTTAGTAATTGTTTAGATTTTGTCATCACATTATCATAATCACTAGCAAACCTAGTAATTTCTTCATTTACCTTATCCATCCATTTGAAGAAGGTTGTTGATATTGATTTGTCCTTGTGTACCTGGTCTAGGAATTTCTGACTTTCAGGGGACTTAACATCCAAATCAAAAGGGACCATTGTTAGAGGCTGAGGCTGAGGATTATGAAGCTGCTGAATATACTTGGCCATTTCACAAAGGGCTTGCTTCAATTTGATCTTATCCTTAGTGTCCTTTTTCACTCAGTGACTGATTTTATTATTGGCTGAATGAAATATTTTTAAGTCAGTGGCCCTAGTGGACATGCCCAGATCTATCTTTTCTACATGGAAATCACTTTCTATAACCTCATCACTGGTTTTATCTGAGTTTGGTTTGAATATCTTTGTCATCTAGTGTCTTGTCTTAGTATCCACATCGACCATGGCTTCTACCTTTGGCTTCTTACCTCTTGGGGTTTTCCCAAGATATTTGCTAACCATATCTCCAACAGGAGCTGGTATTGGAACAATGCTCCTTTTCTTATTAACCGAAAGCTCCAACTAGTTGGGACTCTTTGGTGTAGGAGCATCAGTAGAAGGGGTTGATACTGAAAAGTTTTTGTGTTCTTCCCCTGCTACTTGAATCTTCAGAGGGCTTGCTGGAATCTTGTCCATTTTATGCTTTTTCTTAGGCTATTTTCCACGCTCTTCCTGTTCAGAGTCAACTATAATGCAGGGGATCAATTTTGTCTTTTCTTTCCTTTTTCTCTTGGTTCTTATAATCCTCGGGGATTGTATAGGGATTGTTTCTCCCCTTTCAGTATGATCTTCAATTCTGGTTTTAGATTCACTTGCAGAAAGAAATTCCTCATTTTCATTAGTAATAGTGGGAGAAGTGGTGAGTTTCAAAATTCTTATACTCTTCCTAGTTACTGAGACAGGGATTTCCTGTTTCTTTTTCTTTCTTATGTCCTTCAACCAATTGTCTATTCTTTTGAACACATTTTCAGAAATAGAATTCAAATCATCTACCTCCTCTCTTCCCCAATCTATTTTCCTATCCACTACTTTGTTATTTTATTTTATACCTTCAGCTTCTGTCACATCCTCTTCCACATCGGTGTCAAGCCCTTTAATTTTAAAAGATAGTCGTAGGGTAATAATCTGATCCAGTGAAAATTGGGAATGCATTCTTTTCACAACCTCAAATTCATCAATGCAGTCAACCCAATAGTCTTCCAAACTCGGCTGATGTAGGAAGGTGGCATCTATTTTGAAATGGTTCGCCACAAATTTATTGATTTCAAAATAGCTGTGACTTTGATAATAAGGGAGATTGAATACTTTCAGTTTGGTATCAGGAGAAGACATACCATGTGTTAATCTGAGGCCATAGTGTCCCAAATCAATAGGAAATAATCAATCCACTCCTCTTTTAAGCTTGAATTTCAATCTGACCTAGATAATTTTGCTGCATATTTCCAATAGAACGTACTTATCTAGACAATAGCATGGGAGCTTCATAGGTTCACCACTAAAACCTCCTACCCTTAAATAGATGAAGGTGGGAAATTGAACAAAGAAACTACCATAAACCTTAATCAACTCCATAGCCTTTTCAGACATTCTGGAATTTGTTCTTCCTCTCAGCTCAAAGACAAGCTTGACTAGGAACATATCTTGCACCCTTCGGAAATTTTTTAGGTTCTTCTCCTTCTGCAGATAAGAATGGTATTTGTATATCATCATGTCATCTCTCCATGGTTGATGAGGTAGACCCTCCCAGTTTCTATAGATGGCTAGAATATAAAATAGATATGAGGACATATAGAAATTAGAGGCTTCTGCAGACTGGGATAGCTCCTCATCTAGCTTTGCCGCTATTAATTCAGCCCAGTCAACATATTTTCCATTAGTCATAATGGTTTGAATGAGGATGTACATCTAGTCCTCCCACATTATGTCGTTAGGTTTTCCCCTTAGTCTATTCAGAATGACAACAATATCTCTTACCTCCCTTACCAAATGGTCCTTTTTCAAAGGCTTGGGAAGTCTGGAACCTCCTCTTTCAGCTTTGGATAACCAGTCTCTGGCTATATTGTTACTATAATCCTTGAAATGGTGGAGAAAATCTTCTTTAGCTTTCTCAAAATCATAGGCGACGTAAGTCTCTATGGGGGGAATTCTTAGGGCCACCATTATTGTTTGTTGGTTCACAGACACCAACATTTATTTACCCTGTCATACATGTTTCTACACTCCATCACCAATTTAGGGCATAGAGTCACTTTGGGAAAACCAACAGCCTCCAACAAACCAATTTCAATGATTTTGGCTGATATAGTCTCAACTTTGGCATTTCTAACTCTGTGAACAATGTCTGCAATGTCGTCATTGACAAGAATCATATCTCTCATCTCTGGTAAATAGCTACTTATAGGAGAAAACTTGTTCTCTTTTACAAATCTGGCCTATAGGGCTGACTTACTATAACTACTCATGATAATTCCTAGCACTACTGGTTCAAAAAAAGATACAAAACAATGGAAATTTCCTTTCCTACAACATGAAATTCTTGAAAACCAAAAATAAAAATGAGAGAAAATACTTTGAGACTCACTGATGCCAACACTTCTGCTTGCAGAGAAAAACCTTCAAAGATCTTCAGTCCCGTCTAGCTTTCCAATAGAAGGTGAAAATAGAAATGGAAAAGAAAGGAAAGCTTAATACATACATTTAAATCGCCTCTTTTTAGTAATTATGATTACTTGTCATGAATCAATGATTCCTACCATTAATAGCTGGCCACGTGCCATTGCATTTCCTACTTACTCGGGCAAGCTATACTTTTAGCTAAGTTGATGTCACTTCCCATCCTTTCAGAAATCAATTTCATAAATGCGAGTGAAATTTGGCACGTGCCAAGTGTGTCTGATCATTATTGCATTTCTAAATATTGAACATTAAACTGTGATGCACCAAGTTCAAAGTTTGAGATCTTGCATGTCTTTAGCGATGACTTGACGAAGGTAAAAAAAAATACAACGAACTGACGCATGACGTGTGAGGGGAAAATGAATCATGAACACAAAAGGCTATGGTTCAAGATTCAAGATCTCGAAAATGTGATGCCGAGACAGAAAAAGATGCAAGCTAAAGAAGGAATGATGAATTTAAAATGGGAAGCTAAACTTTGAACTAGTTAGTTCAAGGTTCACAGTTCAATATTATATTACACATCTGACGCGGGCTTACAAAACTTACCGATTGAAAAGATGAGCGCGGACTTGAATAGTGGGAAATGGGATGTTGAACTTTGAACATTGAGTTCAAGGTTCAAGGTTCAATATACAACCCGACACTTTACATGTTACTTTGAGAAAAATTTAATCAAAGGCTTTTTGACCTGCAACAAGCTCCCATTGCAAGAAAACCCCTAGATGAAGATTCCAAGGGAGAACTCCAAGATCAAGAAGAAGACTCCAGTTGCATGCAGAGAAACCCCATCTTCTTTCTCTCTCTTTTCTTGACGAGTTTGATCCCTCTTGCATGGAAAAACTGATTACAAATGGATTAAAAATCCATGCAATTTGTTTAGTATCAGTTAGCAATAGTTTCCTTTCAGCAAAGTTCTATTTTTAGCTTATTATCATTAATTTAGAGTCTCTGATGCCCTAATTTCAGCACTCAAAGTTTGTAGATCAGAACTCTCTATATTTTAATCAAAAGAAATGTAATTGTGTCAGATTCCTAATGCAATAAAATATATAATTGGTGCTTCATTCATAGTGTGATATTTTCTACTATCTATGCGAAAGTGATGAATGTGTGCATGCTTGTTCATTATTTTCAAAGAGTCATTTGTTTAATGTGTTTTAAATCTGCATTTCTATTAGTTGGAGTTTGTTGTTAGCTATCTTGTTGTAACAAATGTGTGGAAAATATCATCTATTGGGCTTAACGATAAATCCATTGTGTGCACATCTTGGTGGCTTCACAATTTGATAGGTTTTGAAAATATTGATGAATGAATACATTTTCTCTCCAAACAATTGCATCCATCGAGTATAGAATTGTGACATCGTCTGATTTATACTTCGTGGGTTTGTTCCAAATTTCTCCATCATTCAATTCACAAGGGAAGATCAACAATGGTTTATGTCTATTAGGAATTCATTTTCAGAAATTTATTTCATTTATTTTTACCTTACTCCTTTAAATTCTATTGTAAATCTGAAAGTAATCATCTTTAGAAAACATAAAATTGCATTTTTAGTTAAAACATGAATCTTTGATAAATCAAAAAAAAATCAAAAAGTACTAAAGTTGTTTTGCAATTTGATGTCTTGAACATACTAGCAAAGGCATCCTCGTGAACATTCACATTTATCTTCAACTAAGTAACCAAGAAGGTTGTACCATGACCCCAGAGAACCTTGGGATCATCTACAAAAGAGAAGTGAGTTCATTGGACTCACTCACCACCGTAGAGCTCAGAGCAACAAAGGGAAGACAAGAGAGAACTCCTCTCACCATCCTACCGAGTCATAGAACCCGCTTGGACAGAAATCACACATTGTTGTCCTGACTGTTCCCACAACCATAAATCAAAATTAGAACTTGAAAAATTAGAATTTTCAACAACCTTGTCCAATGGCCTTCTTTTCCAATGCACAAATCTCACCATTAAATTTTTTTTGGCAGCTCCATGAACTACCCAAAAACCTAGAGAATTTTTGTACATGTTTCATATATGGAAAATCAAGGACAGCAGAAGAGCACATTCGTGCCTTCAAAGAAATTTGTAATTGCAAGGAGATTTCCCACCAAGATGTTGTCTATTGTCTTTTCCCATACACTTTGGGAGAATTTTCATACAACTGGTACCTGAATTTACCACAGGGATCTATCCCTACATAGAACGAGTTTGAAACCAAATTTTAATCAATTTAAGTTGTATGTGGATCTAGATATGACACATCACCAGTTCATAACAATGAGAAAATATCCTAAGGATCCCATCACCATGTTTAATCATCATTTTTAAAAATTGCATGAAAAGATGGAAGCTCCTTACATCATATCAGAGGCAGCCATCATACAATTTTACCTCAAAGCTCTAGATCCCTTCACCTCAATTTTTATGAGAAGAGTCCTACCTATGGATAGAGACACAATGGAATAAGTGTATAATGAGGCCATAATGTTCATTCAACAAATGGATTTGCAAGAGGGGAACTTTGTAACCTTGCCAATAATTAACAACACTTCTGCCCTACATCCATTTTCAACAAGTAGTCAAGCTTTGGCTACTCATCCAAATCCGCTGAATCTGATTCAGGGATAGCCATTTGTAGCCCTACCAGCATCCATCACTTATCTCAGTTATGAGGCTCATAAAACCACATTTGTAGAACAAAGGGTTGTTCCCCAACCTGAACCCGATACTCATTTATCCTCTAAATTGGATTCCATATAGAAAACCTTTTCCCAACTCACAAACAAGCTCACCCAGATGAAGTTGAATCCTTCCCAAAACCAAAATGGGTACCAACGAGCACTGGCTGGTCCAAAAACTTATCCCCATAATCAAAATCAAATTTTTAACAATTACAAAAATAATGACAATATATAGGATAAGCCATTTGGGTAGAAAATACCAAATAGACCATGGAACACCCGACCCAACAATGGCAGTGTACTGGTAGATAATGCTAACACCTATGAAATTGCGGAGGCCAATTTTTTCAAGGCTCCAAATCCATGCAAAAAAAATAATGGATATGGAAGAAACTCCCATCAGTATCCCTAGGATCTGAAAGAGCCACTTGTTTAGTTCAATTCCATGATCTTCCACTCCTGTGAATCTAGAAAAGGAGAGAATTCAGGCCCTTGTTCGGGAGAAGAAGAGTTCATGTTCCCATTCCAAAAGGAAAATGAGCCTGAATACTCAGAATTTCATGCCTTCTAGAATGATCATCAAAACTCCTAAAATATACTAAGTCAAAAAGGAAACTATGAATGATGGCATACCTCTGAGTAAAAAACCAACTCCACTAGATCCTCGAGAAATCAATAATCCTACACCACCAAGAGGACTGAATGCTCCTGCCTCATCCCCACCAAACACGTTCACTAGTTACAGAAACCCGACATGGCCAAATGAAAAATATAGTGTAGTTGAGAAACTAAAGAAAACCAAGGCTAACATATTGATGTTAGAGATGATCTAAGGTTTCCCTTCTTAGAAAGAAGCCCTCTTAAATTCCATTGACCATTCAAAACAAGGGGAAATGACTAGCAACACAAATACCACCTTCAGTGTCAACACATCTGAAGCTTTCCTCGCAATGTTTGAAGACAAGATAGAGGTATGACCATTCCTTCTTAGTCTACGGATATTTAGGAAGAACCTACACAACTGCCTGATTGATTCTGGAGCATCTTGTAATGTCATGAGTTTATCCATATGCAAACAACAAACAGAGTGGTGATCCAACTTGACAAGGGAGAAGTAAAGGTAATTGGTGTTATCAAGGACATACATATCTAACTAGTTTTTGACCCAAGGATACAAGAGTACATCGATGTGCACATAGTAGACATTCCCAAATCTTATGGAATGCTACTAAGGAGAGAATGGACCTAATGCTTCAGAGGATGGTTGTCCACAGATTTCACGCAACTATGGTTACCATGGAAAGGACTGAACAACCAAATCAAGATCGATGTAGAGCCTAAGTTAAGAAGGATGATTACTGAATATCATTCTCCTAATGAATTCATGTTCACATAGACCAACCTAGGCACCTATTGAATGGATGACATTTTCATGTTCCAAATCAGGGAAGTTGAGGAACAAGGCCATAGTCTGGTGCAAGGCCTAATAGAACCCAACATCCATGAAGACATCTTTCAAAAATTCATCAGTAGTATAAAAATAAGCATGTGACACCTAGGGAAGGATGCAGACCCTAACATCCTTCTAATTCTAGGGTACTATCAGTTACATCAATAAAGTCACTCAAAATTCACGTGCTCTAATTGTCAAAATGCACTATCTTGAGTGCTGACCCAAATTACTTTACCAGTCAAGACCCTAAGGGAACTTGAAGAAAAAAAGGAAACACGTGAAGTGGCAAAGAAAGTTGACTCTATGATTAGAAAAGATAACTTACTAGACACAAACACCTTGACCAAAAGTCAAGATAGTGGGTAAGATTTAGACACTAACAGTCCTACATTGAACTTGTTTAGTGACTAGAGCTCTTCAGATGATGGAGCATGTTCGCCATACAGAGAACCATAGGAAGATAAAGAGGGTGAAAGTACTAAATTACCTAACCTAAAAAGTGCCCAAGAGATGGAAAATGGAGAGTTAACTTCCTCAGGTAGTGACAGGGAAAAGAAACAGAGGCCCCAAACAAAGTCATTTTCTAAAAGGGTTCTGGATGGTTTGAAACCTGCAAAGCAGTACCAGATATGGAAATTACACTTTGATGACTCTAAATGAAAACAATGAGTAGGAGCAGGGATCGAACTCATAAACCCAAGAGCTAATTATTTTTATGCTACATATAGATTATAATTTCTATGCACTAACAATATGGTAGAATATGAAGCATTGGTCCATGGACTCGTCTTGGCCCACAAGAAAGGAATAAAAGCCTTGAAAGTTGAAGGAGATTCACAATTGTTCATCAAACAGGTTTGTGGTTAGTATTCTTG
The DNA here is from genome assembly GCA_018584345.1 of Thuja plicata. Taxonomy (NCBI): domain Eukaryota; kingdom Viridiplantae; phylum Streptophyta; class Pinopsida; order Cupressales; family Cupressaceae; genus Thuja; species Thuja plicata. The sequence goes on along the minus strand of MU224256.1, from coordinate 4,404,790 downwards.
CAATGAAAAAAGGATTTCAACCTACCAAAATAGGGCATGGGACTTGATCCATGACTTCAAATTATTGAACATCAAGGCCATCCCGTGAAGGAAGAACATCATCATCGATGCCCTAGCTGTATCCGCCAGTTTTCTACACCCAATGGAGATGTCTAAACTAAAGAAGTTCTCAGTTGAACTCATTGCATCCCCGACCATCCCAGATAACATTACTAATTTCCAATTCTTTCAAGATGACCAACACATCCTTGAGTTCATCATGTGCATAGGGGTGTTCAAGAAACAAATGATAGACGAAGAGAAAGAAGAGGCAGAAGAAGAAGTCAGTATGGAAGACCCTGACAATCAAAGCATCATAAACCTAAGAACCAATTCCATAACCCAAAGGAATTTTGGAACAAGAGATTATTTTTTACAATGATGGGACCTCTATGAAAAGATGTCCAAACATACCACCTGATGGTAAAGAGTATGAATCCTATAACCTTGGCACCGAAGATGAGTGAAGAGAAGTTTACATTGGGAGAGTATGTAAAAAAGATGAAAAGGAAGAGATGGTCCACCTCCTTACAAAGTATCGATATGTCATAGCTTGGAGTTATGAAGAACTAAAAACATATGACACCTCAGTCATTATGCACAATATCCCACTAAAGCTAGACTCCAAACTATTCCACAAATGTCAACAGCCCGTCAACCTTACTATGGAGCCCTTGATACAAAAGGAAGTTTAGAAAATACTAGATGCTAGAATCATATTCCCCATAAGACACTCTACATGGGTCATGAACTTGGTGCCAGTAAGAAAGAAGACTGGTGAGATCAAATTGTGTGTAGACTTCTCAAACCTGAACAAGTCCTCTCAGAAGGAAAACTACCCTCTCCCGTCTCTTGATGAAGTGTTGCAGATAGTTAATGGGCCCCAAATTATGTCCTTCCTAGATGGTTACTCTAGTTACAATCAAGTAATGTTACAGGAAGAGGACAGGCTGAAAACAACATTCACAACCAAATCGGGAACCTTCACTTACCGACATATGGCTTTTGGTTTAATTAACATCGGGGTTTCTTTCTAGAGGGAAATGGAAATAGCTTTCAAAAGGATAGTTTGGAAATGTATTATCATTTACATGGATGATCTCACAGTCTTCTCAAAACAAATAACATATCACATAAATGATCTTAGAAAGTTCCTTCAAAGATGCAGGAAATATGGGATTTCTCTCAATCCAAAGAAATGTGTGTTTGGGGTGACTGAAGGCAAGTTGTTGGGACACATCATTTTAGAAGATGGGATAGTCATAGACCTCTAAAGGGTGGAAACCATTCTGAATTTGACACCACCTCATATCTGCAAAGAGCTGAAATATTTCTTCAAGAAGATTAATTTCATAAGGAAGTTCATAAGCGGCTTCACGGAAATAGTAAAACCCTTGAATGACATGCTCAAAAGGGATGTCGAGATTGAGTAGACTATCACAGTAAAGAAATATTTTGAGGAGATAAAAGGAATGATCACTATGGCTCATGTCATTGTCATCCCTGACTACACCATTCTTCTTAAAGTATATTCTTTTGCATCAGAACACTCATGCGCAGGTATCCTCACTCAAAAGAAAGGCAGTAGAGATGAGAGACCCATAGATTTCTTGAGTTTCCCCTTTTACCCCAACCTTGAAAAATAGTCTCTTTCTCTCATCAAAGTGGTGAAGAAGTTCTGACACTACATCTTGAGAAGAAAAGTCTTTGAGATAGTCCTTGATGTAGCTGTAAAGTCTCTGTTGATGCAAAAATGAGTTGGGAGATAAAATAGAGAAATGGATGGAAATCTTACAAGAGTTTGACCTATAAGTCCAACTAATGAAACTAGTAAGTGGCCAAGGCTTGAAAAAAATAATATCTAAAGTGGAAGAAGGTCTACTATGAATAACTTACACCGATCAAGGTGTGATCACCGATATATGGTATCAAGACATAGTCTACTACCTACTGCAAAATCACTACCCAAAGGGGATGAATGGCTCACATAGAAGGGACTTGAAAATCAAAAGAAGGTCCTACATTTTAAAGAATGGCCAGTTGTATAAATGAAATTATGAGGTTCTGTTCCTAAAGTGTTTGGATAGGCTTAAAGAAAAGCAAGTCCTAGAATATTTTCATGACAGATACATGACAGGGCACAGTTCAGCTGAGGTGACCACTCACCAAATCCTGAGGGCGGGATTTTTTTGGCTAACATTATTCAAAGACACTAGAGAACATGTAAGGTCATGCCACACTTTCCAAACAAGCGCAACCCAAGAGAGAAACCCAGAAATGTCCTTACAGACAGTATATGAGGTACGCTTGTTCACCCAACGGGGCTTAGATTTTGTTGGAGTGATTAAACCCCCATAATATGAAGGACACAAGTTCATTCTAATAGAAACCAATTATTTCAGATGTTGTACGGAGGCCCAAGCACTAAATAATTTCACCACGGAGGTAGTGACTAAATTCCTAGAGGAGCGTATCATAACTAGGTTTTGGATCCCTTTCTATCTAGTATGTGATAATGCTCCCTCTTTCTCATCTGTCTCACTCACATAATGGGCCTTCAAAAACTAGGTAATCCTTAAATTCTCTTCCAATTACTATCCACAAGGAAATGATGTAGCAAAGTCTACCAAAAAGAACTTGACAACAGTAATCAAACACCTCCTCAATGAAAATCCCCAAGATTGGCACACACAACTAAAATATGCCTTGTGGACAGACTGGGTGAGGATCAAGAACACTTTGGGGACATCCCCATACCAATTGGTTTATGTCTTGCAACCAATCTTCCCTGTGAACTTGAAAATCCCAATCTTGAGATTTATGGACCAATATGTGGGAGGCGAAGATCGAGTACAAGTTAGACTCATGAACCTCCTCAACCTAGAGGAGAAGAGAACCTTGGCCCTGGAGCATGTATCGAAGCACTAGGCCATCTTTAAGTGGTGGTTCAATAAGTGGGCCACCATTAAAGCCTTTAGGATCTTTGACCTTGTCCTCATGTGGGATAAGGAAAAGGAATAGCCGGGAATCCAAAGCAAATTTCAAAAATTATGGACAGGCCCCTATCAAATATCAGAGATCTTGGGAGAAAAAACTTTTAGGATTAGTGCCTTAAATGGAGAGTTGACCCCATTTCCAATCAATGGGAAATTCCTCAAACATTACTTTGAATCATGAGTGGGATAGTCTTTCATCCCTTGTATCATAGTTTTTTTTTCTTGTCTTTGTTTTTTCCTTTTTCAGTCTTTCATCTTCTTTGTTGTTAATCTCTTTCCTCTGTCCTTGGTCACCTCCTTTTGTCAGGGCTCATTTTTATTTAGGTCAAGTGTGCCAAGGTATTTCTAAGTCAAATTATCCAAGGAAACATACCACATAGGGAACACTCCAAAAGGAAAAGTGGTGACATCTATCATTGGAAAATAGGAAGATATTTAAAGCTTTATCATCCTAATCACAAAACCCAATAAGAGATAAAACCCAAGAATGTTGGTGTCTCAAGCGTTTGTCAGTTGCAACCAGCATTAGTGCATGGATTTGGGTACCCATTGATTCCAAAATCCAAGTTTAAGTGAATGCAAAGACGAAATCAAAAGAAAAAATAGCTAAAAAGAGAGAGTAAAGAGCACACAAAAATAAAAGTGGCTCGAAGAGGTCACAAGTGTGAAATCTGGGTAGCACAACCTAATCACTGCTCAGATCGATCAAAGAAGAAAGTATGGACCTCAATGCTTGGAATAACATACATCAAAAGGTTGATACATTTCATGCACCAAGAAGAAAATAAGAAAAATTGTTTGAAGAATAGAACTCTCAAGAAAAAGCTATAGATTAGCAGAAAAAATAGATAGGGGTGATTATGAAAACCTCTACCGGGGCCATGCACACCCAGATGACAGTAGAGAAAGGTTATACTTGGGATTTGGGAAAAAAATTGTTGGGGCTATGGACGCTTGACTGGTAGAAAAGCTCTTTTTGGGAAGCCCTAGTCTACATGGAAAATGTTGGGAATAGCTGACAAATGTTTGGGTTACCACAATCAAAGTTCAAGGAATGAACCCACATGAACACACATTAGGAGACCAGCAGAAAACTCAAAATTGAAATTCATTGAAATATTGTCAACACATACAATCCAGAAGAGTCTTGATGATAAAGAAATGTCTTGGTCATTCCTCATTTTTTTGGGGCTATTTATTTTGGGTCCAAAAAACACACCCCATTTTTGTCCACTGGCCATGGGGACCCCCCTTCTTTTTTGGTCTTTTGGGTTGGCCCTCTCCTTGTTCCCTAAACTGGGTCTCTTGAGGAGCCTGTTGAGAAAATAAGGCATTTTCAGCCTTTTCACCCTTTCGACATTTTAGAGGACTCTGACTCCTCCAAAACATCGAGATGACCAAAAGGTCAAACCTGGCCCTTTCCATGTTTCATTCTTTGAAGCCCCAAATGGACCAAAGAGTCAAACTTTTGGACCTTTCAGCATTTCAGACCCCAAAAATCCAAAAGGGGGGAAGGAGACCACCCGATGTTTGGTGTTTCAGCCGCTGAAACACCGAAACCGGGTGACGTCACTCCTAGGGGGTATTTAAAAGGCATGAGCCCTAAGTCATAATCACTTTTCCTTCTTTGTTTCTCGAGTCTTTTTCTCCTGTGCACTCGTCATTCCATCTCGCCTCCTCTCTCAGAAATTTCCACTCGCTCCTTTCCCTCAGTCCTTGTGCTTCTCATTTCCCCTCCTCACATTTGATAGGTAGGTTTTCGTGCTTTTCTTGTTAGTTTTTTTTCAATCAATTTAGGGTTTTAGTCCTCTGTCGTGTCGTGTATGCCTCCCCAAGTCCCAAAATGTCCAAAACCCCCCGAAAGGATGAAATGGTTGAACCTCCAAGGGGAAAAAGCCTCCTTTCGGTTGTTTCAAAATTTTGGAGTTCGACATCTTGGATGAACTTTTGTAGACCAAAATCTTGAGAAGGCTTGTTCCTCTAACTTTTCTTTTTTGCACTTTTGGCGTTCGGTGTCTGAAAGGCCGAAAGGGCCAAAAGAGAAAAAATTACATTTTTTGACTTCTTGAGGGTCTTCTGCTTCTATTTTCCTAGATTAATTATTTTTCTTCCCTTCTTTTCATAGTTTCCTTTCAATAAAATACTGATACTTGCACTTTTTTTGCAGGAATGCCTGAGAAATGAACAATGTCCCAAATTAAGTATCTATACAAGGGTAATTACCCCCCTTCAAAGATTGGGAAAAAACATATAGAGATCACAGACATTGAAATCAAGAACATAGACTGGGATGAGTTCCTGGTAAGATTTTCCCAACCACCAGGAAGATCCGAGGATTGCACGTCACTAGCCCTATTAGGCCTGGTCAACATAACAGCCCACCTAGTGGCTGTCTCATCATCCGATCTGATCATGACCCTATCAAACCACTACATTCCAGATGAAAGGGTGGTCAAGAATAAAAAAATATAGGTGGTCATGGACATAAGACCAGACATCATAGAAGAGGTCTTCCACCTCGATAAGGGCATAGATAAGTTCTACAAATTCTTCACTGAAAAGGGCCTCAGGTGGTTCAGAAATAAAGGTGAAGAGGCATAAGAGATTGTAAATGACAACTACCTCAAGAAACCTCTTGCAAAAAATAAACTAGATAAGATAGACCTTAGGAGGGGGTATTTAAAATATGACATCTAGGAGGTAGTTACACTATTAAGCTAAGTGTATGGACTACCTCAGTCTATCCAACTTGAGGACTAGATAATCCTCTTGATAGAGAAAATCAGAAGCTGCAAGGCCAAGTTTGATTAGGGAACCATTATTAGTGACAAATTAGATGAATAGTTGATTGTGGTGAGACATAACCCTAAATTTTACATGAGTACATACATAGTGTACTTTTTAGCCGCACGAGAATACTATATGGTGCTTACTAGAAGAGGGAACATTAATGATCAAAGTGTATGGCCCCACATTGTATACTCGTAGCTGGTAAAAAGGGTGAATATGCTAGAAGATAGTCCAGACTACAGGGTAGTGAATGATGCTTTTATCTTCACAATCATCTGATCTATTGAAGGTGATTTTAGAAAGAGAATGTCAGAGGAAGAAACTCCCAAAGTAAGGGCCATTGGGGCCTATTACATACAATTCAGAACGTTTACATACATCCGGGTGATAGGGTCTACTTTGAAACATAAGAAATTGCCCAGGTACCCATGTGACTAGGTAATTATTCTAGAAATGGCTAGGCACCTTGCAGATGCTTATGAATACATAAAGCACAAGAAAAAACATTGCTGGTATTTCCCTATTCTTTTGGTCCCATACACTCTCCAAGACATGAAGGTTTGAAAATTTTTGTCCTTTGAGTGGGACGAGTGCCCACTTATACTATATAAAACCTTCTAGCCCTAGTTTGATGTGAGGCCCATCCCGGACCCCATCATAGTTTCCTAGTTCTTGCTTATGATAGACTCAGCATATGATATTTTACTTTTGATGCATTATTAGATACTATGGATCTTATGCTTTATGTCATGGATTTGATTACTATAGATGCATGGACATATGATGCTTTATGATGAACATTATGGACCTTATCATGTTTTCTGGATTGGACATTTATTTTGAGATTATAAATTCAGAAAAACTCATTATGATTATATTATGGTTATTGTAGAGATTTAGATTTATCTAATTTAAATGTTGAATTTCAATTTAATTATAAT
>MU224256.1:4361092-4375213 GCA_018584345.1 Thuja plicata | reverse complement strand
AGAACTGCACATGCAGTGTTAAAAGCATTAAGGTGTTCATCTGTAGACCTCTTCCCATCTCCACTAAATTTGGGTAAGAATTCTCTAGCACCTTTTGGGAGAGCATCTAGATTAGCTCCAAGAGCCAAGGGACCTACTTGCGCACCCCAAGGATTAGCAGCAATTTGTGGTAGGATAAAATTCAGAGGTTGTGTATTAAAAGAGGAGGGAATTAGTGTTCCTGGCAAGAAAAGGGCTTGAAGGTTCACTGTTACAGGAGAGGATTTTTTAGGAGATGTTGGTCTACTTTTTCTCTTAACAGATTTTTTACATTTTTGACAGAGATCAGGTGCAAAGTTGAGAATCTTCATGAATTCATATAACTGATCAATAAATCCTTTTCTCTCAGCACTTCGGGTATATTTTCTACTAGCCAGTTTATTACAGAATGAAAGTTCAATATTCAAATAGGTCTTGGGGCTAATTGAGCTACTACTGCTTCTTCATGAGCAATAGGTATTCCTCTGATGAGCTCTGCTCTTTCTTCTTCTCTCTCGAGTACCCGATTCACTCGTGTAAACTGTTCGTTACTTGTTCTGATTTTCCAGGCAAGAGTACTTAAATCTGAAATAATATCTTCTTGAGTGTTATCAAACCCTAAGCCTGGTTGAAGAACAGGGAGGACATTTTGAGCGGGTAAGACCATTTCACCAATAAAACCATATCCTTTAGAAAAGGCTTATTTTAGTCTCCCCAGCGGAGTCGCCAGAAAACTGTTAGTAAACATTTTTGCCTCAATAATTGCTATCTTAAAACATAATGCAATTGTATACTAATAGCTTGAATTCTTACGGAATCAATTAGGAATTCTCTACTTAATGTTTATCTAAATTAACAGGCGCAACTACCTTCAATTTGAAAAGAGTTATCTAATAGTTTTCTGCTAAAGAAACAAATCTCTTTTCAAAGTATAAATGCTGAAAACAACTTATTCTATCTCATGAATTTGAAATAAAGTTTGATGCTGAAAAACTACTCGATCTTAACTATCAAAATGATCCACATTCCTGAAAGTCAAGTAAAGAGTAGGCAAAATAAACAGATTCTTCACTCAAAGCTTCTCAAACTACTAAAAAGAAATAATTCCAGAACCAACAGATCGCCAAAGTCTTTTATATAAATAGTATTCTCAAGAATACAATACTTAACAGGAAGAAACAATAGTGCTTATTTCCTGAGCAAACAATTTAACAAAAATAGAACTGTAGAATTCTATTAATCTGCCGAAAATAAAAATACTATACTTTCTATATCTAAGATTAAGCTTAAAACAAAAGTAGTTCTGCTTTCATCCTGCTAATGAGTGTAACCCTACATTGTGAAAATTATTACATCTTTATACCACGCAGGGTTCAAAATAATCCCGCCAGGGATAAATTGTTTTTTAGTTAACATAACTGTGTTAACTGAAATTCATGAAATGGAAAGATAACTTCTAAAAATATGCCATTTCTGATTCACCACGCGTCTTGATCACGAGACATCAGCTGTTCCCGTTGGTTTCTTCGCCGCTTTCCATGCTTCATAGGTGGTGGAGAATGTCGAGATAATAGACTGATGTGGCAACCCAATGTAGGTTAAGCGTTGCTTCCATATTTCCTCCACTTTCTTGAGTTCAGTTATTTTCTCTTCTTGCATTTCTAAATGCTCTGAATTGATAATCAGCATAGACTCAGTATGCGCTACATAGGAGAAGTCCTTTTTATTCATCTCTTTTCTATTCTACAGCTCCTGGAACTTCTTTTGAATTGCAATGACCAGCTCCTTAATTTGGGCAACGGAGTCTTCATCTTTATCTGCACAGTGCTTATTAAACCAGTTCAGATCCCTCTGTATTATTTCATCAATGACTCGAAGTTCCTGTATTTTCTCTTTGACTTCGGCTATGCCTTGTGCTATTGCGTCATTCCTCCATTCGATGCAGTCTTGGATCACGTACAATGTTTTTTTATCTAAGCCGGCCACAGGGAATTCGCTTAGGAACTTCTGAAGTCCAATTTTTTGCACATCTTCTAGCCACAGGACTATTCTTGCCCAGTCATTTCTTTCCTTTTCATATCCTTCATTACTTGATTCAACTTTTTTAATAATGGCAGAGATTTATTTTGAAGCTCCATCCAATAGGTTTATATGTTTCACAGCTGCATCTGATGTGTCCTGTATCCATTCTTCAGCTATCTTTGTAACTGCCTTGCATCTGTGCAAGTTATCTAGAAACTGTTGGTTCACTATCAAGTTAACATCAACGATGGCTGATATTTGATTAATTGGTTTGGGACATGGATGAAGAATAGCGTTGATGTACTGTGCCATTTGCTTCATTGCTTCTTTCATTTCCTGCTTTTCCTGTGCATCTTTCCAAACTCTATCAGCAATTTTCTTATTGGACACTTCGGAGAATTTCATATCAACAGCACGGCTTCCCTTCCCCAAATCAACCTTTGATACACGATAGTCCTGTGGAGTTAAGGAATATTTTGGACTCTCTTCTGGTGGCGTAGCGATTTCTGCAGACCAATGCCCTGAGTTCTTATCGAACTGAATTCTGGACTCTGTGCGGGCTTTCTTTGCTTTGGGTGTTCTCCCTAGGCATTTGCTGACTAGGTCATCAATAGGCATTGAGAGGGGAACTAAAATCCTTTTTCTTTCCACAGATTTCTCCAACCATTTTGGTGTTGTGGATTCTTTGCTGGCCGTGGGAGAAACATTTACTATTGTCATATCTCCGCCTGAACTTCCAATATCTGTTGTCACCCTTTGGGATTCCTGTGCATTGTCTGCCATCTATATTCCTGTGTCAAACTTGCCTTTTTTAGACTCCAGGTCGATCACCACAGTGCCTTTGTTAATATCCGAAGCTATCCTCTTTGAACTTGATCGAGTCACCCTTTTGGTTTTAGGGGTTTCAACTTGAACTTGAAGTTGAAGTGGCGAAGGCGGCGCTTCAGCTTCAACTTTGGCTTCAAAAGACCCTGTAAAGGAAACATGAATGTCTTTGTTAGTAGTAGCTTTCATATTTTTGAGACCCTTCTTATTTTTATTTTCTGAAGGCTTCTTTGGAGATTTGATGATAGTGGCAGTTTTAGACGTAAGCCAATTTCGAGTTCTAAGCAACACATCTTTAGTACGAATAGATAGGTCATCTTCTTCCTTTTGTTCCCAATTAATCTTAGGAATCAGCAAACATTCTATCTATTCAACATAAAAAGGATCAATGGTTTCTTCAGTATCTTCTTCTATTACCCCTTGTGTAGCAAGATCAATTTGAAACATATTGACTTGTTTTAATGTCATTCTAGACCACAACCTTTTCCTAACTTCAAACTCATCCGGGCAATTAACCCAATAATCTTCTAGATGTGGAATATGCACAGAAGAAACTGTATCCCTGAAATTACTTCTAATAAACCCCATATGATCAAAGTTATCTCTGGAGAAATAAGATTCAAAACACGGGTGAGTCAAAGATTCCTTTATCAGTACACCTTGCTTTAGATTTGGGCATCGGTAATGTCCAATCTCAAGAGGAAGAAATACAGATGAAAATTTCTTGGCATTATCAGCCAACTCTGCCATTGTTACAATTTTCCTGCACATCTCAGATAGAACCACAGAATCTAAACAATAACGGGGCAAATTTAATGGCTTACCAGAGAAACCACCTATTCTGATATATGTGAGTTTAGGGAATTGAATATAAAAACAGCCATAACTTTGGACGACTTGCATAGCTTCCTCAGATAATCTATGATTTTCTCTATCCTGAAGATAAAACACTATCTTTAACAAGAAAACACCATTTACCCTTTTAAATCCCTTACACAATTCAGCTTTCTGGAGGTCGTAATAATACTGATAGATGGGCATTTCACTTACCCACTGAGAATGCTGAATTCCTTTCCATTCTTTTGATGCTGCTAAAACATATATCAGGAAAGAAGACAAGAAGAATGAGCCAAAGTTTGCTACGGTCAATAAGCCTTCATGCAGGTTTTTGGCAATTAAGTTAGCCCAATCGATGAATTTACTTCCCTCTACAATCTTTTGTATGAAAACATACATCCAGGGCTCCCAATGGAAAGTGTGTTCATTCCCCTTTAATCTATTTAATAGCAGCACAATGTCGGCAATTTCTTTGATGAAACGCTCTATGGTCAAGGGTTTGGGTAGCCTAGAACCTCCTTCCACCAGTTTTGAGAGCCAAGATTGAGCAACTACAGAATCATAGCTTTTCTTTTTCTCTGCATATAATCTTTCAGCCTCCTCAACGGTCCATGGTTCATACGGCTCTTTGTGAGGAATAGATAGGGCTGCGCATACACTGGTTCTTTTTATCTTGACTATCACTTCTCCTGAGGTTTTCCTAATGCACCTTGTATGAGAGTCGTAGTGATTTGCACATTCTATGACCAATTCAGGGCATCCAACAGACACAGGAAATGCAGAAGATTCTAACAACCCACTGCTAATCAATTTCTGGTAAATGAAGCTCGCCTGACTATTCTTAGACCTTTCTATGATGTATGGTAAGCTTTTATGTACTAGGAATGTATCGCATATATCAGGTAAGGAGCTGAGAAAACACGGTTTGTCTGGTTTGGGCATCTTCGGGCGAAATAGCGTCATGACTGAATATGGGTGGCGAGGATTTTTGAAAGATTAATTAAGCTTAACCCAAGACTAAAGCGAGTAAGAGTAATCAAAATATTTAGTAAGGGATGGCAGAGCACTTACAGTTTCACAGAGAATAATCTGTAGCTTGACTCTTCTTACCAGACGACGCCGAGAAATTTTTTTGTTTTGCAATGCACCAATGAATAATAAAAGGGTCAAGACATGCATTTAAACCAGGGTTTATGAGGAAAATCCGACGTACCGATATGGCAGTTAAGACCATAATTGCTATCTTTGTGCCCATATACTTGAAAAGACTCGCTGTGCGTTGTGTCATAAATGCTTGTCAGTGACGCGTGTTTACTATTATTTCATCTTATCACATCATGGCAGCTTCGTCTTTTCTGCATATGTGTTATGAGAAACACGTGTCTTGTCATCATCTCTCATTTGTTGATCAGCGTGCTTCAGCGGGTCCCCCTTTTATGTTTAATTTTAAAAATGAGCTCCCTGCATAAAACATAACGTTAGCTTAAAAACATGTTGAAGTTGAAGTTTTCGGTCTTTCGACTTCAACTTCGAATTCAAAAAGACTTTGACTCAGAGTGAAGACACGGGTTTTGAAAGCCAAATGATGGAGCGAGTTTATGAACTTGAAGTTAAAGTTAGACAGAACTTCAACTTCGACTTCAAGATGAGAAATTGACTCATGCATTTTTTGAAAAGTATGTGGTAACAATCGGCTCCTGCTGGGGAATGAGACTGGAAGGATCATTAGTGAACTCAAAAATTTCTGGCTTCGCAGACCTACTCACAAGGACAAAACAGACAAACCAAAACAGGGGAAAGACCAAACTCAAAAATGGTATTTACAATGGGGGAAAAGAACAGACTTAAAACTGATAAAGCTTGAGATCATGTCCATTATAAGATAGGGGCAGGATATCACCATTGAGATACTTTAATTTAAAAGCATTAGAACCCAATTCTTCTGATATGATAAATGACCCTTTCCACAAGCTCTCAAATTTGGTATGAGCTCCTTTAGATTCTTTCATCTTATCCCATAGCAATACCTGATCTCCTTTCATGAATTTGCATGGTCTTGTCTTCCGATCAAAAATCCTTTTGACTCTTGCTTGATGATTGGTAATATGATCCACCAATTCTTTTCTTTCTTCTTCTATTTTCTGCAGATATAATATCCTTTTTTCAAGAGAATCATGAAATATCTCACCTTCAATTGCTTTTTGCAGATCCAAAGTGGCTAACTCTAGAGGTAAGGATAATTGTGCTTCTATTCCATAGACTAGCTCAAAAGGCGACATGCCAATGGCTCTTTTCAGAGACATTCTATCAGCCCAGAGTGCTTCATATAACTTCTTATGCCAATCTTTTCCTCTGTCATCAACTAACTTCTTCATGATATTAACAAGATTCTTATTGGTGGATTCGGCTTGTCCATTGACCTATGGGAAGTAGTTTGAGGCATGTGACAATTGGATACCATGATCATAGCAACATAGCTGAATCTCCTGGGAAGAGAAGTTTTGTGCGTTGTCAGTCACTATTTTATTCGGAGTACCAAAACGGGTAAGTATATTTTCAATCAGGAATTTGCATATCAATTGTGAAGTTGTATCTTTAACCGGAATGGCCTCGACCCACTTTGTAAAATAATCTGTAGCAGTTAAAATGTGAGTGTGACCTACACTCGAACTTGGATTAATAGGTCCTATAAAATCTAGTCCCCACTGTTGAAATGGTTCTTCAATTACCATAGGTTTAAGGGGAAGAGCAGCTAATTTAGGTTTTCCTGAAAATAATTTACACTTCTCACAATTTCTTACCCATTGATAGGCAGATTTGAACATACCAGGCCAATAGTATCCGCTTCTTAGGATTTTGAAAGCTGTTACTGTAGACGAGAAATGTCCTCCATAGACTCCATCGTGGAAGGTCTTTAATAACTTCTCCTGTTGGTCACTGTCGACACACCTTAAGAACATACCATCCAAACCTCTTTTGTATAATACATCATCAATGATTACAAATTTTGCCGCCTTGAGCTGAAGACTTCGCTTATCCTTTCCTTTCAAATGATCAGGGCACCTTCCATAGGTTAAGAAGTAGGCTATATCAGACGACCAATCATCTTTCAATCCAACAAACAGACAGTTAGGACTTGTTTCCCTTTCTCCTTCTGTGATAAGTTTACAAAGACCTTGCCCACAGACTAGCTTAGTTGGCCAGATATCTAAGTCAAACTCCTGCACTTTTGAAACCCAAGTTGCTCGATTGTTAACCGCTACATCTTGTTGCGTGAGTATACTCTTTACTGCTGTAGATGGTACATATACTAAAGAATGTGAATGTAGAATATAGTACTGAAAAAATTTTACTGCCTTCACTACAGCAAAAGATTGTTTTTCAGTCAGTGAATAATTCAACTCATGTTTCTTTAATGAGATGCTCATAAAAGAAATAGGCATCTCTTCTCCTTTGTCATTCTTTTGCAGTAATATTCCTGACATAGTATGATTAGATGCATAGTAGTGTATTATAAAATCTTTCTTGAAATCCGGATGAAAAAGTGTTGGAGCCTTAGCAATGGCCTCTTTTACCTCTTGGAATGCCTTTGATGCTGGATCATCCCATTTGAAGGCTTGTTTTTCGCTTAGCAACTTGGACATTGGTTTAATGGTTTCTGCAAAATCTGGCACAAATTTCCTCAGGAAGTTGATCTGTCCGAAGAAGGATTTAACACCATTCCGATTGAGAGGAAGACACAGCTGTTGAATGGCTTCAACTCATTCAGGGTCAATTTTAATTATTTCTTTTGATAGTACATGTCAAAGCAACTTTCCTTCTGTCACAGCAAAAACTGATTTCTTGGGGTTCAGTGAAATTTCGTGTTCTCTGCATTTTTCAAGAACTCTTCTCAAATATTTCAGATGTTTTTGTCTCTTCCTGGAGAACACAGTCATATCATCAAGATACACTATTATGCATTTATTCAACAGATGACCAAAGGTTGAATTCATAGCTCGCTGAAAAGTGGCACCAGCATTTATCAGACCAAATGGCATTCGTATATAAGCAAAGGTGCCCCAAGGTGTTGTAAAGGATATTTTGTGTCTATCTTCTTCTGCAACTTCTATCTAGTTATAACCTGAGAAGCCATCTAAAAATGACATCATCTCTGAGCTGGCAACTATTTGGAGAATTTGATCCATTATAGGTAATGCAAAATTATCTTTCATGCTTGCCTGGTTGAGATTTCTAAAATCCACGCAAATCCTTATTTCTCCATTTTTCTTTATCACAGGTACAATATTTTCCACCCACGTGGAATGATGTATGGGGAATATAATGCGAGCCTTCAACATCTTATCTATTTCTTTAAATATTGCATCAGAAACCTTTGGGTTATATGTTCTCAGTTTTTGTCTGAAAGGAGAGGTACTCGGTTTCAAGGTGATATGATGCTTGAATTGTCCACCTCATAAATTCTTCAGATCTTCATAAGACCACGCGAAGACATCAATATATTCTATGAGTAACTTGATGAACCTAGCCTTCTTTTCCTCTCGACAACAGGTTCCCAAATTGACAAGCTTTGGATTATGCTTATCTCCTAAGTTCACCTTTTCAAAATTACTATTTACATCATCATTAGGTGATAAGTTTTGGGTTAGAAATGCATCTCTTCTATCAAAAAGTTTTTCCAGTTCTACAAGACCTTTTGGTATTACATTTCCTTTCAATTGTAACACATCACTTGACTCTTCATCAATGAAATCAGGACAGAATTTTCTGCATTCAGACTCTGAACCTTCAAAATAATTAGTTGAAAACTTTTCAATATTTTGCAAAAAAGAATTGATATGAGCATCATATTTAAATACTTTCCATGACTTGTTGTTATCTGGAACACTTATCCTGTGAATGATTTCTATTGTGTATTTATCACCTGCAAAGTCGGGATGAGGGATTAACAAAGAAGCTGATATTGCTAGAGTATCTGCCTTATCATTCAGTCCTCTAGGAATTGCTTCAATTGAAAATGCTTCCAAACCTTTGATCTCATCCCAAACCCTATTCCTATAATGTCTTAGTCTTTCATTTTTTACAGCGAATAGGTTTTTGACTTTCTTTACTATTAATTCAGCATCTCCTCTAGCTTTGAGTAATTTGATGTTTTTCTTTTTGGCTTCTTCAATACCCAAAAGTAAAGCTTCATACTCAGCAGTATTATTGGTATTTTCAAAAGTGAGCTTACAAGAGGAGGGAAAATTTTCACCATTGGGAGAAATCAGTACAATGCTAGCACCAGATCCCTGTGAGCAACATCTTCCATCAAATTCTAAAGTCCATAGTTGACCTGTATCATCTGACTGTTCACCTGTTTCTTCATTTTTAGACATAATCAAATAATTAGCGAAATCAGTTTCTTGGTAAAGAATCTGGGATTTAGGATCTTCAGAAGGGAAGACTATGTATTTGGATTTAGTTTCAAGTAACAGGATTACTTTTTCATTTCCCACAAGTATAATAGCTTGTGACGAATCCATTTTAACTTCTCCTCCTAAATCTCGGCAGAAGGTTCGACTAAGAAGCATTCCATAACTGGCAGGTATGTCAGCTACGAGGATGGTAATTATGACTCTTTTTTGAGGGTATGCTGCTAGAGAGACCTGAGCATCTTTAATCTGTCCTATCAGTGGGACTTGCTTACAATCCATGGAATAGCACTTGCCAAAAGTTTTGGTTAAGGGGAGGTCAAGAGCTTTGGCTACTGCTGAAGGCATTATATTATCGGAAGCTCCAGAATCTATGATACAATTGTTTAGCTTAAAACCATGGAGGAAAAGAGATACATAAAATGGGTCAGGTTTTAGAGTAGAAGATATTTCAGGACAAATTCTGTTTGGTTGCACTATTTCTTCCTGTCTATCAGATGCTTGGGCTCTTGGTTCTTCAGTTTTTGGAATTTCACTAGGCCTTTTGGAAAAAGTTTCATTATTGCCCGAGACCTTGACTTTATTAATTTGTTTTGCTGATACATCAAAAGGAGACTGGTGAACATATTCAATCAGCTTATCAAGCTCTCCAGGATTTATCCTTAAGTATTCTGCAGGAGAAATATGAATTTTGGATGATTTACAAAATTCAACAATATCAAATGAGGAATTAGGATCAGATCTCTTTAAAATTTGAGTACCTGAGGTTTGTGATGACATATCCTTGCCTTCTTTGTAGCTTTGCCCCTTTATTTGAATAGGTGATTCCATATGTTTAGCAGCAGCTTGCTGTCCTCTAGTCAAAACTGAACATGAGGCCTCCTCCAAGGTTAAAAGAACATCACCACCTCTATCAGAATCAGATTCATATTCGAGGTAATAATTCACGGAGTTGCCAGGTCCCTCGAAAGATTCTTCTTCTATAATCACATTAGTTTTTGTTGCCTTTTCAGCTTCAAGTTGCTACATTTTCAGGGCATGTATTTCCTTCATGATCATTATTAAGATGAAAGATACACATATTGCCTTTATGGGGTGGAGCTTCAATTTTTAATCTCTACTGACTTGGGGGCAAGGACAATTTTTTTCCTTGAAAGCTACTCTGACCTGGATACTTTCTAGGGATATCTTGGTAATGAGTATTCATTTTAGGAATTTGCTTCTTAATTGTCATCACATCATTCATAAGTTTCTAAACTAAGGAATCTGATTATTCAGAGGTGGAGGGTTGAGACTTTGAAGTTTGCATTTCCTGTTTCCACTTTCCTGCAGCTAACAGATCATCTTCTAATTCAACAGCTATCCTTTGAGCGACATCAACATCTGCTACTCTGTCTCTTCTCAGGTGAAAAATTATATCTAGAGGCATGTCATTTACAAAGAAACCTATGCGGTTTTCTACATTAGGTCTTTTGGCGGAAGGAATTTTGTGTATAATCTTATTAAATTTTGCCACAAAATCCCGCATGGGCTCATGTATCTCTTTTTAAAACTGAGTTAATTGAAGCAACAAAGTATGTTCATCATCAGCAAACTTGAATCTAGCTTCAAAGACAGTTCGCATAGTAACCCAATTGGTAATAGAACCTTGTGGGAGGTGATGGAACCAATCAGCAGCATCATCAATCAGAGTTTGCACAAATAGCCTTATAGCTACATTTTTAGTGGTGATACCAAGAACTACACATGCAGTGTTAAAAGCATTAAGGTGTTCATCTGTAGACCTCTTCCCATCTCCACTAAACTTTGGTAAGACTTCTCTAGCACCTTTCGGGAGAGCATCTAGATTAGCTCCAAGAGCCAGGGGACCTACTTGCGCACCCCAAGGATTAGCAACCATTTGTGGTAGGATAAAATTCAGAGGTTGTGTATTAAAAGAGGAGGGAATTAGTGTTCCTGGAAAGAAAAGGGCTTGAAGGTTCACTGTTACAAGAGAGGATTTTTTAGGAGATGTTGGTCTACTTTTTCTCTTAACAGATTTTTTACGTTTCTGAGAGAGATCAGGTGCAAAGTTGAGACTCTTCACGAATTCATATGACTGCTCAATAAATCCTTTTCTCTCAGCACTTCGGGTATATTTGCTACTAGCCAGTTTATTACGGAATGAAAGTTCAATATTCAAATAGGTCTTGGGGCTAATTGAGCTACTACTGCTTCTTCATGAGAAATAGGTATTCCTCTGATGAGCTCTGCTCTTTCTTCTTCTCTCTCGAGTACCCGATTCACTCGTGTAAACTGTTCGTTACTTGTTCTGAGTTTCCAGGAAAGACTACTTAAATCTAAAATAATATCTTCTTGAGTGTTATCAAACCCTAAGCCTGGTTGAAGAACAGGGAGGACATTTTGAGCGGGTAAGACCATTTCACCAATAAAACCATATCCTTTCGAAAAGGCTTATTTTAGTCTCCCCAGCGGAGTCACTAGAAAACTGTTAGTAAACAGTTTTGCCTCAATAATTGCTATCTTAAAACATAATGCAATTGTATACTAACAGCTTGAATTCCTATGGAATCAGTTAGGAATTCTCTGCTTAATGTTTATCTTAATTAACAGGTGCAACTACCTTCAATTTGAAAAGAGTTATCTAATAGTTTTCTGCTAAAGAAAAAAATCTCTTTTCAAAGTATAAATGCTGAAAACAGCTTATTCTATCTCATGATTTTGAAATAAAGTTTGATGCTGAAAAACTACTCGATCTTAACTATCAAAATGATCCACATTCCTGAAAGTCAAGTAAAGAGTAGGCAAAATAAACAGATTCTTCACTCAAAGCTTCTCAAACTACTGAAAAGAAATAATTCTAGAACCAAAAGATCGCCAAAGTCTTTTATATAAATAGTATTCTCAAGAATACAATACTTAACAGGAAGAAACAATAGTGCTTATTTCCTGAGCAAAGACTTTAACAAAAATAGAACTGTAGAATTCTATTAATCTGCCGAAAATAAAAATACTATACTTTCAAGATCTAAGATTAAGCTTAAAACAAAAGTAGTTCTGCTTTCATCCTGCTAATGAGTGTAACCCTACACTATGAAAATTATTACATCTTTATACCACGCAGGGTTCAAAATAATCCCGCCAAGGATAAATTATTTTTTAGTTAACATAACTGTGTTAACTGAAACACATGAAATGGAAAGATAACTTCTAAAACTATGCCATTTCCGATTCACCACGCGTCTTGATCATGAGACATTAGCTGTTCCCGTTGGTTTCTTCACCACTTTCCATGCTTCATAGGTGGTGGAGAATGCCGAGATAATGGACTGATGTGGCAACCCAATGTAGGTTAAGCGTTGCTTCCATATTTCCTCCACTTTCTTGAGTTCAGTTATTTTCTCTTCTTGCATTTCTAGATGCTCTGAATTGATAATCAACATAGACTCAGTATGCGCTACGTAGGAGAAGTCATTTTTATTCATCTCTTTACTGTTCTGTAGCTCCTGAAACTTCTTTTGAATTGCAACGACCAGCTCCTTAATTTGGGCAACAGAGTCTTCATCTTTATCTGCACAATGCTTATTAAACCAATTCAGATCCCTCTATATTATTTCATCAATGACTCAAAGTTCCTGTATTTTCTCTTTGACTTCAGCTATGCCTTGTGCTATTGCATCATTCCTCCATTCGATGCAGTCTTGGATTGCATACAACATTTTTTTCATCTAAGCCGCCCACAGGGCATTCGCTTAGGAACTTCTGAAGTCCAATTTTTTGCACATCTTCTGGCCACAGGACTATTCTTGCCCAGTCATTTCTTTCCTTTTCATATCCTTCATTACTTGATTCAAATTTTTTAATAATGGCAGAGATTTCTTTTGAAGCTCCATCCAACAGGTTTATATGTTTCACAGCTGCATCTGATGTGTCCTGTATCCATTCTTCAGCTATCTTTGTAACTGCCTTGCATCTGTGCAAGTTATCTAGAAACTGTTGGTTCACTGTTGAGTTAACATCAATGATGGCTGACATCTGATTAATTTGTTTGGGACATGGATGAAGAATAGCGTTGATGTACTGCGCCATTTGCTCCATTGCTTCTTTCATTTCCTGCTTGTCCTGTGCATCTTTCCAAACTCTATCAGCAATTTTCTTATTGGACACTTCAAAGAATTTCATATCAACAACACGGCTTCCCTTCCCCAAATCAACCTTTGATACACAATAGGCCTGTGGAGTTAAGGAATCTTTTGGACTCTCTTCTGGTGGCGTAGTGATTTCTGCAGACCAATGCCCTGAGTTCTTATCGAACTGAATTCTGGACTCTGTGCGGGCTTTCTTTGCTTTGGGTGTTCTCCCTAGGCATTTGTTGACTAGGTCATCAATAGGCATTGAGAGGGGAACTAAACTCCTTTTTCTTTCCATAGATTTCTCCAACCATTTTGGTGTTGTGGATTCTTTGCTGGCCGTGGGAGAAACATTTGCTATTGTCATATCTCCGCCTGAACTTCCAATATCTGTTGTCACCCTTTGGGATTCCTGTGCATTGTCTGCCTTCTGTATTCTTGTGTTAGACTTGCCTTTTGTAGACTCCAGGTCGATCACCATAGTGCCTTTGTTAATATCTAAAGCTATCCTCTTTGAACTCGATCGAGTCACCCTTTTTTTTTTAGGGGTTTCAACTTGAACTTGAAGTTGAAGTGGTGAAGGCAGCGCTTCAGCTTCAACTTCGGCTTCAAAAGACCCTATAAAGGAAACACGAATGTCTTTGTTAGTAGTAGCTTTCAGCTTTTTGAGACCCTTCTTATTTTTAGTTTCTGAAGGCTTCTTTGGAGATTTGATGACAGTGGCAGTTTTAGACGTAAGCCAGTTTTGAGTTCTAAGCAACACATCTTTAGTACGAACAGATAGGTCATCTTCTTCCTTCTGTTCCCAATTAATCTTAGGAATCGGCAAACATTCTATCTGTTCAACATAAAAAGGATCAATGGTTTCTTCAGTA
>MU224256.1:4342084-4360194 GCA_018584345.1 Thuja plicata | reverse complement strand
GATTTCTTTGATGAAATGCTCTATGGTCAAGGGTTTGGGTAGCCTAGAACCTCCTTCCACCAGTTTTGAGAGCCAAGATTGAGCAACTACAGAATCATAGGTTTTCTTTTTCTCTGCATATAATCTTTCATCTTCCTCAATGGTCCATGGTTCATACGGCTCTTTGTGAGGAATAGACAGGGCTGCGCATACACTGGTTCTGTTTATCTTGACTATCACTTCTCCTGAGGTTTTCCTAATGCACCTTGTATGAGAGTCGTAGTGATTTGCACATTCTATGACCAATTCAGGGCATCCAACAGACACAGGAAATGCAGAAGCTTCTAACAACCCACTGCTAACCAATTTCTGGTAAATCAGGCTCGCTTGACTATTCTTAGACCTTTCTATGATGTCTGGTAAGCTTTTATGTACTAGGAATGTATCGCATATATCAGGTAAGGAGCTGAGAAAACATAGTTTGTCTGGTTTGGGCATCTTCGGGTGAAATAGCGTCATGACTGAATATGGGTGGCGAGGCTTTTTGAAAGATTAATTAAGCTTAACCCAAGACTAAAGCAAGTAAGAGTAATCAAAATATTTAGTAAGGGATGGCAGAGAACTTACAGTTTCACAGAGAATAATCTGCAGCTTGACTCTTCTTACCAGACGACGCCAAGAATTTTTTTTGTTTTGCAATGCACCAATGAATAATAAAAGGGTCAAGACATGCATTTAAACCAGGGTTTATGAGGAAAATCTGGTGTACCGATATGGCAGTTAAGACCATAATTGCTATCTTCGTGCCCATATACTTGAAAAGACTTGATGTGTGTTGTGTCATAAATGCTTGTCAGTGACGCGTGTTTACTAGTATTTCATCTCATCACATCATGGCGGCTTCATCTTTTCTGCATATGTGTTATGAAAAACACGTGTCTTGTCATCATCTCTCATTTGTTTCTCAGCGTGCTTCGGCGGGTCCCCCTTTTATGTTTAATTTGAAAAATGAGCTCCCTGCATAAAACATAACATTAGCTTAAAAACATGTTGAAGTTGAAGTTTTTGATCTTTCGACTTCAACTTCGACTTTGACTCAGAGTGAAGACACGGGTTTTGAAAGCCAAATAATGGAGCGAGTTTATGAACTTGAAGTTGAAGTTAGACAGAACTTCAACTTTGACTTCAAGATGAGAAATTGACTCATGCATTTTTTGAAAAGTATGTGGTAACAGGTAGGGAACTTTCTCTGACTGTAAGCTTCTCTAAACAGAGCCAGGGCATCAAAACTTGTGGTGGCATCTCTTTCCCACCTTCATGAATCATATAGTCCTTCTCCAATTCTGAAGCGGGGATGCTGCGGTACTACTTTCTTGGCTTGTGTGGCATCCCCCAAAGACAATGGTAATTGCTATAGTAAATCCTCTCTAACATTCCATTTCTGGTAGTCAACCTGTCTGGTGATTTCAGCTCTAGGGGCCATTCTAATGTTTTTCTATCAAAACTAGAACTGGATTCTGAAATAGGAATTCTAAAATCTTCTCTGAACTACAAATTCTACCTCAATTGGAGTGCTTGGTGAATCAGTGAACTTACCCATTTTGCATAGAAGTCGCTTGAAGTTGGTTTTCTTTTGCAATTTCATCTTTGCGTAAATGGTTTTGGTGAATGATTTAGATAGTAGTCGGCTTAATCATTTTACGACCTCAATAAAATCAATCTCTCGAATTGAATTCAACTGGAGTTGCCACACATTTTATAATTAACTCAACAGCTTCAGTTTCACGGCTTAACGTCTCTTTGCAACTTGTTTTAATAACTTTGAATTTGGACCATTGGTTTTGGGCACTATTCTTTGCATTGGATGGCCATCTTAATTTCCCAAAAACAACTGCTAACTGAGGACATGTGTCGGCACCGCTTATCGGCTTATTTGTTAGATGTCAAGCATCTTAGACATAAGCAGACAAGCAAGCCATTAGATGCTAACAAACTTAATTGAAACTTAACATCCCGCAAGTTGTATATAACTGGGCCCACCAACTGCCAGATGTCACCACCACTTATCCGCTTACTCATTAGATGTCATGCACTTTCCCTTTAAGCTAATAAGCGGTCCATTCGATCTTTTGAAACTTGTGCACCCTTTAACAGAATGTCACTTACAACATCCCGGCCCCACCAAAGACACATGTCGCCACCGCTTATCAGCTTGTTCGTTAGATGTTGTGCACTTTGGACATAAGCGGATACATGCACCGTTAGATATTTTCACAATTGCATGACACATAAGGTGATGACGTAAAGGGACCCAAATGGTGAGACTTAGGATTTAATAAAGTGGTTAGGATATTACAAACTATAGGTGAAAAGCAACCTATTCTGGATACACATAACTTAGGATGACTTAAGTGACCAAAAAAGTAATGCAGGAATAGAATAGGTCAAGGCACTTAGGGTTTTTTAGTCATTTTTCATCACTTTCAAATAGGTTGAGGGTTTAGGCACATTTTGCAGAGGCATAAAATCAAACTCAATACCAATTTCAAAACCCTTGACACTACAAATGACAGGAGACCTCATAAAAAATACAAGGCACACTTTGGACAAGAAATAGCACCAACACGACCCTCTCAACAATTCAGCCTTTTGGCCTCCAAAAGGGCCTAAAATTTTGGGCCTCCAGTTTTGGGTTCCAACACTTAACAATTTTTGGTACTTGAAAACTTCGGAGTAGAGGTCGGGGTCTAAATTTCTGGGTCTTTCTAGGGAGATGACTTTTTTGCATGGAAGTTGAACTCCAGATTAGATGGGTGCTAACTAGAGTTCATTTTTGAAATACTAAGGGTCCCCTATTAGTTCCCATCACAAAGAGAACCCTAGATGAAGATTCCAAGGGAGAACTCCAAAATCAAGAAGAAGACTCCAATTGCATGTAGAGAAACCCCATCTTCTTTCTCTCTCTTTTCTTGATGCTTTTGATCTGTCTTGCATGGAAAAACTAATTATAAATGGATTAAAAATCCATGCAATTTGTTTAGTATCAGTTAGCAATAGTTTCCTTTTAGAAAAGTTCTAGTTTTAGCTTATTTTCATTAATTTAGAGTCTTTGATGCCCTAATTTTGGCATTCAGAGTTTGTAGATCAGAACTCTATATATTTTAATCAAAAGGAATGTAATAGGGTTAGATTCCTAATGCAATAAAATCTATAATTGGTGCTTCATTCGTGGTGTGATATTTTCTTCTATCTATGCGAAAGTGATGAATGTGTGCATGCTTGTTCATTATTTTCAAAGAGACAATTGTTTATTGTGTTTTGAATCTGCATTTCTATTAGTTGCAGTTTTCTATTAGCTATCTACCTTGTTGTGACAAATGCATGGAAAATATCATCTATTGGGCTTAATGATAAATCTTTCTTGTGTGTGCGTGCATCTTGGTGGCTTCAAAATTTGATAGGTTTTGAAAATCTTGCACGAGTGAATACATTTTCTCTCCAAACAATTGCATCCATCAAGTATAGAATTGTGACATCGTCTGACTTATACTTCATGGGTTTGTTCCAAATCTCTCCATCATTCAATTTTCAAGGGAATATCAACAATGGTTTATGTCTGTTAGGATTTCATTTTAAGCAATTTATTTCATTTCTTGTTACCTTACTCCTTTAAATTCTGTCGTAAATCTAAAAGTAATCGTCTTTAGAAAACATAAAATTGCAACTTTAGTTAAAACACGAATATTTGATAAATAAATAAATAAAAACCAAAAATTACTAAAGTCGTTTTACAATTTGATGTCTTGAATGTACCAGCAAAGGCCTCCTTGTGAACATTCACATTTATCTTCAACTGAGTAACCAAGCAGGTTGTACCACGACACTAGATAACCTTGGGAATAAGTTCATTATTATTTCAAGAGAGGAAATTGAATCTCAAAATCCTAGCCATTGAGTTGTGTAAAAACAACACTCAACACATACATTTACCAACTACATGATTATCATACAAGGTTCATCCAATTGTTACGTTATTCCATAATGATTCTTTTTAAACCCAAAGTACAATTCCTACCATGGTTAAATCATACAAGTTCATTTACCAAATTAAATTGCAAGGACGTCCATGGATTACATTCACTTACACCAAAAAAATTTGATACTCAAAATATTTTGATTTGGGAAGGTATAAAATCAAAAAGGGTATCTGGAAAACTATCTCGCATCCTCTAGTTGAGGATGAAAATGCCCTCTGTCCGTGAAACAACAAAACAAGGAAGAAAGCACAACATAAACTCATACAACAAAGCACTTCTCTCATATGAAAAAGAACTTCCCATACAAGAAAAGACTAGGTATGAAACAACAATACACCCCTTCCCATATGAAAAAGTATACTTTGGCGTATAAAACTGCACTGGACTTCATCTAGGCTCTATTCTGGAAGCCATAACTTTTGCATCTGGAGTCCGATTGAATCTATTCAAAATGCACCAGAAAGGTCTTGAAGATCTCTACAAGATGATGGACCTAAAACCATCTTAGGACTTCAACATTGTTGTTTCCATCCACTATAATTGAGTATAATCCAAAAATAGGTGACTGTTGATGCCAAAACTTGCAAGGAACGGTCTCCTTAGTCCAAAGTCCAGATAGGCTTGTTGACACCAATGTACAACATAAAATACAAGCTAGCTCCACACTAGGGAGTATTGGATATACATTTATTGAGGCTATGGACACTTGATTACACCATCAGCATGAATACAACATTAAAGAAGGGATAAGCATCTAGATCATCTACCACCATAACATCATATTACTGCATTCAAATTCATAACAAGAAGAGTACACATCAAGTACATAAACATGAGAATAAAGTAACTACATAAATCAATAATAGTAACCTGAAGAAGTAAAGGAGCAGCAATCTCCAATCTTGTAGCTGGAGGAAGATCAAATCTGTACTTTGATACCCAGCAATAGTATAGGATTGCAACGCCACCCAACCGTGTGGTACCCATAGGCCCACCCTACTATGCTCATGGAGATAATGACTTGACCACAGGAACATAACACACACGCAAACACACAAGAGGCTATAGACAAGCCAACCAATGCATGGCTCAAGGTACACAAATGAACATGAATGTAAATGCAGTATTCCAGGTCAATACTCATAACACACTAAGGATATATGTAGGGACTCTAGTGGAGAGCCATTTCTTGGCTCGTACTAGCCCAAATGGTATGTGGTATGGTAACTCAACTCCCTAGGGAGGCCTTGTACTATGTCCTCATACCAATTCATGCACGATACTGGTTGCCAATGGACACTAAACCCCACCATTGGTAATCCCAAGTGACAGCCCTTGGTACTCCCAAGTGAGATATGGTATGGTAACTCTACTCCCTTGGGAGGCTACATACCATATAGGTGAAACTGATACCTTTTAAGTTTTATTACCCATGTGTTTATTTTTTTATCACTTGATTAGAACTTATAAATGTTACCTTGTCGACCAATTTTGGCTTAGGATAACTGTTATAAGTCACTCCACACATCTTCCTATACATACCCTTGCTCAGCATACAATGAGTGCCAAAAGGCAATGCAATTTCCCAACCCAACCCCCAAATGATAAAACACTCAACTGGCCTATATCCAGGAGTTTGGATCTCGCAAGATCCAACATAAGTATGCTCACATGCATGTGGTGAACACAACCAACACCACATAACAATGGAACAACAATATACAAGGGGCTAGATCTAGGAAAATCAATAAGAATGAATAACAAACCTCACTTGGGAAAGCACATCCGAGTGGGAACAAAAATGATAACAACAATAACATATAGCTCAATTGGACACTTTCCAAGAGCATGGATTCCCACAGAATCCATAATTCATCTTTTTAGAATATGAGGAAGGCACACAATGCCCAAAATAACCACTCACTCAAAAATTCTGGCGAACCGGCAGCAAGGCAAAATCCACACATTAAACTTGATGGATCACTTTCAGATCGGGATACAAAAATATCGGGAATGTCCTCTATCCATTCCAACTCCACAATCATACTCCTTGTAGCAATTTCTACCAACAACATAATTGAAAACATTCCAACAAGGCAACATTCAATAACTAGGCAACACAAAATGAAGCGACGCCAAAAACACTCAAAATTCAAACATCTTGGAGTTTGAAGAAATTGAAAACCCACTTCTAAAACATTCCCAAACTACCAAAAATAAAATAAAATTCAAGTTCTGGGCACACATAAAAATTTTGGCAGCATAACTAGATACAAACTTCTAATCTAAAAACATGGAAATAAATAAATTCTCATGCCCGCCCAACCGAGTCTGGGAAATACATAAAAATAGAGGGAAACACTAGTTATCAACCTCCAAACACTTCAAAATTGAAAGAATTGATCAAAATAGAGTAAAACATAAAAATGAGAAAGCCCTACCTCATTCCAAATGCTCAAAAACTGGAATGAAGAGAATAAAATGGAGAATACTTCAAACGGGCTTAAAATCTCAAAGAATATGGAGATCCATGCTATGAATCCAACAAGCCTATCCTCATGATGATCCGAAAAGCCAATCTCCCACAATGAGAAAAACACTAAAATCTCCAAAGAGGGTTTTGGAGTAAAACTTAAATTTTCCAAAACATAAAATGAAATTGAAATCTAAAAACTCACTTTTGCCTAATATAAGCACTTTTATAAACGTGACTTATAGACTAAAATATTAAGGTGCTTAATAAACTAATTGGCTAAATCCATAAAAATAAATAAAACAATTCCATGCATTTGGAATTCAACTATGGCCAATTAGCCAAAAATAACTAAAATAAAACTAAACATTCAAATTCCCCAAAAGAATTAAATCAACATTTAAATTAAATAATTTTTGTGACAACTGCGGAAGCCTAAATGCATAGACACACTCACTGGTTAATTCACCTAATGCATTCTGAATCCGGATTTGCAACATTAACCAAAGGGATAATATTAATAACAATATTATGGATACGTCGCTCATACATAAATGACATGGGCTCAGCATGAACGGTCAAGGTCACTATCTCCTTGTGCCACTATCAGGGATATAGGTACACACTCAAATCCTATACTTGGGAATAATGTACCTAGTACCTATTCCATAAACAAGAAAACATCAGGCGTAGATTCTCAATCATATAAATAGTTGAAGCACAAACAGACACATAATCACGTTGAAGGAGAATGGGACATCATGTAGATCTCACATGCAAGTGACTATGACTTTGTCTCACTTCTTACTAGCACCAACATGAAAAATTTATAGCGGTGGTGTAGTACAACATTACAACCTATATATAATCACGTAATAATGCATTTAAATTAAAGTATTTAAATAATCATTTTCAGCTATCTGAGCATATCTATTGAAGCTAAAAGACATATATCCACAGCATAAGTGCACCATAACAAGAAGTCCAATAACCTCCATTGAATACAAATATAATTCTCAGTCCAAATCCAAATACAAAGTAAACCAGACATCATCATGAACATAGGATAAAAATATTACTTAACATCATAATCTAACTGTGTGTGAATGAAATACACCTTCATGAGATTAGTTTATTTAACTATAATTCTATGGAATAATAAAAACAATTAAAGCTAAGAATTGCAATTAAATCAATAAGCATCCCATGGCTCTCTATCTAATCATGTTAATAGAGCCCTTAGCCTTAATCTCTACTAATGACAGTCGTAGAATGAGAATATCATAATGATATGCCTAATCTAGCTCTCAAATTATCTCAATTTGCTTCAATTATGGATTCAAATGCTCTCAATTTCTATGCAAGATGATCAATTATGCTCTCAATTGCTATGATATGCTATGAAAATGGCTATAGTCTAGATTCTTTGCATTCCAATTTCTAGGATATCTTTATGCTTGCAAAATGGCTTGTATTTATTAGATTTTCCCAAGTGTAGGGGGTAGAGTCAATTGATCATGATTAAGCCTTGGTTGAGTGAAATGCTTTCAAATGGTTTCAAATGGAAGGACAATTTAAATGCTTGTCTCAAAGGTTGGGACAAAGTGACAAATTTGAGTTATTAAGATTGAAAGTTCAAAATAAGTGATTGAGATTGCAAATTAGGAGTGATCTATGTGCTTTGTTTTCTCAATTCACATTGGTTCCCCAAATTCACGTTGAAAGATATTAAGATTTATTAATTCAATCAATTAATTAAATTATCCATGTAGGGGAATAGGTTGGATTTGATTTTTGATTTAAATTATACAATTAATTGATTAAAATAAATTATATCGTTTGATTAATCCCTTTAGGCTTATATTTAATAATTTGATGTCATTTATTAATTGATCCTTTGATTTGATTGATTTTATCCCAATTTTATTGATAAATTTCCATTTGAATTTTATTTAGTCCATTTTGATGAGATTTAGAGCATTTTGCTGATATTTGCAAATTTGCTTGATTAGAGAACACCTGCCCAGTTTTAGGTGTCTACAAATGCCCCTCTTTGAATTGATGTGCAAAGTGTAACCACCTAAATTTGGTTTGTTCCAACTATGGACCCTATTTGCCCTAAGTGTGATCATACCCCCAATTATGTCCAAATGACCATGTTACTACTTGGCATAATTCTTTGGATCAATTTAATATCCTAGGTGATTTTTATCACTAATTTATATTAACTATTATAGCCATACAATTCAAATCAATTCAAACCATTTAAATCGTATCAAAATCAAATATGGCTATAGTATTTAATTATAAAGGAATTAAATAAACCCTTAAATCAATTGCCCACTTGCAAAATAACCCATTCCCCTAGCCTATTTAATCTAATTAAAATGGCTATAGTCCCCTAATTATTAAAAAGCAATTAAATTGTTTAAATAATTAATCCCTATATTTTTGAATGAATAAAATAAGTTTAATTCATTTAATTAATATTCTCCTAAACCCCAACCTAACCTATCTCAACCACTTCTACCCTTGGTTCTAACCCTTCTCAACCCATTCACCCTTGCTAATCTAAATCCTAATCCTAATTCTACTCTAACCCACCTCCTAATGTTGTCACGTTCCATTAAGGAATGATTAACAACTCAACCCACTTGAGAAAGTCCAATTTCTCAAGCATGACTTTCTCAAGTCCACCTTCTCAAGCCACCCTCTTACACCCTTCCCTTGCTTCTTTAAGGCTTTCATTAATGCCTTATTAATGAAGATGCCTTAAACTTATGTCTCCTCCATGCCTCATTAATGCCCAAGACATTAATGGCTCTTACACCACCATTAATGAGTCCCTCAACTCATTAATAAGCCTTGTCTCCCCTCTCTCTCTCTCATTCTTCTATAAATAGAAGCCATTTTTGAGAGAAAATAAGCCTTCATCCAATATTGTAAATGCATTGTTATGTTGTTAGATTAAACTTAGACTCATATTTCACTTCATAATTCATTCTTTTGCATTGTTCTTATTTCCATTCTTAAAGCTAGAATGCATTATTTCCTCTTCATTTAGCTTGTTTTAAACTAAAATCCTTCATGCTAGGTCATATATGTCATTGATTGTAGCATAATATAAGGGCTATTATGTTACTAATCACACTCTTCTTAGTTAGAAGGAAATAGGTCAATATTAGTTGGTTTTACATGCTTATCTAACCTTTTTGAACTAATGAAATGACTTATTGATGTGTTGTGTCTCTCTTATCAGGTACAAAATATACACACACATTTCTAGTGCCCACCGTGGGGCATTATTTCTGACTTGGCCTCATTTTCTAACACTTTTTTTACTAATTTGCATGTTCAGAATTTTGTCACTGGATCATTTTTAACCTTTTAAGATCGCATCTGGGATACGCCCTTGCACCATAGAAAATGAGGCTCACATCTGGGATTTCCCAGGTCATTTTTGGTTTAGTCTCGCATCTGGTAAGCATGGGATTACATCTGGTAAGGAAGCTCACATATAGCATTCTACATCGCATTTAGTGAAACTTTAGGCTCACATCTGGTTAAAAAGCTTGTCCATTTCATTTGCCTAATCCTAATATTTTGACAAGTTGTGCTTTTGATATCTTGCAGCTTAACAAGTGTTTGCAGGTTTTTTTTGGAGGTTTTTGTGGGAGTTGAAATAAACAAATAATAACTCAGTTGTACAGGTTGCCAACCCCCCATCTTGACCTTTATTTACTTGCTTTCAAACTTAAAGTACATATTCCAATTTATCACTAAACTGACTAGCGGATTGTGCTCTTTTCCTTTTAAGGAAAATCAGAAACTCATACATCAGTTTATGGGTTGAATAGAATTTGGGGTAAATAAACAAGCAAACACATCACCTAATTCTTTTTAGATCAGTAAATGAACAACACAAAGCACTAAATATGTGGGATCAAAGAACAAGCTCAATCCTATAATTTCTTTTGGAATCAGAAATTGAACAAGCAAGTCTTTAAATATTGTGGTTAATTGAACAAGGCAAACTTTCCTTTTCAAGCATCCTATTTTATTTAAAATAAGAACAACTAAATCAAGCTCAACATAGCTTGAAGGAATGAACTTTACTTTAAGTGTTTTGGGAGAAAACGACTTAGATTAGGAGAGTATGCTCTTCTTCTTCGGAAGAATCAGAAATCCAAACATCCAAAGCTCGCTAATCTTGGTTACATATTTAAATAGTAGAGGGCCTACTGGTTGAGGAAAAAATCTCCTGGGAACAACCCAAGCGAGGACAGGCTTTACGCCAACCCTTCCAACTCACTATAAATAGTTTCTTCCTCGTAGGCTAAAGCCTTAGAAGATGGAACTGGTTTTGTTCTTGAACTTTAGACATCATTCTTTGAACATATCTGGGTATATGTAGAGCGAAGCCGCTTGAATCTTGCTTGTGAGACTACATATATTCGGGTACTCATAGGGCTATATGCCTAAATTTTGCCTTGTGCAATTCTATGGGGGACAGTTTCAAATGGATTGCCCAATAATCTACAACAACTTCAACTGAAAGAATTCTCAATTCATCCCTAAAAGGGTGATAATCTTTGTGCAAGGAAAAAATTAATTGCCCCAAGACACTCGTCATATTGTGCCCTCACTTGCATTTGGAGTTAGCTAATACAACATCATGACTAGAGCCATTGCGTGCTTGGTGATGGCCATATTCTGATTAGCATTTGAGTGTGTACCTAAGTCAACAAGCAAAGATTTTCATCCTCCACCTAGAGAATAGGAAAAGATGATTGCTTGTTATACCCTCTTAACAATGCAAAACTATTTGACGTGTTCAAAAGATCATTAAAAAGATAAGCTCCTCAAAACAATCAACAAATTTCAAACCCTAGAGCACAAGTTTTTTTCACACCTTAGAACACCTATTAACACAATCTGGAAACAAGAAACTTCACGCACTTCAAAAACAAACTTTTCAGAACTGACCAAAACTGACAAAGACATCATAAGATCGCATCCTGTATTTCCCAAGTCGCATGCAGTGTTTAGGATCGCATTTCATATTCTAGATCATATTTAGTAAGCACACAGTCGCATCCAGATTCTAGGATCACATCTGGTACCATCAGAGGCTCACATCTAGGAGCTCACATTTAGGGCAGTGGGTACTTGTAGAAGTTTTTCTTAGAAAGTCTCAGTTGATTAGGATACCCTTTTTTCTCTTTAGCTGGTTCTTATTGTCTCTTCTGGTCTCCCTATTGTATTTTCAAAATACTTTTGAAACATCCACCCTACATGCTTAGTCAGTCTTTCATGATCAGTTCAATACGTGTGGTCTACCCACTTCTTACCAACAACTTGGTTCCCAGCTCACTATCAGGGTATTCTAACCCTCTGACGCTAGAATCATTTACATCCACCAACAAAAAATAGCTACTTTAACCTAGACATGCCCACTTGAATGATCTAAAATCCTTACTTGCACTATTGAGAAACATTAAGAAAGTTGAGAAACAAACTTCATGGTTAACACGAGATGCAACCAGTACACAACTAAAGGATCAAAAGTGCCTCCTAAAACACCACACTTTCAAGGAGAAACTTCTCACAGTTCCCTTCTTGATCTAGATTCCCCTCAAATGGATAGCAACACTAATGAATGGAGTAAGGCTTTTGAGGATTATAATGATGGAAAACATGAAAAATCTAAAGGCACCGAGGAGGAAGAAAGACCCAAGTTTTGACATGGCCCATTTGGATCAGATAGTGAAGAAGAGATCCCTGAAGACGAATACAAAAAACTCAAACAAAGTAAATGGATCCACAAGCTATTGGAATGAATAATTAGTGACAATAAAGAAAAATACTTCGTCCATCTAGCATCCACAGGTGTCAAATTACCCAAATATTATGACGTGGAAAAACTCAAGGAAAAGGAGGTACCAAACCCAATATCTATTCTCACCAAACAACTCAATCTGATGCAAATGGAGCTCATGAATCTGAAACAGGAGAAGGAGAAACCCAAAAAAAAATACTCTTTGGATGCCATTTGTCCATTTCCTTTTGACAAGAGTATCACTATGGTCTTGTTTCCTCCCAACATGGCAAGGCCAAAGTATGACAAGTACACAGGAGAAACTGACCCCCATGATCATGTACAAGAATTTTGTGCTATGAGCATCGAGTACATGCATGAACCTACATACCTCATGCAACTGTTTCCAGGAAGTCTAGGAGGTAATGCCATGGAGTGGTTCTCAAAATTGAACCCTAAGGTCAAAACATTTGAGGAGTTAATCCAATGATTCATTCAACATTACTCCTACAACATCCAACATGATGTAACTATGATGGACCTATGTAACACCAAACAACAAACTGGAGAATCATTCACACACTTCCTACAAAGATGGAGGAAATTTTTTGCATGATATTCAAGGCTCATTCCTGAAATGGAGAAGATGGAAATCTTTGTTAATAATATAGTACCTGAATTGAGCTATGATTTACAAATGCAAGACTCTCCTAGCTTTGATAGAATGATTAAAAATTCCCTCCGTATTGAGGAAGTCATGGTCAAAAGGGGAGAGATCACCCTTCAAAATGAAAACAAAACCAACAACTCCAACTCCAAGCCTAAATGGTGGAAACAAAACAAGAATTTTGTTAATGACGGAGTGGTTGATGCCTCTATCATTAATCCTAAACCCGAGGAATGCAATCTAACTAATGGCATGCAAGCAAGCAAAGATGCTAAGGTAACACCTCCCATCTCCAAAGTGAACAATGATAAAAACAAGGAACGAACATGGACTTCAAAACCCCAAAGAACATTCACTCCTTTGGGGGAGCCTCTTGAGACTATTTTGAAAACATTGTTGGATAAAAAAGTTCTTACGATTCCCGATTCTAAGCCATGGGAACCAATGGTCAAACCCAGGTGGTGGGACGATAATTCCTATTGTGTCTTCCACAAAAACAAGGGACACAAAACTAATGATTGTCTCAAACTTAAGTATGTCATCCAAGACCTCATCGAAGGAGGTAAGATCAAAGTAGATGAACATACTACCAATAAGGATCATACATCATTCAACAAACCCTTTCCTAATTACAATCAAGGAGAGACATCTAGAGGGAAGGGTAATGAGGTCAACTACACCTATTCCAAAAATGACAATGTGATCAATATGCTTGACATTAAAATTGAATCCATCAATGTGATCACAATTAAAGGTGCTTCATCCCATTCAAATGCTCTAACATGGAGCCAAGCATAGGTTACAATCAAAAGACCTCCAAAACTGACATCAACGTCAACATCCAAGGTTCCTATTGTAACTATTCCTAAACCAGCAACAAGACACATGGTCACTATCCTCGGAGCAAAATATAACTTGGTAGACCAATTGCAATGAACCTCTGCCAAAATTTCTATTTTTGAGTTGCTCAAGATATCCATGGTACATTGAGAAATCCTAGAACAAGCCCTACAAACTGCTAATGCTCCAAAAGATATTGATATAGACAAGTTTCAAGCGATGGTCAATCACATCTCAGCGCCACACTACCTCTCCTTTTCTGAAGAGGATGACAAGTCATTAACCCATCCACACAATCAACCCCTCCATATCGAAGTCCTTATTCATAAATCCCGTGTTAGACGCGTATTGATAGATGGAGGCGCGGGATTGAATATCTATACACTGGATCTAATCAGGAGGCTAGGTCTCTCAGAAAAAACAATTGACACTAGAAACAAGATAACCATCAAATCTTATGATGAGGAAGAAAGATACTCTAGAGGTCTTATTTCTCTACCTATCAGAGTTGGACCAATTGAGAGGAACGTCATATATCAAGTTTTGGATTTACCATTGGCCTACAATATCCTACTAGGGAGACCATGGATTCATGAGATGCAAGTTGTACCATCCACTTACCACCAATGCATAAAATTCCCACATAATGGGGTGGAAGTGATGATTCCTGCAGATGCTTACTACACTTGCAATAATATCAAAGCAGGTAGCATGATCCCACACAACAAAGAAGCTATGGATGCAGTTGCTCCTGAAACTACCAAGGACATGGTTATGAAGAGTTTTAGCAAAACCTTGAAACTTGAAGAAACAGGTATGGGAGAGTACAAGCTGGACCTGTCTCCTTCATTAATAGAACTTCCAGTGTCACCGAGATCTTATGGAAAACCTTCCTCAAAATTCACACCTGCAGCATCCAAGGAGCCAAAAGTACACAAGGAAATTGGCATGATAAAGGTATCCACATCTTCTTTTGATAACATAGAAGAACAGGCAATCTTGGACTGGCTTTACAAGGGGGAACCAGTGGAATCTGAGGTCAAACATGTGAAGATATCCCCTGAATAGTATGGAAAGGGATATGATTTCCTCACACAAATGGGATACAAAGGAAAGGGACCTTTAAAGGATACAGGATGAGGGATCATTGAACCTATACCCATGGAGTTCTTCAACACTAGAGATAAGACAAGATTGGGTTTTAATGCTAAAACTGATAAACCTGCTCCAATAGAGAGTCTACACTCAGATAAAGGGAGTGATGAAACAAATGAGATAGTACTAGAACCATGGCCTTATGAAAGATTATTACATGTTGGTACAAAGAATCCTGAATATCAAGGAGAATGCTACGTACCCAACTTTGAGGTACCACAAAATATTCACACCCCTTTGCTAGCACAACCTCCCATTCAAGAGGTAGGAGACACCATAGCAACAATCACTCAAGAGATACCCCAGCCACAAAATCTACATCCTAACTAGGGGAAATTGGTCACAATTTCACATGTCCTCGATCTACCCCACTTTGATCTACAAGAAGCTAATCAAGTACATCAGATAACCATTGCTGATGAAATAGACTCTCATGACTATGAATTGGATCGGCTATCTATTTCCTTTGAAGATATTGGAATAGATACAATTCACTTGTTTGCAGCTCCCTCAGCTCCTAGAAAATGATCTAACACTCCTCTCAATGATACTAATCCTCCTGAAGTAGAAGAAGAGTTCCATCCCCCGATCATTGATGAAGACACAGGTGAATATGTAAGTCTGGAAGAATTTCATAGGCCACAAGCAAGAAACCTCCATTTATAGAGAAATGATGATGAGATTTCTACTGACGAGTTGCTAGAGTTTGATCCACATATGACTAACAATGACCCTTTTAATGACGATCTTACTCTTATTGATCTAAATATTGAAGAAATTAACTTAATAGATCATGTCATGTCGCTTAATGGTCTTGATGCTAACATGATGTTGTCCTTCCCAGAATCTGACTCCCTAACATTGGTACATCCTGACCTAATTGATTGGACCGAAACAAATCCTACTTCTATCCTAGACTTTTCTATTGACCACTCCCTAGCTTGTTATCTCAATGCTTGTAAACCTTACCCTTCTTCCACCAATGCAAGGAGCGAGAACATATCATAGGAGGATATCAAGTTTCTTAGTCACAAACTAAAAAATAAAAAGAAAAAGTGGACTAATGGTGAAAACCACTCTGTGGCAGTATCAAATCCCAAAATAGTAAAAAAAAAAGACATATCCAATGGTGAAAAACTCTCCGAGGTGCCAAAGGATGAGACTCTTGATATCCTCCTGGAACACTTTCAGGAAAGATCTTCAGTATTGATTGAACCAACACAGCTAGTAAACTTGGGTACCGTTGAAAATCTGCAAATAGTTCATCTAGCACAATCTTTATTAGAAGAAGAGAAGGTACAGTTCACAGAGTTCCTGAAAGAGAAGAAAATTAACTTTGCATGGTCTTATATGGATATGTCAGGGCTAGATCCTAACCTCATCATGCACCACTTGTCTATAGCTCCTGGGATCAAGCCCGTAAAATAATAACTTAGAAAAATGCATCCTCATGTTGCATTATTGGTAAAAGCAGAGCTAGAAAAGTTGTTGAAAGCTGGATTTATTCGAGTCATTGCCTATGCAGGGTGGATCTCCAATGTGGTCCCCATTTCTAAATCTGATAAATCTATCAGGATC
Organism: Thuja plicata; assembly: GCA_018584345.1. Lineage (NCBI taxonomy): Eukaryota > Viridiplantae > Streptophyta > Pinopsida > Cupressales > Cupressaceae > Thuja > Thuja plicata. The sequence continues at coordinate 4,343,647 of MU224256.1, read as the reverse complement.
TATATAGACTTTAGAGACCTAAACAATGCATGTCTGAAGGATGACTTCCCTCTACCAAACATAGACATGATCATAGATCTTACAGCAGGCTTTCAGATGTATTCATTAATGGATGGATTCTTGGGCTATAATCAAATCAAGATCGCCCCTGAGGATCAAGAGAAAACCACATTCACATGCGCATGGGGTACCTTTTGCTGGAATGTCATGCCTTTCGGGTTAAAGAATGTCGGGGCAACATATCAAAGAGCTATGACAACAATATTCCATGACATGATGCACAAGAAATGGAGGACTATGTAGATGACACATTGGCTAAATCTAAGGAGAGAGGTACTCACATTGCTGATCTAAGAAAGATATTGGATCAAATGGAACAGTTCCAACTCAGGCTCGACCAGAAGAAATGTGACTTTGGGGTCCAATCAGGGAAACTCCTAGGATTCATAGTATTCGCAAAGGGAATCAAGGTAGATCCTGCAAAGGTAAAGGCTATTCTAGAGATGGCTCCTCCATGTAACATTAGTCAAATGATGACACTACAAGGGAGAATTTAGTCTATCAGGAGAGTCATGTCCCAGCTTGCAGATAGGGCACAACCCTTTACTAAACTACTACATAAGGGGGTTACCTTCAAATGGGATGAACACTGTGAAGCAAACTTCAAAGAATTGAAGGGGTATCTGGCTGCTCCACCTATTCTTATGGTGCCTATTCATGGGAAACCCTTACTCCTATATATTTCAGCTACAACTACATCCCTAGGAGTATTACTAGTACAAGAAGATGAAACAAAGAAAGAACAAGCTATCTACTATATTAGTAGAACACTAGTCACTTATGAGCTCAATTATAGCATTATTGAAAAATCATGCTTAACAGTCATCTTCACATCACAAAAATTGAGACACTACATGCTCTCTCATATAGTGAAGCTCATTGCTAAGATCAATCCTCTAAAGTATCTTGTCATACCCAAAAGTTCGGGTCAAAACACAACCAACAATTTTTTTATTTTTTTTTTAAAGAGAAAAGTTCCACGTTGGAGTTGCGGGAAAGAGGATTCAACGATGTGGTCACAAAAGACTCTGGTGATCAACCTCACAATGTTGTAACCATATGATGCTGGAGGGTATCGATATAATCGAAGAAGATCGATGATCTTCGATCTAAAAAGCTTAAAGGTTATCTAGGAGGAATTGAATGTTATAGTTTACGTCATTCTAAAAATAGGCTAACCATTTCTCAATAGGGTACATATCAAGCCCATATGATTCTATAACTGTGTGGTCCACTTATGGAAATAAAGAATATAAAATTTAATTTGACGTTTATATCAAAATTCATTTTCAAATGAATAAATATTAATTCAATTTATGATTACAACATACCCCATGAATCAATGTGCTTTTAACCAATTTAATACTCTCAAAGGCAACATTAGTTTATGATAAATAATATCAAAGTTTACGATTCAATAATGTTTATGGTAGTAATTGATAAATATGATATATATTAATTAATTATAATATTTATTAATTGGTTATTATACTTATAATATAT